>CM067221.1:13262189-13862189 GCA_034190945.1 Octodonta nipae | reverse complement strand
AGCTAAAACACTATGCCTGAAAATGGTCTAGTATTGAAAAATAAAACGTGAATTTTGGGAGTTACAAACATACTTCATACTACGAAGCCACATTAATATTGTATGAGACAAAAGTCAAACTGATAACATGTCTTAGATACAGATTTTTTACTGATATTTACAAAAATTTAATCAATTTAAAATAATAAATATTTTTTTTTAGTGTGGACTAAACAAACTACCTCGTTCTTTAGAACAACCTTATAGCGGGAAAGGCCCTAAGGTTTTTCTTAAGATTTTCCTAATGACTGTATCTCTGAAACATTAGAATTCTTTGATTGCATTTTAGTCAAGTCTAGCAGCGCCATATAAAGTACTAAAAAAGAGTGTTTAAAATAAAGGTTTGGTGTTAGGGTGCAAAACTGTGTTTTTACAAAAGTCTCAATGTTAAAAAATATTTCCGACGGCTCTGTGCATAAAACGTTACGCCTAAATAAATTCTTCTGCGAAAAAATACAGCTTTTATAGCAGCTTGCTGAGGACGATTATGACTCAAATGGATTTGTCAATAAACATAATCTTAAGTTTTTCGAGAAGACCACAACCAACATCCTCAGAAAATCAACGTATGGGCCGGAATTCTCGGAAATAAAATTATTGGTCCTTTATTCGTGGAAGAAAATTTAACTGGGGATTGTATTTGGAAAATGTGATAAATCCTTTTATAACCGAATCTTTAGAAAACCAAATAGATCAAGATGGAATTTTGCTGCTAGACGAAGAAAACCTATTTTTTCAACAAGACGGAGTACCTCCACATTATGTCTTGCCTGACCGAGATTGGCTTAATGAGACATTTCCAGATCAGTATATTGGAAGATTGAGCGCTATAGAATGGCCAGCAAGATCACCCGGCCTAATGCATCTTCACTTTTTTTATGGGGACATCTAAAAATTGTGGTGTATAAAACTCAACCTCGCGATATTCCTGAACTTAGAAGTAGAATAATGGAGGGGTTTGAGTGGATTACACTAACCATGGTTCAAAAAGTGCGGGAGGAATTCGACCTGTGACTTTACCATTGTCTTACCAACAATGGCGGACATTTTGAACATCTAATTTAGGTATGTACAAAGTAATTCTAACTCTAATACAATGTTAATAGTGTAAATACAATGTAAATAATAATTATTAACCGACTTCCAAAAAGGAGGAGGTTATCAATTCGTCGCGTATTTTTTATCGTTTTTTTTTTGTATGTATATTACCTGGTTCCTTCTCCTGTGGTGCACCGTTTTGAATGAATATGGTCTTGTTTAATAGAGTATATATCCGGATTAGTGAAACTTCAAATTTTGGAAAAGAATTCTATTGGTAAAGTGATAAAATTTGTGAATGAACACATCCGTGCATGGAAATCAACCAATATCCCTAATATTTTAGTCGATTTTTCGATAACTCCTTATGGATGTGTATAGTTTTTTAACGTTTAATCTATTAAGGAAGATCTTTAGGTGATCTCATATACTTATTTGGGACGTGCAACTTGCAGTTTTGCAGAAAATCGCCAAAAATTCCAAAATTCTTATCAAAAATTTCATCGAAATGACATAACGTAACGTAATAGTGCGGTAATTTTAGGCACTCGAAGTTTTAATTGCGAATTTGAAAATTTTCTGTGTACATCTCAAGCATATAGGTAGTAAAGCATAGTATTTTCAGCTCCTTAAATCAATGAGTACCAAGCTCGTTTTGTTTGTAAACCAGGCAAATACCTATTTAAATGCAAATTTTTCCATTTTGCGAAGACGGTGCTTTTGGTTTTCACATTCTCCCGGCCTAATAGAATATTCAGTGACAATACATGTCAAACTTTAGACTGCTACAGGGTGTTTAGTTATAGCAAACAAAATCACAAAGTAAAGTGATAGAAGGAGTTGCATTTATATGAAGATTGAAATATAGGACAGCTGTATATACAGGGTGGTCGGAATATAGGGTGGAGTGGACGTTTGGTGGTATAAAAATGTTGGAAGAAATGTGAAATTAAAATTATAGGTATAGGGTGAATAAAATACTGTTATATGATGACATAAGCAAATCATATACAGAATGTTTGAAATATAGGCTGGAGTTGAATTATATTTATACAGTGTGATTAAAAAATTATTTCTTTTATAGCCCATAAGAAGTTGAATAAAGTGTGGAGAGGAATTAATGTTACACAGGACGATAATATAAAATGTTAAAAATGAAATACTTTATGGGGTAGCCCACAAGGCAGCTAACAAATTTATGGTTGTCCGTGGGCAGTCGTATGTACAGGATGGTTGTTACATAGGTTGGAGTGGAATTATCCATAGTTATACAGGGTTGTCAAAAAAAGTTGAAAAAAGGTTACATGGCGTAGTCCATAAGGCATAAATATATTTTGGGTTTATTAAATACTAATACATTTTGTTCGTAAAGATTTACTTGTCAATTTAAATGAGAAAGTATCATTGTGTAATGTTGAGGCTTTCGATGTTACCTGGTTCTGCCTATTATGGTTATAAATACAAAATAAAAAGTAAAGAATGAAAACTACCTCAGTTCAAAAAAACTAAAAAGTTGCAAATAAAACATTTAAAAAAATATATAACCGACTTCTACCTATAACTAAAAAGCTAAAAATAATTATAACAAAATACAACTCCAGCAAATAAATAACACATTCAATGTTGTTAGGTACCTATCCAGGAAGTAAAAAATGTAAATATTAAAAGGTGCTCATTCTGTACAAATTAATTACATACCAATCTAGTATATTTTTGAAGTCGGTGCCAAGCAACAATCAAGTTTGATGAATTAGTAGATAAGTACGCAATGAGGGATTTTAGATTTGCTTGGAACCGACTTCAAAAATATACTAGATTGGTAGGTAATTAATATGTACAGAATGAGCACCTTCTAATGTTTACATTTTTTACTTCCTGGGTAGGTACCTGACAACATTGAATGTGTTATTTATTTGCTAGAGTTGTATTTTGTTATAATTATGTTTAGCTTTTTAGTTATAGGTAGAAGTCGGTTATATTTTTTTAAAAAATGTTTTATTTTAATTTGAAAGTTTAAAATGCCATTACTCTGTAAAAAATAATCTGATTTAAAAAAATTATTTGTCAAAAGATTTGCAAAAAAATCCTTTAAAAAGAAGTATCACGTGTAGAAGTGATATTCACCGCCGTTTAAGGTTTGAAACTGCAGGGTTCGTGGCTTAGCCTCCCTGAAGAAGTGAAAGATTACAGAGCAACTTGAAGAGCTGTGGAAGTCGAGATCTTAAGGTTTGAGAAGATACAAAGGAGAAGAGTTTAAGATCTTTTCGACTAATTGAAATGAAGAAGAAGAACTGTAGAACTCAAAAATTGAAGAACGGACCCGAATGAGAAGAAAAACATATTTATGGCAGTATTTATGGATAACTCAAGGCTAGATATCGAGGAATTGACCTTGCATAACTAAACGTATAAAGAAATGTATTAATGAAGAGAAAAGCTGCTGATCAGAAACACTTAAGGGGTTGAGTGTTCAGAAGCGACAAAGTATTAAAAATTCAATGTTTTAAAAGTACGTCTCGTAGACCCCCCTAGTATAAATTAATTAGATCATCTGGACATTAGCCAAAACTAGAGCTAACTTGCTCGAAGATCGATAGAATAGACATTGCCTTTCTGAAATAATAAATAATTAATGCGCACCAAACAAAAAGACTCCTAACCCAATATTGCTCAATTAACAAACGCCCGCGTCATCCATTATCTTCACTCTCCACCATTATTCGGTCTGTTATTTTTTAATTACGAACTCTAACAAAGCAGCGTTTACGTATTCCTCGGGCTTCCATAATCTTACTTAACCTCTTCCTTGTTCAGTATTAAAGCAACAAGTTTTTTTGAGCAAAAGCCAATAAAAAATTGAACAAAGCGGTTGATTGTTTGTTTTATCCATCGCCAAACAAAGTAACTGGTTATGATGGTCGCCGCGTATTCATCGTGTTAGTAGTCGTCATTAAAACAACGTGATGTATGAAATATTAAACAGGCATTGGCGTTTTCATTAACCCTTAGTTTCGAAATTTAATCAAATGCAGCGTTTCATCGTTAACTCGGTGATTATCTGAAAGCTTATTTAATTGAATTAATTATAAAATTAATTTATTACGAAGGCAATTTATAATGAGACAGGATATTGGAATTCGTTATAAGTTTTATGATAATAGTTTATTCATAGGAATTTTAATCCCTCATAGAGTAGGGGACTTAACATTACTTTAATAGTATTTTGCAAAAAAAATCCACATTGTGTTTGAATGGTTGTTCTTGTAGGAGGTACACCGCATAAAACAAAAAAGAACAAACACATTTTTACTTCTTAGTTAAAATAGCAAAAACCGTAATTTTGGTAGTTTTTGTGACTTCTCAGCAAAAAGAATACAAAATTACAGGATCAAGGCTAAGTGTGTTGTATACGCATGTTTAAAACCTACTTAAGTCTAGTTCTGACTGTGCTAGTAATTTAGTCAAGTGGCGAGTAATTTAGTAACTATCCATGTCTGAATAACGAAAATTTAGTCAAGTAGTTTAGCAAGCAATTTAGTCGAGCCGATCCATTTTGTTCTATTTTTCGGTCGAGTAGCGTCCCCCACCACGCGTCATTGCTCACTGGTTCATCGACTAAACAAGTCCGAACGTTCAACTACTGTTTGAGCTGTAGAGTTATTAGCTATCGTTTTGTTGGTTAGGTATTGTAAAAATGTCGTTTCTTTGGAATGAAGAAACAATTTTAAAATTTGTTTTCAAATATCTAGAATATGAGGGCGTATGGAATATTAAGTTGCAGGTTTTTCCACTTGCAGATTACACTAATCTTGTGTGCTGCACTCGACTGCAGTACGAACGTTTTTGGGGCAGTTATCATTGGAATAACTCGCCACTCGACTAAACTACTAGCGTAGTCTGAATTAGCCTTAAATGATCGATAGGATTGGTTAAGTAATAAGTGAATAATTCGTGAAAATAGTGAAAATAATTTGGTCAAGTGCGAGTTGGACTCGCATACTAAGGGTTCCGTACCACCTTCAAGATTCTAATATTCCAGTTTCAGACAAGCAGGGAATGAGTGTATTTTCTTATATTTGCCCTAATATCTTTTAAAGGAAGCGTTTTAAATTTATAAAAAATATACACTTTCATTTTCTACACATAGACTTTTTATTTTATCTGCTTCAGGATTCGCTTGATTTTTATCAGAATACATATGTATTTAAGTTTTATTTTACTAATAAACTTTCAGAGAAGCCTTTTATAATCTACTGTCTGAGTTTTGAAGCTCTGTAGATTGGAAGATAAAACGCAAAATAGGTCAAGTTTTAAATTATAAATTATTAAATCTGTTATTCAAATTATTTAAAAATAAAATATGTTTTTCAAAATTTAAATTGTGTAGTTTCTAAAGTGGGAATTAAGTCGATGTTAATATCTTTTAAACAAATGATTTTAAAATATGATATATCTGTAATTCACATAATCAGCCTTTTATCTGATATTTTACATGATGAGTTTAAAAAATGAATTTTTATTTTCCATTTAATTGTTTAATTTGTCCCTAAAGTTCCTTTGGGGGTTTTCTAATATTTTTTCTTATAAATTTCAAGTGAGCCCCAATACCCCTAATTATTTTCAAAATTTTAGGTGGTATGGTTTCGGAAATAAAGCGAGAAATGAAAATTTTGTATATCTTTATGTTAATGTCTTGTAAACAATTAATATTAAAAATATGAAAAATATATATTTGTATTCCTCATAATGAGCCTTTTCGTTTGATGTATTGCATGATGCGTTAAAAAAATATTTTTTTATTTTCCGTTTATTCTATAATTTGGCCCCCAATATTAATATTAGGGATTTCTTCATATTTTTCCTGTAAAGAAAAAAAAGTCTTGTAGTTTGGGGAATAACGGAGGAATGGGTAATTTTTTAAAATATTTTTTAATATATTTTAAAATATTTATTTAAAAAAAATTAAAAAAATATATTTGTATTGGTCATAATGAGCCCTGTGATTTGATATATTACATGATCCGTTAGAAACAATTATATTTTTTTTATTTTCTATTTAATTCTATAATTTGCCCCCCCCCCCAAATGAATATTAGGGGTGTCTCCTTATTTTTTCAGTAAAGTTCAGGTAAGGGGCTATACCTCTTTTTTTTTCAAAATTTTTCAGCGTTTGGTTTCGGAGATAACGGGGGGAATGGGTATCATTTTATATATTTTTGTTAATATCTTTTAATTTATTTATTTTAAAAATATGAAAAAAATATATTTGTTTTCATCATAATGAGCCCTTTCATTTGATATATAACATGATGGGTTAGATACAATTTTAATTTCATATTTTCCATTTAATTCTGTAATTTGCCCCCCAAAATTAAAAGTAGAGGTTTCTCCTTAGTTTTTCAGTAAACTTCAGGTCAGACCCTATACCTCTAATTTTTTTCAAAACTTTACATTTTATAGTTTCGGAGATAAGGGGGGGGATGGTTAAATTTTGTTATGTTTTCGTTAATATCCTTTTAACTATTTTTTTTAAATATGAAAAAAATATATTTGTGTTCCTCAGAATGGGACCTTTCATTTGATGTATTACATGATGTGTTTGAAAATTTTTTTGTTTTAAATTTTCATTTAATTCTATAATTTGCCCCCCAAAATTAACATTAATGATTTCTCCTTATTTCTCCTTTAAAGTTCGGGCAACGTTCTATATTTCCAATTTTTTTCAAAATTTTAGGTTCAGTAGTTTTGGAGATCAGGGGGGAACGGTTTAATTTTTTGTTTTTTCCCTACAGAAGTACCCCTAAAATCAAAATGTCTTCTTTTACGATATGTACTCCTGATCGGGTCACCAAACTATACATTGATACCAAATATCAACCTCTCACGCCCAGTAGTTTAGGAGAAAATTGCTGTGAATTATAAGGGTATCCGTATTTTGTATATACGGTAACCTAAAAAGACGCATTTTTTAATCATTCGTAGCTATTGTCTAAAAAAAATTTGTTGAAACGATTAAACTTAGCAACACGTTTATTTGTCTATCGAAAATAACCACTCAAAATTTCAACTTAATGACATTGAAGATTTGTCAGAATTGTAATTTTTTTGAGATCTCTTTATTTTTCGTGGTTTTATATTTGGTGATTCTGTATCAAATTACATTATATATATATATATATATATATATATATATATATATATATATATATGAACTAAGCTAGGTTCCGGGTGAGAACCGCGTCTGAATTTATTGAATACTCGACGTTTCGACTCTTGCTTTGGAGCCATTATCAAGAGACAAAAGTGAAAAAGAGTTTCAGAGTCTAGATCGAACTCGGGGCCTCAATCTGCCTACTCCCCAAGAGTCACTAGGTAACTGAACATTCAGTTCAGTTACCTTAACATGAATGAAACATGAACATGAAACATGAACATTCAGTTCAGTTATCTAGTGACTCTTGGGGAGTAGGCAGATTGAGGCCCCGAGTTCGATCTAGACTCTGAAACTCTTTTTCACTTTTGTCTCTTGATAATGGCTCCAAAGCAGGAGTCGAAACGTCGAGTATTCAATAAATTCAGACGCGGTTCTCACCCGGAACCTAGCTTAGTTCATAATAATGACCGCGGAAGCCTCTCAGATATATATATATATATATATATATATATATATATATATATTTTATATCTTCACAAACACAAATGCTTTTTTAAAAAAATATATTTTTATTTAAAACACAAATTAAATATTTTACTTCAAAAATTACGTTAAACAATATAAATGAGATAATTGAATGCGATACACTTAATGACGCTCACAGCCATCGCATGTGCATTTATAAGCTACGTCTTGCATTGTCAGCATCAGCAGTTTTACACGTGCGATGGGTATTTGCGTATTTCCTGGGAATTGCTATATCGTGTAATATGACACCATGTGAACGACTCATTTGACCGGTTACACGGTGTTGTCATATTATTATTCTAAGTATTGTTTACGACGTATATAACAACTCCCCTCACAAAGAAAAAGTTGCTGTTTTACAGGAACTTTTCTGAAAATAGAATTTGAAAAATAATAAAATATAAAGGTTGTATACATATGAAATTTGTAGAAGGCAAAAGTGTATAAAACAGCGTAAATTGTATAAATGTATAAAATAAAAATATAATTAGCATTAAGGTCCTTAAAAATAAAACCTAAAACAATACTTTTTAGCAATAAATGGGTTTTACAAAACAATTTTTGAAATTATTTTGGGGTACTTAGCTCGATGTCTTCAGTTTCGTTCTGTCGGAGGTTCGGTCTCAATCTTGGCAACAATTTTGAAATTCTGGTTGTGGGTGATGGACTTTCGCTGGTTGTATTGCGTTTACACCAAAGCGTTTGGAGGACAAATACAGCGACAATTATTATTATGGAAAATATTGTCACGTAGGTGAACCAAGAAATGTTCTTTTTGACGAATGGCTCATTTATTAATTCGTCTAGGTCCTTTGAATAGTCGTTGAGTTTGTGGTTTGCGACGTTTAACTCCTCGAAATTCAATTCATGGAGTTTCAAAGGTTTAAGTTCGGGAACGACAATTTTTTCTGGTATGGTATCGCAGCAGTTGAAAGGGATAAGAACTGGTTGATAGTTGTCAAGGGTGTTGCTGCTTTTTGTGGCTTCTGCTTCGATTTTGGTTATTCCAATGAAGGCACTGCAATCTTTCTGAAGTTTTAATAAAGAGTTAACATTGAGTGTTAAGGGTTTTGTATTGATGTCGGTACAGGTGATGGTAATGCTAAGAGGCTCGGTAACCATAATTAACCACACGTTGGTTTCGAGTTTTTGAACGTGGTACCCTTGAGCAGAGATCACGGCACTGTGACAATTGTCCGGCACTTTTTTAAAATTTCTTAAAAGTTGGGCCTCGCACAAAGCATTTGAGTCTATCGGATATGCATAGAGTTCGGAACACAATTTATTTTGATTGTTCAACGGTTTGCACGCACTAAGGTCTTTTATCGGAATATACAGTAAGGAATCGTCGTTTTTTGCTATATATTTATGGGTGAATGAGAGTACATGGTATAACGCAGTTCTATCATCATAGATGGGGATTGGGTATAAGCGGAGAGCAGTAAATGATTGCTGTTCAATAAGTGGAATTCTGAGTATAAATACAAGGTCCGAATCTGTTTGAAAAGCTTCTAATTCTGTAATTTCCAAGTATCGTGCAATACTTGAATATTTGACGGGCAAAGGTAAATTATTTTTCACGAGATTCTGTGATATTTCCTGTAAGGCGGCAATGAAATGTTCGGGAGTTAAAATTGAAGTATGGATAATTTTTAGACGGGCAAAAGTTATGGAATTAAGAACATCATTTAAGTTGTCTTCTAGAAAGAGATAATTTTCCATCAGTTTTTCCGTCATTTCTAGAAATGACAGTTTTGTTTCCACGTACGCCATTTTGTCGTTTACTTTACGAATCATATTTTCCATTTTTCGAATATTTTCGTTAAATATTTTCTCGTCGACCTGAATGCGTTGAATAGTTTCGTTAAAGTTCTTTATAACTGAGGTGGTTACGCTGATTTGGTTTTTCAAAAGGTTTTCGATCTGCAGTTGTCCTTTGTTTAAACTATTTATACTGTTGGTGAAGTACTCGCCGTCGGCGGCGTCTAAGTTACCAGTTATGGCTTTGAAAATTGATCCGGCGCCATCGATTAGTCCACGTTTGTACCTTCGAGTGTCCATGTGGATTTCAGTGAATTTGTTTTTGACAGAGTTTGAGATTTGGTTAAGTAAGTTGATGTGTGATTGAACGTCAGCACGGAATACGTTGGTTGGGTGGACATTAGTTTTTAGTGATAAAGTTAGTGCATCGAGAATTCTGTCGTTGGTAGCGAAAGCTTGTTCTAGAGCGGAGAGATTTCTATGAACTAGAAGAGTCCATTTGTGATTTGACACGGCTATACGTGATTCTTCATGATAATAAATCCCTAGGGTGTTATTGATTGGCTTTATTTCAAATTGGGATGCTGCCGATCCGAACAGCAGGATGACCCTGTAAAGAAATCAGTCTTCTGTAAAAGGTTTCATACGGTCAAAGTTTACTTTGGTTTTTTGGTTAGTACGAGAATTAAGTAAAGTAGCTGAGTTTGTATGTAGTTCTACTATTTGAAATGGTCCGTTAAATTTGTTTTGTAGTTTATCTTTGAACTGAGATTCGCGTACGTAAACCTTGTCACCTACTTGATAATTTGGGGTTTTGTCCGAAACATGTTTATCGAATCGAATTTTGGCTTTTTGTTTTTGAGTATCGGTTCTTTCGCGTGCTATTTTGTAGTACTGTGAAATGCGGTTATTTAAGTCTCTGATGTATTTAGAAATCAAGTCCTTTTCGTTATAGAGGGTTTCAGGGGGTCGGCTAGATGTGTGCCCGAAAACGAGTTCATAGGGTGTGAACCCATGGGTTTTGTTAGCGGAGTTGTTGTAGGTAATAATTGCGTATGGCAGAATATTGAAGGGGTGTTCGTCAGGGTGCTCGGCCTTATGAATACGGATCATATCTAACAATGTTGAATGAAAACGCTCTAATGAGCCGTTAGATTGGGGGTGTCCTACACTAGAGTAGGGAAGTTTAATATCGAACAATTTGCAAAGGTCTTTGAGGAGTGCATTGTCGAATTCACGACCGTAGTCGCAGTGTATTCTCAGAGGCGTTCCGAAGTGTTGGAAAAACACCAAGAGTGTACTAACGACGGTTTTGGCGGACTTGTCGCTAATCGGGTAGGCCTGGGAATATTTAGTTAATTCGTCTCGGATAGTGAGGGCGTAATTTCTGCTAGGAACTTCGAGAATGTCGATGTTTATTCTTTCGAAAGGGGTTCTTGGAGTTTCTGTTACTACTAATGGGTTGTCAAGGTTTTTACGGAAAGCTTTAGTTGTCTGACAGATTTGACAGTTTTTAATGAAGTTTTCTACGTCTTTTGTAATACCTTGCCAGTTATACTTTTCTTTAATTCGTCTAATAGTTTCGTTGATCCCTCTGTGTATGTTGTTTTTACCGTTATGGAATTGATCTAGTATTATTGGCACTTGATCTCTTCCTACTGTTTTTGTTATGTTCTGACAGACTTTCCACTTTATGTCTGTTTCTGCAAATATAAACGAAAGCATTTCGAGTATAGGTAGGTCTAAGTTATTTTCAACGCAGTATAGTTCGGAGTCAGTTAGAAGGTCTTTGCTCTTGTAAATTGAGGCAAATAATACCTCGTTCACAGTGTCGAAATCAGTTGGTAGGGGAATAATGTAATATCGTCTTTTTCGAACGCTTTTACTATTGAAAATGTTAATTTTGAATTGCTCGAAGTCGGCGTTTTCTTCGAAGATATCCTCAAGAATTTGGTTATGAAAATCTTTTAAATTGCCGGATTGAAAGAAAACTAAGATATTTTTGTTTTCTCTATCAAGGAGTTGTCAGTTGGAGTACTGAATTTTACTATAGTCGATAAGTGAGACGGTCTTATACCGTTCTACGAATGTCCGAAATTCTGTAAAAATTGAGTTGTCTTCGTCGTCAGTTTCAAGTTGTTCTGTCTCACTGTTTTCGTTTTCGTTTAAGGGAGTTATCGTGTAGTGTTGGAGTTTGGTGTTCGATTGGAAAGTCATACATTCATCAAAATGGTTGATTCGAATGCGTGAAAGGGCGTCTGCGTTCTTATTTACTTTTCCCGGTTTGTATATAATTTCATAATCGTACTCCTCGAGTTTGAGGCGCCATCTGGCAAGTCGACTACCTGGATCTTTAATAGAAAAGAGCCACGTTAACGGGCGGTGGTCGGTCAGGAGTTTAAACTTTCGTCCAAAAATTATTGGCCTGAAGTGTTTAACGGCCCAAACAATAGCCAGAAGTTCACGCTCTATTGTGGAGTATCGGGTCTCAGCCTTGCAGAGGGTCCTAGATGCGTATCCAATTGGCAGATCTTTGCCTATTGGTCCCTGTGAAAGCACAGCGCCGATTGCAAATGCGCTAGCGTCAGTTGTCAAAATAAAGGGCTCATTGAAGTCGGGGTAAATTAAAATTGGGGTCGAAGTGAGGGCTTGCTTTAATTCATTGAAAGAATTAACGCATTCAGAACTGAAATAGAAAGAAACATCTTTTTGCAGCAATTTTGTGAGTGGTTTTGAAATTTTAGCAAAATTGGGTATGAATCGACGATAATACCCGGCTAATCCCAGAAAGGATTTGATATCTTTTTGATTTTGGGGCTGAGGAAATTTCAATATACATTCTACCTTTGATGGATTGGGTTTAACTCCATCTTTGGTAATCAGATGTCCGAGATAGGCAACTTCTTTGCGAAGAAATTCGCACTTGTCGGGTTGAATCTTGAGGTTTGCCTTTCGTAGGCGTTTAAAAACATCAGTAAGACGAGACAAATGGTCGTTGATAGTGGGAGAGTATACGATTATGTCGTCCATATAGACGAGGCAACGTTCGTTTTGAATACCTAAAAGAATGTTGTCCATAACCCTCTGGAATGTTGAAGGGGCATTCTTTAGACCAAAGGGCATCCTTACGAATTCGTAGTGCCCATTCTCAACGGTAAACGCGGTTTTGGAAATGTCTTTTGGGTCAATCTCAATCTGATGGAATCCTGAGGCGAGGTCAAGTGTTGTGAAATATTGGCATTTGCCAAGTTGATCTAATAAGTCCGAAATGTTAGGGAGAGGATATTTGTCATCAACCGTTAGTTCGTTGAGTTTTCGATAATCAACTACAACGCGCCATTTTTGCTTTCCTGAAGCATCCAGTTTTTTCGGTACTACCCATACAGGGGAGGACCAGGGTGAGTTTGAATGGCGTATAATACCTTCGTCTAGCATTTTCGTTACTTGGGATTTAACTTCCTCTTTATGAATCTGAGGGTAGCGATAAGATTTCGTGAAAACTGGTCTAGAGTTGTTAGTCTCGATGGTATGTTTAATTTCGTTGGTAAATGACAGATGGTCTCCTTCGAGATAAAATATGTCAGAGTAGTCAAGACATAGTTGCGATATTAAGTCGGATTCTTCTTCGTTTAAGTGGTCAAGTCGAAGTTGATTGAAAATTTGTTCTTGTCGTTCTAGTATGTTGTTGTCTGTTGGTTGGGTTTGTGAAATAGAATTCACACTGAACTGTTGTAAAGGTTCAAGTTTAATGTCAGTGAAATTTATAGTTTTAGGGATGGCATTTGCATTTAATACGGATGTCAGAAATTGGCCATTACTATCGACTTTTACTAGAGCATTCGGAAGATGGACTTTTTCAATTTCTATGCCTGTTAATAAGGCATCTGTATCTCTAAGGTTGCAAGTAAGTTTACAGATTTGCTCTGTACGTGGTTGAATGGAAATTGAGTTGACGGGGTTACATGAAAAGTTTTTAGGGGTATCTTTACTAATTAAATCGTCTGTTACTTTATACAAGGGAAGTGTTTTGAAATTGGTTACTAGTTGCTTCTTTTCGAAATCAATGATGCAATTATAATGTTCCAGGAAATCGGAACCTAACAATCCATCGAACTCGATATCGATATTGCAAATGTAAACCTTATGGGGATCATTGATATTAAACGGGACGAGAGTCGATTCGTTGATATGAATTTTCTCGTTAGTTATTCCCTGGATGACCACATTTTCTTGGAACCTTTCCCTGAAGCGTTTGCAAGTTTCTGGCTTAAAAATAGAGAGTCCTGCACCGGTATCCACAAGAAGTTTGTAAGTGTTGGATGCATCGGTGATGTAATATAAGTTCTTAGAGTTTACGGACAAGAGGGGTCTTACAGAAATCTCTGTTCGGGGATATTCAGGTTGGGGTCGAAGCTGTCTAAATTCAAGGTTTGAATGTGGGTTTGAAGGTCTGACATATCCGGGGGCTCTGTTTGGGGGGTAGTGTCCTGAAAATTTGTAGGAGAAATTTCTTCGTAGTTTTGAGAGTAATTTTCGCTCTCGAAGTCTGTTTTAAAGTAATCGTTAAAGTCGTTCTGGTAATTGTCGTAGGAACAATAATCGTTATAGTCGAAATCTGTGTATTGGTACTCGTTGGGTGTTGGGTTCGAATAAGTCTGTTCACTTCTAGGATTTTCGAACTCATGATTATTTAGGTGATGAGTTCGTTGTTGGCGGTAAAAATTAGGGTTCGGTTTAAATTGGTCCGTATTTGGGGGTTGATTGCTTGTTGATGGGCGTTGTTGTTGGAAACTCCTATTGGGAGGAAAGTTTGTTTGGCGGGGTTGTTGATAATTTTGTTGATTAGAATTTTGGGCGAATGGATTAGGGCGAGGTCTTTGAAAGTTTTGCCCAAAACCTTGATTTTGTCCAAAGCTTTGATTCTGTTGGAATTGCCTCGATCTAGTGATGCATTCATTAACTGAATGGCCCATTCTCTTACAGAATGTACAGTGTTTTGGGGGTGGCAATTGATTGGGTCTTCTAAAGGTCGGAGTTGTATTTTTGAAGTTAGAGAATTTTTGAGTTTCGAGATGATTTAATTGAATTTCTCTTTTAATTCTAGAGATCGCGGTTAAGATATCTTTTGGGTCGCTTGCTCGAATTAATTGTCCCATTTTTGGCTCTAGGCCTGTAAGAAGGCTGTTTAGTGCCATGGGTTCAATGAGATCTATTTGGGCTTGTTTTTCCTTGGAAGTTATATTTTGTTTTGTGACTGCGGCCAACATTTTTGCCTGGTGAGTCTGAATTCTAGTCGAGAAAGTTAAGGGTGACTCGGATGATAATTGTTTCATTCGTTGGAGATCTTGAATGAGTGCCGATAGGTCTCGGGGGTCTCCGAAGTGGTTTTCGAGAAGAGTAATGATTTCAGTTAACAGGCTAGGGTTTCGTGAATTTACTAATTCCGCTGCCCTGCCACGGAGTTTATTTTTTATGTGGAGTATAAGTAAGACCTGTTGGTTATCGGTCGCCATACTGTGGGCGGTGTTACATGATGTGATAAAGGTATTTAGAAAGATAGGGTTACCGTCGTACTCCGGTACTATCGCAAAAATCTCGGAAATTTTATAGGGCTCCACAGTTGGAGTGGCTGCACCTTGCCTTGTAGTGGTCATAGTCAAAGTATTTGCACAATATTAAAAATTTAAATCAGATTATATTGTCGAATTGACAATGGTAAAACGTATAAATCAATGTTTAAATAAATAAATGTGAAAATAGATAGATATTAAAATAATTAGATCAAGTTATTATAAGTTGTCGTTCAAAATAATGGTATAAATTTAATGTGTAATTATCAATATGTACCAAAATTGGTCAAAAATATTTCTTACCTTGCAATTTTACTCAAAATAAATGAACTGAATATATCAAGGGTAATGATTTAATATGTTTAAAATATTTTGAGGAATATTAAAGGGTTTATCTTTGATGATAGAAATGGTGATTAAGTGTATCAATAAATGGAAATAATAAAATAATAATAACGTAATCCTTACAATATAATTCCTGGCATGGACTGTTCTGTAAGTTGACTGCACTGGTTAGCCGTTGCGTGTTCCTGGTGCTAGCTCGCTTCCAGTTGTGTCTCCAGCAAGAGGTTGATTGTCCCACGAAGGTTTGGAAACCACCACGACTAGTTAGAATTCTCGTGTTCTAGTCGTTTTGGAACAATCCTACTGACTGCGCCAATTTTATATCTTCACAAACACAAATGCTTTTTTATAAAAAATTATTTTTATTTAAAACACAAATTAAATATTTTACTTCAAAAATTACGTTAAACAATATAAATGAGATAATTGAATGCGATACACTTAATGACGCTCACAGCCATCGCATGTGCATTTATAAGCTACGTCTTGCATTGTCAGCATCAGCAGTTTTACACGTGCGATGGGTATTTGCGTATTTCCTGGGAATTGCTATATCGTGTAATATGACACCATGTGAACGACTCATTTGACCGGTTACACGGTGTTGTCATATTATTATTCTAAGTATTGTTTACGACGTATATAACATATATATATATATATATATATATATATATATATATATATATATTTCGGCACAACAGGATGTGTGGGTTGGAACAAATTTAAATTTCAGGTGTTGTTTTTTGGAAAAACGATCTGAAAGGTCGGTTTTTTTGGACTGCGGTTTTTGTGATGATAAACTCATTTATACAGGGTGTTTTTTATTTCATGTTTGAATTCTGCATTGAATTCTAAGTATTTTTCATGTACAATGTCCTATACTGAAATTTAACAGTTATTAAAAAAATTATATTTCTAATACAGATTTCACTAAATTTTTAGTTAACTAACGAATTGAAATCGTAACTGCTTAATGTCTTATAGTCAATTTATTTTTCATTGCATGGCTCCATTCCTTCAAAGTCATGCCTTTTAATACAAGGTGAGTGATGTTTACTTAAACTAAACATTGGTTGACAGTAACAGACTTTCAGACGATCATGTGATCATCTAGTGAAGGCCATCTTTGATAGTTCCGCATCAAGCGTTGTCTATATTGCAATAGTAAAATAGTCAATGTAGAAGATCAGGATTGATTTTTCGGGCAAGTAGCAGTAACATTCTTCTGTAAATTTTTGTTGTGAATTTAATTATTTGATTAATATATGATTTTCACAATCTTTCCAAGGTGTCAACTCTTTTTTTAATATCTATGAACTCGCTTTCAAATGACGGAAACTTTTAGGTTACAAAAAACAATACTCCAATTCACAGCCCCACAAAAAAAATCCAGTTCCAAAGGGTTCATATATATACTCATGGGTTTTGGAGGTCGCTGATTCCGAATCCGGTGTCCGTTTTACCTCATCAGGTCAAGGTCAAGGTCATTTGAAGGTCAAATCGTGTAAATACGTCGGAAAAGTCTGAAAAAATTCACACATACGTTTTTGGGGTCGCTGAATCCGATCCCGCTGTCCGTTTTACCTCATCAGGTCAAGGTAAAGGTCATTTGAAGGTCAAATCGTGTAAATACGTCCAAAAAATCTGAAAAAAATTCATACATAAGGTTTTGGGCTCGCTGAATCCGATCCCGCTGTCCGTTTTACCTCATCAGGTCAGGGTCAAAGTCTAATCTAGTAAATCAAGGTGATTTAACAATTGATCGAGTATTTCGTCCGAAAAAAATCTGAAAATATACATCGATATCTTTTTGGTGTCATTGTAGTTAAAGGTAACATTGTTCAACCTAATCAGGTCGAGGTCAATGTCATCCTAAAGTAAAAAACGAATATATCTGCTCGTTGATTCTTTAAAAAGATACATTATTTTGTTCGACTTTATCACTCTTTTTTATGATACCGAACAATTTTGCTGTCAAAAGACCTGCGAAGTGACGTTTTCGCGTCTCTAATGGCTCATCTCTTTTTAGGGACCAGCAGTAATCCGCCAGAATGTTTATATCCCACCTACCTTGATACCTATGCACCATTTCCTTAATATCCTGGTGGAATCTCTCTCCTAGTTTGTCGCTATAATCGCCGCAATTTTCTGGGAAGTCATCTAGGTGCGAATGTAAAAAGTGCACCTTGAGGCTCATCAAGCAACCTTGGGTCTTATAGTTTTTCACTAAGTCGCATACAATTTGTTTGTAATCGGGACTTTTGTGAATTATTAAATGAAACAATTTACCAGGAGCGGTTCCAGCCAAAGCTGGGGTCGCAAATTTTTCAAAATTATTTAGAACGCCTATATTTGATTAAATTCTCATATTTTTTTCATTCATCTTATGACGCCTACTTTTTTGGTTTCTCCCCAACTTTATTTCCTATAGAAATATACTTCTGACAGAGGAATCTTAATAATGTTCACAATTTGATGAAATAGAGCCGAATTTCGACCACTGGGCGACCACTAGTAATCATGAAGTTTAACCACAAATCGGTTTTTAGTAGTGTTTGCATACTTATTAAACAATTACGTTTTTATAGGTATGCAATTTAGGTTCAGGTATTTTGTATTAATTTGTAACTAGCGGCTATAGTTCACATGACAAACAGAAAGAAAAGCACCAGATGTTCCTTCTGGAGCTACACTTAAGTGTTTAAAACACCAGATAGTCGAATTCGGCTTTTTTACACTCCCCAACCACTAAGTTATTAATAACGGATAGACAAAATTTATTTCAGCCTCCTAATTTGCCCTACAATGTAAAAACAATCGACAAATTACGCCTATCTAGATGTTTTGTTTTTATGTCTCCAAGTATTTTTCATAAAATACTCCTTTGTCGTGTAAACAAACACATTTGTTTGATTTAAGAAGCCATTTTAGAAGTGACACCATCATAAAACGTCTAAATGAAGTGAACTTGCTGAAATATTAAGAAAAGTAAAAGCCAACTATATAATGCGAAGAACGTAGTACAAAAAGAAACATCTGTTTTTGAGATGTATTGACGCTTTTAAGTCAGAGCCGTGACGAGTGACTTCAGAACTCCCGAAAGTTACACAGGCACACACACAGGACATCAGACAACTCCGTAGCGACACAGAAAAAAAAACAGAATTTTGGAGAGAGTGAAATAGAGTGGAAATAGATTAGGATAAGGACGAAAAGTCCGCCGATGCGGTCGGTTTTGTTGGTCGGTGATTGATGAAAAGAATTCGGCCGGGATGTTAAGAGCCAAGTTTGTCTTCTCAAAAGAAGTTATTACCGCTTTCCTGGTTTCATCCCGGAGGCGGCAAAATTGACTTCCAGGAGAATATTCACTTAAATGTGTCATGTATTAATCTTATTTGGGAGTTCGGGTCGGCGACCTGAGTCGATTGGCACAGTTTTTATATTTCTTTTTGCTGGCAATCATCTCTGAGTATGTGAAAGCCTGCTTTGAAAGTTTGAAGGTTTTTCCAATAATTTTGTTGATGGAAATATAAAAAAAAGGTTTGGGTATAGGAGAATAACTGTAGATTTACAGGTTATCTATGTTATAAAAAAAATCGTATGTAACGTAAACAATTTGGTCAAAGTATGAGTTGGACTCGCAAAATAAGGTTCTGTAATATATACGATTTGTTATAATATAGGTAAATCATAATATTTACAGTGTCAGTCAAAAGTCTTGTATCTTTTAAACGGTTATATTTATACTAATGAAATTTGTGAAAATAAACCGTTGTAAACATCTCTACTAGTGGTAACAGATGACGTTACCTTATGACAAGTGAAAGGTATTGACAGTACCTAGTCAGCCAAATTTGTTTCGGTTTAGGTCAATTTTTAAGGAGAAATTAAATAAACTAGCGGTCGCCCAGTTTATGAATTGGCATATTCCCAACATTTTTTTCTACTATTATATACTTTTCTGTGCACTTAAACAAAATAGGTAACTACCTTTTTAATTAAATAAAAAATATTTCACGAATGATAATGATTACAGTTTTGTAGTCTTACTGTTCCAGTTAATGTAGGTACATATTCAATACGCAAAATCAATTATTATTGAGTAAATACAAAAACACGTCGAGAGTTCCAAACGTCAATAAAAATTAAGAATTTATATTAAGCCTTGATTTGAATCACTTGAAAATATAAGAAATTATTTTGTCCTCTAGCGGTGGAAAGTTTAACGGGGCTAGTTCAGCTATTATGGAATAGATGCTGCCAATAACTATTATTAATGGAAAATGTTAGCTGTTTGTTCCTTTTCTTCCTAATAACACTAAAACCCGTCAATTAGCAATTAAAAAACTCCAGAAAATCGGTTGACAAACAGCAGAAAATGTACCGAACTCTTTTGCATTTGCGTTTTTATATATAGATTTTTAATAAAATACAAATCTTTAAAATGTCAATATGTTAATTTTTGGTAAAAGTCATTCACCCTGCATTAAGAGGCAGGATTTTGCATGAATGGGGCCACGAAATGTAAAATAAAATATCTATAACATAAAATATAAAGACTGAGAACAGTATCTGGTAGATTACTTTTGAAATATATTTTTCGCTTTCACTAACATATATTTAAACATGCACTAATAATTGTCAGTATAAAAACAAATACACTTAAAAATGTTAACAGTATATCAAATAAAATATTAATATCAAATAAAATATTGTAAAAGTTAAATTTTTCCAAAATGCTTTGCGGTTATTTAAATATTTCACAATTACGATTTCAATTTCTAAGAAGAAAATGCAACAAACCAAGTCATTAGTAACTATGAATATATCTATATAAATAATTACAATACATAAGTACTTACATATTAGTACACTTTAAATTGCAATAGAGGTTTTGATTCACCATAATTCATTAATTTAAATTCAACACACAAAGTTTGCGATGACTATTTCTGTATTATAGCAAAAATATAAAAAACACAATGCACCTGCTGTTAATTTATGCTAAATAATACCTTCATCTGTTAACCATTTTTGTAAATGTATTGAAACCGAAATTTTGAAAATAATACATTGATAATTTTCACATTGAATTGAAAAGTTACTTTAACCTAACGGCTAACAATGTTAGGAAATGTCAAATTGAAATCAAATTCGCTACAACGACGATGGCCGTGAACATTAGCATTATTGTCATGATGTCAGATCTAACTACTGATCTTAAAACTCACTATTTGAATTCATATCATGGGCTTTGTAATCTTAATTAAATTGTTTGAAACTATTAGACTTTAAAATACAAACAATATAACTTAAAAGTATAATGTTAAAATAATAAAATATTATCGGAAACATATTGATCAGTTGCCCAGAATACACAATTCTAATTTTATTTGAACTATTTAGAAAGAAATGAAAGCTTCAAACTTGCGAGTACCCAATAAATGGTCATTATCATATAATACCATTTTTTGTGGGTGAAATCTCAATAACATGTTAATGTAGGATAATTGTCCGATCCGGCCAAAATTTGTTAGTTTTTCGTTTTGATTTAGTATGTTTTTTTTTCATTTGAGTCAATCCATCTTACGATTTTCTCTCCAAGCAATCTGGCGGCACTCTTTAGCATTGACAGTGTGGTGTGGTGTGGTGATATGTAAATTATCAATTCTTTATTTTATTTTATTTAATGAATGAACCAATCAGTAGCCATTCAACAAAACAAAAATAAAGGAAATCGGTTGAGGAACTAAGGAAACTAGGCTGAATTTTTCCATAATTCGTTATTTTAAAACGTTAATATGGTCGGGGTTCGTAGCGTAAACCTTGAATTTCCAGTATCGCACAAAATATCTAATTTTGTTAGGTCCGGTGACTGAGCTGTCCATCCATACGAAATTCTTAATCCTGTCAACTTCTTACTACACCCTAATAATGTGCAAGATTATTTTGAAGAATTTCAAGAACTAGCGATTCAATTGTATTTCATCTCCAGATAAACTTTATATGTTAAGTTTGTATTGAGTAAAACATGTCCAACTATTTGGTTTCCCAAAATTCCTGCCCAAATATCCACTTTCTCTGGAAATTGTGTATCTTTTTCACAAAAGATGTGCAGATTTGTGTCACTCCAGTACCGTACTTTTTGTGTGTTCACATTTCCATAGTGGAAAACGAACTTTCGTTACCAAAACAAATGATTTTCGTGTAGTATTGTTTTAGATTATTTTCCGTTCAATTGTTATTGGAAATCATTTTATTTGAGTGTGCTTACGTATTTTCCTCAGCTATTACTATAGCCTATAATTTGAAAAAAGTTTAATATTGGAAACTCAAACCAATTCACTAAATGATTTAATTAAATTTCGAACTTCTAGTGTAATTTTTAATTTCTACCCAACAGTCTGGAGCTCGTTTCCTCTGCCAAAGCGAGGTTCTGGCAAAGACAATCTCTTATTCCAATGAACTATCTATCGATCATTATATTTATTACTTTAAAAATAATACCATTTTAAAACTCTACATATTTATTTATATAAAATATCACAAAGAGCAGCGCAATATCATAATTTATAGTCGTAATGGATTTTCGATATGGATGGAAATTTTATTCATGTATACGTTCAAAGGGCAAGTCTAAATATAAACGTCTACATCATTTCAAGAAAACTGCATACAATAACAAAACTCATTTATTTTATGCAGTCTGCAGTTTCATTTCCAGACTAGAATGAAGTATCGATATTAGACTGTTCTGTTGACAAGGCCAAAAAAACTCTATGAGGCTCAACAGAGCACTAGTATGTGTGGAAAAGGGATTGCCTGCCGGAAAAATACAAAATAATAAATTGCAGGGTAAGTTTAATAAATTAAATGCTAGGCGAATGTATGTGACTTTTTCGTTTGTTACGTATAAATATTAAAATATTTTAGTTGTTGGGTGTTGTGAGACCGCTGGAGGCAATTTTTATTCTGAGCGGATGTGAATGGGGGAACATCTATTTCAATTTAATTTCCTTGATGTCTCTATTAAACTGAAAAATGTTGCTGGGGTTTATAGGGCTACTATTTCGATTTTTATTACACTATTAGGAATAAGCAAAACTAGAAATTGGATCGTTTTTTACGTGTTTTGAAGCGAATAATATTGGGCTCTTTCTATTTGTTGGATAGAACTCTATCTAGTTTGTGTCGCAAGTTGAGAAATTTAAGATCAAAAGACTACATGGCCATAATTGGTGGTAGTTTTAACCAGTTGGTAAGCAAACCAAGTCAAAAAAAGCTACATGTTTATACATTATATTTAAAGCAGATATTCGTATGTTATCGGATGAGAGAATACCAATATTATCCGTTTATTACAGCATATAATTTTCAGGCTTATGTAGAGTAAGTCGTTCACATACAGAATAAAGAGTAAGGGTTCCAGTATTGTGTCCTGATGTTCACCTGTAGTAATTGTAGTATTGTAACTAATTCAACGCGATTTGTGCGGTGCAGGCGAAGATATTATGAACGCTTTTTGTGTGATTGATAGTTTTTGGCTGTCACATTGATGCAACCCCCCGCCCGCCACGCAAGTCGCGTTTACGTTGGACACAACCTTACTTTGGACATAGCCTAAGGCTAACGTAAAAGCGATATGCGCGAGGTGGGCCAGAAAAAAACTATATTAGCGATGCGACAACACAAAATGCAGTATAGGCAAACTATTAAAAACATAAAAAGTATTCATTGTGGCCTTACTGTGAAATCAATTCATGCGATTGTACCGATTTTGTGTTGCCGCATATTTTTAATATTTTTGATATTTTTGATATTTTTGATATTTTTGGCATTTTTGATATTTTTGATGTTTTTGATATTTTTGATATTTTTGATATTTTTGATATTTTTGATATTTTTGATATTTTTGATATTTTTGATATTTTTGATATTTTTGATATTTTTGAAATTTTTGATATTTTTGATATTTTTGATATTTTTGATATTTTTGATATTTTTGATATTTTTGATATTTTTGATATTTTTGATATTTTTGATATTTTTGATATTTTTGATATTTTTGATATTTTTGATATTTTTGATATTTTTGATATTTTTGATATTTTTGATATTTTTGATATTTTTGATATTTTTGATATTTTTGATATTTTTGATATTTTTGATATTTTTGATATTTTTGATATTTTTGATATTTTTGATATTTTTGATATTTTTGATATTTTTGATATTGTTGATATTTTTGATATTTTTGATATTTTGATATTTTGATATTTTTGATATTTTTGATATTTTTGATATTTTTGATATTTTTGATATTTTCGATATTTTTGATATTTTTGATATTTTTGATATTTTTGATATTTTTGATATTTTTGATATTTTTGATATTTTTGACATTTTTGATATTTTTGATATTTTTGATATTTTTGATATTTTTGATATTTTTTGGATATTTTTGATATTTTTGATATTCCTGATATTTTTGATATTTTTTATATTTTTGATATTTTTAATATTTTTGGTATTTTTGGTATTTTTGATATTTTTGATATTTTTGATATTTTTGATATTTTTGATATTTTTGATATTTTTGATATTTTTGATATTTTTGATATTTTTGATATTTTTGATATTTTTGATATTTTTGATATTTTTGATATTTTTGATATTTTTGATATTTTTGGATATTTTTGATATTTTTGATATTCCTGATATTTTTGATATTTTTTATATTTTGATATTTTTAATATTTTTGGTATTTTTGGTATTTTTGATATTTTTGATATTTTTGATATTTTTGATATTTTTGATATTTTTGATATTTTTGATATTTTTGATATTTTTGATATTTTTGATATTTTTGATATTTTTGATATTTTTGATATTTTTGATATTTTTGATATTTTTGATATTTTTGATATTTTTGATATTTTTGATATTTTTGATATTTTTGATATTTTTGATATTTTTGATATTTTTAATATTTTTTTGATAATTTTGATATTTTTGATATTCTTGATATTTTTGATATTTTTGATATATTTGATATTTTTGATATTTTTGATATTTTCAATATTTTTGATACTTTTGAAATTTTTGATATTTTTCATATGTGCGATATTTTTGATATTTTTGATCTTTTTGAAATTTTTGATATTTTTAAAATCTTTGACATTTTGACATAATTGACATTTATGATATTTTTTGTATAATTTTTTTGACATGTTTGGATATTTAAGACGTTTTGGACAAAAATCCTAATCTAAATTTGGAATCCAAATTAGAATATTAAATAAATATTTTTATAAAAATCTAGCGCATCATGTAGCAGATTAAAAAAGGCTTTTTGTGAGATATAGAAGTGTGTATTTTTTAATTTAAAACGCTTAGGCTAAAAAATATTAAGAAAAATATAAGAAAATCAAATCTCAAAGTGGTACGGAACCCTAGTATGCCAGCTAAACTCGCACTTATTATTTTTTTACATATTTTATAAAAGTTCCTGATTTTAGGGTTCCGTATATTGTATATTCATTAAACGGATACCCTTATAATATCACTGCGGATTTCTCAGTATTTCACATTACAGCAATTTTCTCCGAAACTATCAGGCCAAAACGTTGAAGTTTGGTATCACTGTATAGTTGACCCGATCGTAAAAGAAGAAATTTTGATATTAGGAGTATTTCTGGGGAGAAAATAATTAAAAAATCGACCATTCCCCCCTATCTCCGAAACTAGTAATCCTTTAATTTTGAAAAAAATAAGGAATGTAGAACGTTACCCAAAGTTACCGGAAAAATAATGAGAATTTTAATTATAAAAGTTAAAAATTAAAAAATATTCAAACGCATCACGTAATATATTCAATGAAAGGGCTCATTCTGAGAACCAAAAATATAATTTTTTCATATTTTAAAAATCATTAGTTTAAAAGATATTAACACATTTATTCAAGAATTTACCCATTCCCCCCTTATTTCCGAAACTATAAGAGGTAAAATTTTGAAAAAACTGGAGTTATGGAGCCTGAATTTCACCGGAAAAATAAGGAGTAACCTCTAAAATTAATTTTAGGGGCCAAATTATAAAATTAAATGAAAAATTAAAATTCAAGTTGAAAAATGAGGAATATAAGTATATTTTTTCATATTTTTTAAAAAAAATTTTGAAAATTTGTTAAAAAATATATAAAATACAACCAATTAAGTAAAGTAAAACACAAATTCTGACCGGAATTTAAAAAGTTAAATGGAAAATAAAATTTTGTTTTATAAAGTGCACCTATAACGTAATGTATCAAATGAAAAGAATCATCATAAAAATACAAATATATTTTATTTTTTTGTTTAAATGATTTAATAATTTATTATTTACAATTTAACCCATTCTCTTATTTATCTTCCTAAAATTAAGATAAAAGATTATATAGGGCTTCATTGAAAATTTATTGGTAAAATAAAACGGCAATCTTAATTTTAATTTCATGGCCAATTAGAAAATTAAATAAATATGTTTATTGAAATCAAGCGAATCAGATAAAAAAAGACTGTGAGAGAAATAAAGGTGTATATTTTTTATAAATTTAAAACGCTTAGTGTAAAAGATATTAAGGTATATATAAAAACCCAATTCCCTGCTTGTCTGAAACTGGAATATTAAAAAAATATATACTTTGATCTATATTGGATCAAATCTTAAAGGTGGTACGGAACCCTTAGTATGCGAGTCCAAGTCACACTTGACTAAATTATTTACATAAAAAGATCCCAGTGTGTAACATTATATGTATATGTATGCATAGAAAGTATGCTATGATATATTAATTATCATAGGTACTAGAGAACCTCCAGATCAAGTAGTTTTTGCGTGATGCGTTTTCAGACAAACAGGCAACATTCAAAAATGGGTGTTTTGCATATTGATTCCAGTTCAAAATTTCAAAATATTGCGTGTACTTAAGTTTTAAAATTTATTTTCAGGAAAAAAATTGTTAATTCATTGACATTGAATTTCAAAATCAGAAAATTTCAGTGGGACTGAACTCCTTAATTTCTTTTCCTGTGCTGGTGTGCTGGTAACAACGTTGCCATCTTCCTTAATTGCATTTCTTCTAGTTTGCATTTTCCTCATAATTTCATTCAACATTTATAAATTCTGCTGAGAGTTTCTCAATTCATTGAATTCAAAGTATTTGAATTAATTTTGAATATGTAAAACTCGACAGTCATTTTATGGCATTATTTGGAGCAGAACAAATTTATCGAAAGACATTTGTTTGGTTCATTTTGTTTACAAAGTTCAATCTTTGCCTTTTATCTGAAAGGATGTATCGACAATTTTTCTGTTTGCTTTCGGTTTTATAACAGAAAAGTTCGCCTCGTTACAGAAGAGCGATCAAAGAGCAAAAATATTGCCGTTTGTAGCCTGATTTATTCGTTTTCATGGAAATTAAAAGTATCGTTCCTTATTTCGTTGGTGGAGTCATATTAGTGGCTACAGAAAGACGGGGAAAAACGTCTTCTCGTTGGGTTTTATACTTTTTCGTGGCTTGTAAAGTAAATAAACGCAAATAAAATGTAAGCTGTTTGCGGTACCTTAATTGTTGAAATTCTTTAAATGTTTTTCGCCCGTTGCTATGAAAAACCAAAGCCACATCTCATTGACAAAAAGCTCTATAATAACTGTGATACTATTGCAGATATCTTAATGAAATTTGGTACACGTTTAATGTACTAACGATATTAATATTTCTACCAGTGGCGTACGTACTTGTTTTTGTATTGAATATTTTCGATGAAAAAAATTGTACATCACTCCTTTGTTTTAAAGTAATAGTTATTTTTAAAATGTCAGTTTATTTCTGAGTAAATTTGAACTCTTGTTTTTCTTTCGGTCGACGCATGGTTTGTACTTAAAAAATAAACATTTCTATACTTCAGAGTCAAGTTGCTAGTAATATTGATAATAAAAATTGCTAAAAGTCGCCTGATAGGCATGGTTCTGCCCGTCTACGCATGGAATTACGCACTAGTTCAAACATTCTCGGTGTATAGCTATAGTCTCGCACAGGAAAATATTCGCCTCCTTAAATGAATTTTGTGCAAACTGACTTCCACCGCTATAGATGCAATCGCGACGTGACATTTTTTCTGACTGCTAGAGTCGTAGTCTCTAGTCGCATCTTATGCCACAATGTTTCAAATGTAACATTTATTATTTCTCCTAACTGCTCCTTGGTTTCTATTTCTATCTCGTAACTGACTTGAATTTTTAATGAACAATTTATCGATCTTTTTAGATGAAATGCCATTGGAAAATAATATTCAAAAAAGTTGGCTGTCCAGCACGTCATAGGAGAACTGTTAGAGAACTTCTGAGCAATTCATTCCCAAACGCGTGGATTGAAAGACTCTATACTCTGGCGTTCAAGTTGCCCAGAGTTGAGCCCCTTTGATTTTTTGCATGGAGACGGATTTATGAGAGATATAGACACCAAGGAGCAGTTAAGAGATAGAATACATGTTGCTTTTGAAACAATGTGGGATGAGATACGACTAGAGACTACGACTCTAACAGTCAGTTTGAGCAAAATTAATAACGAATTATTTCAACATGATATATCTTTTCTTTTTTGTAGTTTTAACCTGGTAAGTTACAATCTTATGATAGTTATTACTTTCCAATACGTGTGATATATCGTGGGGAAGGGGTTGAAGTAGAGAGTTTTTGTAAGCACTCGAAGTTCTCGATGTGTTTCTTATTTTTTTTTGTAATGTGATAAAGTGTTTAACGTATTCAAATTGATTGAGCCTTGTTAGAGAAAAAAGTGTAGATTCATTGAAATTCACTGAAGTGTTGTCCTTTAATTAATGGAAATGAAAAAAAAAAAAAAATAAAAAAATTGTAAGCTACCTAGATGTTATATGGACTACGTAATATAGCACATGAGCCCACTATATGCCCTCCAAGTTTGGCAAACCTTCTACCAAACACCCTGTATAATCTTGTCCCTGTTTCTTACGCACACAACTGAAATGTATGGTTATTTAAAAGTTAAAAGCTGTTTAACAATTTTTGCATTTGACTACCATATTCTGGCATCCTTTAAGAAGCTTTCGCTTCAAAAAATCGACTAAAATAAAGGAATCTGGATCCTGAAAACAGCTACTATAAATCAACTAGAAGCCCTAGTGGCGAGAATCCATAGAAGAATATTACGAAGAAATTCTACAGAGAACTGGCACTATTCCACAATTCTCGATAAACATAAAATGCAGAAAAAAAAATCATATCTGGGTCAGGTTCTTTGAGGTAAGCAGAACCATGTTTTGCAACGAATAATAAATGACTAAATTTCGTGACTGGATACGTATCTGCAGTGTGCCCGAATTACTTAAACTTGTACATGGTAGATTAAAATTTGTCAGAACAATTGCCAATGTTACAGAGACCGGACGGGTCGCATAAAGAAGATGAAGATT
Organism: Octodonta nipae; assembly: GCA_034190945.1. Classification (NCBI taxonomy): domain Eukaryota; kingdom Metazoa; phylum Arthropoda; class Insecta; order Coleoptera; family Chrysomelidae; genus Octodonta; species Octodonta nipae. Next base: position 13,833,261 of record CM067221.1, on the reverse strand, counting down.
AGAGGCATGTAAAAGACAATGTTATCCGGAAAAAAATGGTTCATTTAATGAAATAGATTCCCAAAAAAATTTGTGGTACTTGATAGAGAATAAGAAAAGCTATAAAAAATACATTATTATGGATGAAGGAGTTTTCAGCGTAAATTGGGATCTACTGTCCATAGTGCTGTTCAGTTTAGTATTTGAAGTAATTCTGAGGAAACGTCACATATGACTCTACACATTGATGTTGGTATATATATAGCAAAGATGGCCGACTACAGGGAAAAAAAGGAAATATTGGCATTTAATTCGACCTTGAAGATCAAGGTCACTTAACTACCTAACCTAGATGTTTGCAAGGAAATGTGGGCCTTTGAATCCCTAATTCAAAAAATCGTGAAACTGTACCTACAGTTTTCTTTCAAAAACCTGTAGTTTTCGATATTGTCAGGAGTTTTCATGCATTTTCTCAACCGGAACCTTTCACGGTGAGTAACATTATAGTTCATTCCTTAACCTTAGATTCCTTTCCATTCCTTAGATTATAGTTTAGGTGAAAGATCGAAACAATCATATAAATTAGTATTTTTGCAACAATTTTAATTGATCAATGGTGGATGACCCCCTTTTCGTTAATGTTCATAATTATGCACATTGAGTCTCAAAAATCGTTTTTATTTTATTTCACGTAAATACGACCCTGAAATGAGGTTGATGCTTCGATGTTCCTACAATTTTTGTATGTGTATTGAAAAAGAAAGGAACTGCTTTGTCATTAGGGTTGTCACTTTTCTTAAAATAATATAGTATATTCATTTTTAGGTTACAAAAATAGAGTACTTTTGGGGAATTTAGGAAAAAAATAGTACACATTTATTTCTCATCATTCTTTTCATATATTATTTATTTCCAGATCAATCTTACAAAACCTCTAAAATCAAGCTGCAGCAAATAACGACGGGCCGTTGATGTTTAAATGCTATGACAAGTTGACAAACAACTGGCAAACCACAAAGCATAGTGAATTCAGTGGAAATACATGTACTCAAAGAGTGAATTATTTGTGTGGCAAATGTAAAACATAAGAGATTATTGTCGTTAATGTCGTTCTAAAATTCCAACTTACAGTCCTCATAAAAAAAAACGTGACATTTGAATTAGCTATTAGCAATGAAAATATAGTACTTTTGACTATATTATTTTTCTGTATGACATAGTACAATTGGGTAAAATGTAGTAAGATACTATATATTATAGTACGGGTGGCAACCATATTTGTCATGTATCACAGACGATAGTTGGTTGTGGTTGTTTCGAGATTATATTATTTGTTGTATTATATAAAAATTTACCATTGATACATATTGTGCATAATTATGCACACATTTTTTTCTATAAAAAAAAAACAAAAATAATCCTATGTAACATACTAATATTGATAATATGGTCATTCTTGAATGAAATAGGTATATCAATAAATATTTTTTCTTCCCTTAAAAATTAATTTGGTCAAGTGCGAGTTGGACTCGCATACTAAGGGTTCCGTACCACCTTCAAGATTCGCTGTATTTAGTTTTCTAATTTGGCACCCAAAAATTAACATTAGAGTTTTATTTTACTAATAAACTTTCAGGGAAGCCTTTTATAATCTACTGTCTGAATTTTGAGGCTCTATAGATTGGAAGATAACGGGCAAAATAGGTCAAGTTTTAAATTATAAATTATTAAACCTGTTATTCAAATTAATTAAAAATACAAATAAAATATATTTTTCAAAATTTAAATAGTGTCGTTTCTAAAATGGGAATTCGATATTTAATATCTTTGCTAATATCTTTTAAACAAATGATTTAAAAATATTTTTATTTTCCATTTAATTGTATAATTTGTTCCTAAAATTACCATGGAGGTTTTCTAATAATTTTTCTTATAAATTTCAAGTGCCAGTACCCCTAATTATTTTCAAAATTTTAGGTACTATGGTTTCGGAAATAAAGCGAGAAATGAGAATTTTTTATATCTTTATTTTAATATCTTGTAAACAATTAATTTTAAAAACATGAAAAATATATATTTGTATTCCTCATAATGAGCCCCTTCATTTGATATATTGCATGACACGTTAAAAAATATTTTTTATTCTCCGTTTATTTCTATAATTTGGCCCCCAATATTAATATTAAGGATTTCTTCGTATTTTTCCTGTAATTAAAAAAAATTAGGTCTTATAGTTTGGGGAATTAAGGGGGGAATGGGTAATGTTTTTAATATATATTTTAAAATATTTATTTTAAAGAAAATATACTTGTATTAGTCATAATGAGCCCTGTGATTTGATATATTACATGATAGGTTAGAAATAAGTTACATTTTTTATTTTCCATTTAATTCTATAATTTGCCCCCCGAAATGAATATTAGGGGTTTCTCCTTATTTTTCTAGTAAATTTCAGGTGAGGCGCTATACCAATATTTTTTTCCAAAATGTTACATCTTATGGTTTTGGAGATAAGGGGGGGGAATGGGTAAATTTTTTATATTTTTGTTAATATCTTTTAATTAATTTCATTTAAAAATATGAAAAAAATATATTTGTTTTCGTCATAATGGGCCCTTTCATCTGATATATAACATGATGCGTTAAAAACAATTTTAATTTCATATTTTCCATTTAATTCTGTAATTTGCCCCCCTCCAAAATTAAAGTAGAGATTTCTCCTTGTTTTTTCAGTAAACTTCAGGTCAGACTCTATACTTATATTTTTTTTCAAAACTTTACGTTTTATAGTTTCGGAGATAAGGGGGGGAAGGGTAAATTTTGGTATATTTTCGTTAATATCTTTTAATTTATTCTTTTTTAAATATGAAAAAAATATATTTGTGTTCCTCAGAATGAGATCTTTCATTTGATGTATTACATGATGGGTTTTAAAAATTTTTAATTTTTAAATTTTCATTTAATTCTATTATTTGCACCCCAAAATTTATATTAACGGTTTCTCCTTATTTTTCCTGTAAAGTTCGGGCAACGTTCTATATTTCTTATTTTTTCAAATTTTTAGGCTCAGTAGATCGGAGATCAGGAGGGGGGAACTGTCGATTTTTTTAGTTTTTCCCCCCAGAAGTACCCCTAAAATCAAAATTTCTTCTTTTGCGATATGTACTCAGGTCACCAAACTATACCTTCATACCAAATTTCAACCTCTTCCGTCCAGTAGTTTAGGAGAAAATTGCTGTAATGTGCCAGAGGCAGAAATCCAGAGTGATATTATAATGGTATCCGTATATTGTATATACGGAACCCTAAAAATCAGGTCTCAAGGGGTTATATTGACCTTTGATTTCCAGTTTCAAATGTATACATTCCAAAAACTTGACCTTACGGTTATCGTGAAGATTTGTTTTGTAAAGTTATTTTTTCCCAACCAATAGCTTCCTGTATTTGCAGAATTTCCTATACTTTAACATTTTAAACCAATTTTAACTGCACATTAGGTTATTTATCTTTTATACGCACTATTCATTAATTAACACTATGTTTTTTTGTTAAGCTAAACGGAACCAACTGGCGGCTACAATATATCTATTGTTATGGATACAACTTATAATTAGTTTCTGACAATCTACGAATAATTTTGAAGATGTAATTAGTCGTCGAGAATCAAAGCATACGGCAAGTCATGAATATCAATTATCTTGGAGTCGGCATCATCGTCAACGAATATTTGAACATTAACAATGCAAGCCGTCTCAATATCCGCATTCCTATCCAGTAATTTGATTGCTATAGCGTAAATATTAAATCATAATTTTGATACGAATACAATTTGGGAGTTGTCACAAATTTATAGTTTAGTAATGTGTGAAAACGAAGAAACAAAGAGTATTACTAAGATATTCGGAGATAAACACATTAGCTCAAAATAATGCCCGTTAAACTTTCTGAGCTATTGCTCTCTAAATTTTACTAGTTGGTTGGGTTTTTAAACTTTCTCAAATATAAATGACAGATTTACACACAGATATGAATGTTTCTATAAGCAAGGAAAGGCCTAAGATTAAATTTTCTAACCAAGACTTTCTTTCAAATAGTAGGAGATAATTAGCAACTATGGTATTCAGCCACTTACAATGATTCGGCACCAGATTTTGTAACACAATATTAAGTAATAACGACGGAGTACCTCTCAGACCGATTACAAGTTCACGCAACTTTCCAACAGGAGAACTATCAAAATTCCTTCTAATCATCATTTGGAGGGTAAAACATCATCGCACGTCAAGGATTCAAAGCATTCTGTCGAAATCATCGAATTCATGGAACTTTTCAAAGTTGAAAATCACTTCACGAACGTACCATTAGACGCATCTCTTGATATAGTGAAAAAGAAACTTACTAAAGACGAAAGCCTAATGAAGAGGACGGAGCTACCAGTAGATTCATTCATGGACTTACTTCAATGTTGCCTCAAGAACTGCTACTTTCAAGTGAAGGACAGGTTCTTCATGCAAGAAGATTGATTGCCTATGGGCTCATCGATAGCACCAACCATCGCCAACATCTATATGGAATGGTTCGAAGAAGAGATATGAGAAGCAGCCTAAGCTATGGTTGAGGTATGTCGATGACACCTTCATTATTTGGCCACACGAAGAGGTAGAACTACAGACATTTCAGGAGCACCTAAACCGATCCTAAACATCCATTAGATTTACCATGAAGACGGAAGAGAGTGGGTACCTACCATTCCTTGATGTAAAGTGTCAAAGGACTAGAATCGGAATCCAAACAACAGTCTAAAGGCTACACATACAGGATTATAACTACGCTATAATTCTAACTAGCTATCAGCAACGAAAACTGGCATCATCAAAACTGTAATCCATAGCGACAAAAATATCTGCAGCACAGCAGAGGTCCTTCAAGAAGAATAAGTGAAACTTAGAGAAGACCTTTTGGCGAATGAATTTCCGGAAACCATCATTAACAAGGCGTTTGAAGAACTGGACTAACCACCTTGACAGGAAGATGAAACCACGAAAACAACTCTATTAGTACCGGATACCAAAGGCTTGTTGGAGAGGAATTGCACACAGATATGGAATCAGAATGCTCTTCAAAAGCAGCAACACCTTGAGGAGCATGATTACAAGAACGAGGCCGGACGCTCCAGCAATACCAAATAACTGTATATACAGTATACGTTATGAATGTCGCAATCTTTACATTGGCGAGACAAAACGACCTGGGATAGCTAATCACGCATGGACATACCACAATAACGTCAACTGAGACCCGGATAATTCACAACGAAGAGCATTGGTATAAAAAATAAAATTTATAGAGACAGCATACAGAATCTCGAACGAGAATATAATTACGGAGCCCAGCGTCCAAATTAAAAACATTTTGATACTCATTCTTTGGAAAGGTACGACGACGCTGATTGGACCATATAAGACCCAGTGACCATGATAGGCGACGCATGACCGCTTAAATACCATGGATAAACTGAAGTTATTGAAACGTTGTCAGATCAGCCATATTAAGACGAGCAATTATCTCGACCACTAGTTGTTGGCTGACTTGGAACTAACAACAGTTACATCTGAAGGGTTTTTGGTGTAGGAGGATAAGACGGCAAACTTATGGGAAGCCCCTTTGCCCCCGCTCGGTGCGTTCATGGTTGAAATGACCTTAAAGGTAAAATTTTGAGATTATGGTGTTTATGCGCTCTTAAATATTATTATTAGCTATTAGGTTACAGCATCAATGCTTGGATATGGTTGAAATTCTACATGCCAGATTTTTGAAAGTAACTAAGAGTAGGTTATCAAGCAATGTAAATCAATTTTATGAAGTTTTTTTGTTTGATATCTAAGGTATCCTAATATCGATTTTACATTTTAAACCGATAACACACATCCCAATATCTAAATCAAACCTTGCTATTAATAGATTATAATGACAACCAAATTTGACTCTTAATTTTTTACTTTGACAATTTATATTGGCGTAACGAAATTTATTTGGTAAAGCTGAAACACTTTTCAAACGGTAATAACTTCCATCGAATTTTACTGTAGCCGAAACTCGGGATGAGTTTGTCACGTCTGCATCGGAAAGCAGTCTAGATTTTATTTTTCCATTTGTCCTGCCCTTGGTCGTTTATCTGTTCTCGTCGGTGAATTCGATCCAGTGTCCTCCACACCCATGCATGTTTCATTGCATGTTTACATTTGCCAACTATCGATTGTGGTTGTGATAGAAATCTCGTCTCGATTGTCTGCTATTTAACCTTTAGTTGAATCTTCAATTGTACGTTATAACATTTTTATTACAAAACATGTAAAGCTCATATTTTTAAACCGAAAATTCGTAATTTTTTTTATTGCTAGACACTTGGTGACCGAGCTTCACTAGTAAATTAGGATCAAAACTATCGGGCATGTGCTATTTAAACTAATATGATTCATTTACCCTGTACAAGTAACTGCTTACTGAAAACCCATTATAACATTTTCTCTAATATTTGTGGGCTGCCTCATAAAACATTTCTATTGTAATATTATATAACCACCTTGTATTACTATAATTTCACTCCACCCTGTATTACATTCAATACATTCACCTGCTTATGGGCTTCCAAATATAAGATTTTTCATACATTTTAATTACCATGTATATGAGTCAGCTTATAAGCACCTAATTCAACATTTTGTGAGCTACCTGTATAACTATAATTCCACTCCAACATATATCTCAACCCCTCCGTAAATGTATATGCTTATGGGCTACCCTATAGGTATAACATTCTTATAACATTTTTGCAACCACCCTGTGTAACAATATTTCGACACTGTCATATATATTCAAGTGCTTATGGGCTACCTTACAAAAATATTTTTTCTAGCTTTTTCTATCCACTCTGTATAACTAAAATTCCACTCTACACTATATTTTAACAAACTATATATGTAATTACCTATGAGCCACACAATAAAAAATGTAGTTAGTTTTGAGCTTATGGGCTAATTTTTAACCATTTTGTATAAAACCATATATATATATATATATATATATATATATATATATATATATATATATATATACAGGGTGAGTTTTTTGATGATCAGTATGGGGATCTCGGAAACTAGCGGAGATAGAGCAATGGTTAAATTGGGAAAGATTTGCAGTTTTACTGGCCCAATTTAATGACACTTTCGGATTTTTGTAAAAAGTCATGGCTTACTAGATATTTTGAAAAAACGAAATTCTATTGATTTAGTCAAATCCCTCTAGCTCTTTTTGTTTTTGATTTTATAAAAAAGTGTAAATATCAAACTTGAAGGGAATTGTATCCCGAATATGATTGTCATGTCCTCGTTTGCGTGAGAACTCTCGTTTTCGAGATATGACACAAACTTATCTTTTTTTTGAATGGAAACCATAGTTGGCTATGATCTCAAAAAATCTGACATTTTTAGAGCTTTTCAACGGTATAATACTCGATATAATTATTCATAACAATAACGGAGTTATGGATGTTTTTCTCTCTTATTTTCACTTTTAACGTAGATTGATTTATCAATAACTATTCCAAAAAACATTGAACAATTTTTTTATTAGATATATCAGGTATAACGAATAAAATAAATAAGTAGGTACTTACTAAAAACTTAAGAAATTAAAGTATATAATAATGGTTACAATTTATATGCGAGAAGTCCACCATTGTTATTTAGACAAAAATTGCATCTTTTTAAGATTGACATTACCGCTTTCCTTACAGACCGCCTATCAATTTCTTCAATTGCTTGTAATACCGCCTCACTTAGGTCACTAACTGTCTCATACTTTCTTTTGTATACTTTGTTTTTTAGCGCACCCCATAAATAGAAGTCTATGACTGCCAAATCGGGAGACCGGGGTGGCCATTCGCATGGGCCATTTCTTCCTATCTAAGAGTTTGGATAGATATTACCTAAGTGTTGTCTTACTATAACGAGTTATGAGCAGTTGCTCCATCATGCTGGAACCACTCAATTTCTAAACGAGTTCTCAAATTCAAATTATGCAACATGTCTTGAAAAGTCTATTGGAAGAAATGCAAGTAGCGCTCCCCAGTAAGTGATTCGTCATAGATAAAAGGCCCCAGAATAGTAGACCCTATGATACCACACCAAACATTAAAACCAAATTTTATCTGGGGTCGTCTTTGTTCTACATAGAAAGGGTTTTCTTTAGCCCAGATATGCTCATTGTGTCTATTCAACATACCGCAGTTAAAATCTAGTTTCATCTGACCATAACACCTTTAATGGAAACTGTGGTTTGTCAAGGCACATGTCTCTAAACCATGTACAAAACAAAATACGTCGATGTTCGTCACCAGCATGCAAAGTTTGAGAAACTGAAAGTTTGTACGGGAGGAACTTGTGCGCTTTCAGTACCTTAACTACAGTTCGTTGAGATGTGCCACCTTCTGCCGCAATCTCAGGAGTTGATGATTTGATTTGATTACATTCCTTTGGTGGTTTAGTAAAAGATCCATAACTGCGTACATTATCGTAAAGCCTCTTAAATGTACATAGAGCCGGTTGACGACGATTAAAATATCTATGAAAGTCTTCCTCAGCTGCACGAACTGAATTTTTATGGCATATAATATAACATTCCACCATATTCAGTTTTTCTTCGTTAGAATATTCCATTTTATCACGAAAATGTCAATATCGACTTTCAGTTCAGCACTACTAATGTAATTACTCTCAAATGAGGAAACGTCAAAGTGAAAATAATCTTTTTCATGGCTACCTATGTTTAAAGTGAAAATAAGAGAGAAAAGCATCCATAACTACGTTATTTTTATGAATAACTATATCGAGTATTATATCGTTGAAAAGCTCTAAAAATGTCCGATTTTTTGAGGTCATAGCCAACTATGGTTTCCATTAAAAAAAAAGATAATTTTGTGTCATATCTCGAAAACGAGAGCTGTCACGCAAACGAGGACATGACAATCATATTCAGGATACAATTCCCTTCAATTTTGATATGTATACTTGTTTTATAAAATCAAAAACAAAGGAGCTAGAGGGATTTGACTAAATCGACAGAATTTCGTTTTTTGGAAATATCTAGTAAGCCATGAGTTTTAACAAAAATCCGAAAGTGTCATTAAATTGGGCCAGTAAAACTGCAAATCTTTCCCAATTTAACCATTGCTCCATCTCCGCTACTTTCCGAGATCCCCATACTGATCATCAAAAAAAAAACTCATCCTTTATATATTGGCACAATATGGTCATCACACAAAATCTCAGCTTCAATGTGTGTCTCGGTTTAACATGCGAATTCATAAGACTTTATTTACCAAAGATTTAGGAAGCTGCAAGTTTTATTCAGGCAAATTCTCGCAACTTTTGACTCTTTGTTTCGAAAAAAAAATTGTCAAAAAAGTGAACAAACTTTAAATTGCAGCCCTTGAGACATAAGATGTTCCAATAAAGTTTTATTGTAATTTATCGTAGAATCTAAAAATAATTTTGTACAGGGTTTACGAAGAGGTCATCATTTATTAGTTGTAGCGAAATAAAAGTTCACATCCTTGGCTTCACGCGGACGAAGTCGTGGGCAGAAGTCAGTACGTTTATAAATGATGTTTGAGCACTTTCTGAGGTGACATAATGAATAGATTTTTTATACGTATATTATTGTCTATAATTCACTTCTGTAAAACACTTGTCTAGTCCTCATTTTTCTATTGCGTTCGGAGTAAAGCTCTGCTGTCGTCCCTAAAATAATAAATTACGAAACAATTTTATGAATTCTAAAGCCCCTTTTCACAAAATTATATGCAGATGCGGCTTGGTTAAGTATTAATCTTTTGCCGTTGAAAGCAGTCAAATACACAAGGCATTTTGTTAAATAATTCATTCTTCCATTGAAAATTATCCACACTTTGCAGAACCTTTTTCTATGGGGTTAGTTCTTGGTGACGAAATACGGTGCACATTAATCATTAGAATAAAGAAAAACAGCGGGAAATGCGTGTAGGCTCGGGAAACTCAACAGGAAATGGGTCTAAAGAAAATTGTTTGTTTCTTTCTCTATGCAGTGTTGTGTCTTTTTATTTTTCCGGACTGTATCTGCGAGGGGATTGCCCTAGTTCTCGTTACTTTTGTTATTGAATCGGATGTAATCCTATCAGGAACAAATAAATATATACTCTTATTTGTGAAACACATGTTTGCTTCAAAGGGATCGTTGTTTAACAGATATTGGATGGGGAAAATTTCAAATTGTTGATAAAGAGATTGTCAAAATATGTTTTGTTGTTAGATAATACAAGAGGAAAACAATATCAAAATGATACTTTCGTTAGTAGAAAGCTATCCATCAGTTTGTCTAATACTAGCTGTTGTGATTTGAATGATAAAAATGTGTCAAGTTCATAATAACAAATCGAAAAAAGAAACGGTCCCGTCAGAGTACTTGCTCTGTTGATCGCTCTGTAGGGTGTGGACTGTATTTGACTGACTTGACACCCACTGCCCTTTTGTACAAGAAATGTTAGATCGTATCCCACGAAGGTCAACCTTCTTCAGTAGTGATGAAGTCCACTTATATCTGTCTGGAGCCGTAAACAAACAAAATTTCCTTTATTGGTCAGACAATAACCCGCGACAAGTTCACGAGAGACCTCTCCACTTCCCGAAAGTCATTGTATGGAGTGCCATTTCCAAATTTAGGGTTATTGGACCGCATTTTTTTCAGGAGGATGGGTGTACAACAAGCGTCACTGCTCGGCGTTATGTTTTGAGCCAGAATTGACACGGTTGGCTGCAGAACACGACCTTGGGTGTATTTGATTCCAACAAGATGGGGATACGGCCCACACAGCACAGATTTTAATGACAAAACTGCCCGCTTCGTCTGTCTGAGGGGGGCAGGCGAGAGCACCAGATTTGAGCATTTGCGATTTTTTCCGGTGGGGCTTCCTTAAGGAAAATGTTTTTAAGGTTCGTCCTCATAATTTGGAAAAAGTGAAAATCCGACTACAGAGGAAATCGCCACCATTCCGATTGATATGTGCCAGAACGAGGTTAAAAACTTTAGAAATCTCCTGCATTAGTGCATCGCTTCTGGAAGACATTATCTTGCTGATGTGATCTTTAAACCTTTAAGTGAAAAAATGGGGTATATATATAGTACTGACTCAGACAGAATAAAGTACTTTTTCGTAAGTTGTGCGATTTTTTTTATAGCCCATCAAAACTGCACTGTTTGTTTTGCCGCACCTTATATCTTAGCTGTGTCCTTATCATCATCAGTACTTGTTTTCCACGAGCGAGTGTACCGTCCAGTTCGGTAACTAAAATATCTCTGGCTTAAATAGGGCTACGCGCAGATTAAAACAAAGCAACCATTTAAGAGAATCAGAGTTACACTGCTTATCCAAAGTCTTGCCCAAAGTAACTGTAACATAAATCGCCCACCGAAATATAAAGTATTTTAGCCAGTGGACATAAATTTATGAAAAGTCATTAAAGATCCAGTGGCGGTACGCATTGTAGCCACTTCAACTCTCCCTAATTGTCATTAGAGCGGCGGTAGGTTATCATTCTTGGTAAATATTAAATTTCCAACATGAAGGACTGCTTCATTCCACTTTTGACGTTGTTGTAGCTTGTGTAAATATTCATATGCCAATGTTTCCAAAAAATCAGATGTATTTTCTGGGACAACTGCCATCTATCACAGGGAATGTGAGTAGCAATAGGTTCAGGAACAGTAGTCAGAGGGAGATAGGTCCGGGAGTGAGGACTGATAAACCATTAGGATCCGAACTCATGGGGTATAGAGACGTGAATTTAGAACAGCTTCAATCTGAGTAACAAATTTATTTAATTCCTCTTAGGTTAGAATTTGCGACTCTACGATTCTTAAGATGATGAGATTTTACTGACTTTATTGCGGATTCCTATAGCGTTACAAAATGAGGAGCTGATGGGGGATTAAACGACCAAGTAATATTCTCTGCAACTACGGTATTGGCCATGTAATCCTTGAGGATTTTATACGCACCAACAAAATTGGTCCCTTGATCAGAGCATATATGGGAACATGTTCCTCGTTCGCTAGAAGACTTCTGAGACAGCAAAGAAATGTTTCTGCTGAAAGACTAGAAGCCAGTTCAAGATGAAGAGCTTTCCTATCAAAACAGTGACACAATTATAAGCCTTTTGAGCCTGGACACCCAGTCGCTCTCAAGAGGTTTCAAGAAAAGACCCTGTGGCATTAACACCGACTATCGAGAAGGGTCTGATTGATCTCTGAGATACGTGATGCGGGTATGTTACCCATAAAGGGTTCATGAGCTTTGGGCTTAACTTTAAAACATCGTATTAGATTGAAAACCAGGATGTAACTTTCACTATCAATTGAGTTAGGAGATGTTTTTAGGGCAACAAAAGAGGAAACCTTTCGTCACAGGGAAGCTCAGAAGCTTGTAAATGGTCGCCCACCTCGAGGAAACTACACTATCAATAAATGGCTTAAGTTTTCTAAGGGTTTTGTGTAACGGTCGTTTATTTTCTATTTTTTAAGTATATCTGAATATTTGAAATTTCGTACTCGTTTGCTTGAATTCAATCTTGCGAACTTACATGAGTTAACAACTTAAAGGTAGGGTTTTTGCAAACGTCTATAAAGCGTTTACAATATGCCAGAATTTTTTTGAGATTCTTCAAAGAGGAAAGTCGATTGAGAAGTGTGTTGAGAGAGTGTAGAGAAGAGAGAGTTAAGAGAATATGTGATTTTTCTTCTACAGACATTCTATTGTGAAGTACAATATCCTTTTGAAGTCAAAATTCCTTTGATAACAATCACCACGAAGGAACATTTCACCAAGTTTTTTTTTCTACAAGTGATTCAGTATTCAGACTTAACTTTATCCTGAATATAGGAGACTCGGTTACTCACAAAACTTTTCCAATGTGGAGAGGATTTTATCCAAGTGAGAGCCACCATTGAGTCAGACAATACATAAACCTAATCTATATTAAACTTTTCTTTGTAAGTATGTACAAAAATTCGATTAAGCTAATAATTCCAAACGAGATAGGCTAAGAGTTTTGAAAGGAGTAAGATTTTGCATATAATAAAGTCACGTGAGCAGGGCGATCAAACAGTACCACTCAGAGTTGTCAGAGAAGCCATGCAGTTCAGAGAATGAGCTGGAGAAATTCCTGTTTATATTATTTCCACATTTCAGGATCTGGTAAGATTTTGCATATAAGGGTCAAATGTCCTGACTAGTTCAAATACTTTACTTTAGTACAAGAGAGATCTAGAAGCGTAATTTCATAGAAGAACGTACCCACATTTTTTTCTTTAAAATATAGGCTTGATTTTTCTGTTGCTTGTCGGTCATCGTACTTTTTTTATGGTATTTAGTTGGTTCAACAACCGAGTGAATATATTCTGCCCAAGGCCTACCACCGTATTTAGTTGTTAGCTGTACTTCGATCAGTTTCCTTTTGTATTTGTTTGCTGCTCTCATCTGTTAATGAGGTTGCCTGAATTATTCGTGCTATTCTAGCACTCTGACTAGAAAATGGTTGGATGTATATTCAGGAACAGCCTTTACTGCATGTTACACATTCATGTAACTCTCTGTAAGAAAAATATAATTCTGCGAAGAGAACTTGAATAGAGTTTCTCTTCACCATTAGATTTCAAAACGTAATAATAAACAAAAGCTATCACAGAGGCAATGTAAAGGGCAGAACACCGTGTCTATTCTGCTGGTTCAGGTAACTACTAATGAGTTAACTGATGTGTAACTAATTTGCGCTGAACGACCATTAACAACTCGGAGGTAACTCCTAATTATCCATCCTCTTCCCAGCGTACACGTTTGTGGTCGACTCTCCGGCATTATTAAATGTATTTCGCCCCAGCATTGTTGCAATACTTATATTCTAGCTCAGTTTTGAATGAAATTCATTAAAGAAAACTCCACGGATTGTATTGTGTAGGGGGTTCATTATTGTAGAGTGCTCGGGTGGGAGTCGCAAGTGAGGGATTCGAAATTGTGGCTTAGGAAATTGACAATGAAAGGATATTAATGTTTTGAGTTATGAACTAAGGTTTCGCACAAAGTTTGACAACTTAAATAGCTTTGAAATGTGGGTAGTTAATCACTTTCTGGTCAGGTGTTTCAAGTTGGAGGACGTGACGACGTTTGAATAATAAAGTTCTATTACTAATAATTTGACCAGTTTGTTTACAGTGATTCAAGAATTAAACTTCTCCATTAGCTCAGGTCGTTTACGGAGAAAAATACCTTTTTGGTGACAAAATTAATAGTAGCACAAAACCAACATCAATGTGTTCTAATGATAAAACATGACTAATTGACATACATTTCAACATTTTTTATCGATGCGGTTTTGTTTAATAACAAAAAAAGTGAAAACTCGGTAACAATTTAATTATTTACCTTTTATACAAAATCACTTATGAAACAGTGTTTGCTACTATGCGCAATGTTGAAGAAAAATGACAAAGTTAGAAAATGAGCTACTATACGCTTAATTTCGTTAATTGGTTTCTTAGATAATGGAATCTTTAACCGAAATTCCAAAAAATAAATAATCGCTTATATTTATATTTTTATTTTATAGCTAAAACATTCTTAATTTTATTAACATAGTAATTTTTGAAGCTTCTTGTATGTCCAACTTAGACTTATTAATCTTTTCCAGTAGGTGAAGAAGCTTAAAACCAACAGCGCAACTCATACAAATAAATTTAGAACAATTCATGTTCCAAAACAATCTATATATATATTATATATATAAATACTGTTTTAGCCTCAGTAGTGATAACTGATCCCTGATCAATGACGACGTTTGGAGAACATATTAATAACTTGTCACGAACTTTATTTGGTCATATTATCTCACCGGATAATCCTATCGAATATACTATTGTTGGAAAGTAGAAGAGTGATCTCGAGATCCCTCATCTCACTTTTTCAAAATTAGAACTATAACTACATATAACTACTGAAAATATTTAGCCATTCCCTATAATTTTTCTGGACGAGTCCATTCGAAAAATTCCTAAGGGGTGTGTAACTATATCCTTATAATGAATAATCTTAATGCAAATTTTAATTAGACACATATTTCTAACATAATATGGATTTATGTAATAAATTTAACAAAATGGAATACCTAACTAAACTCCATTTAGATAGACAGTGATGATAATGATGGATGTTAATATGCAAATTTCAAAAAAAATGAAAATTTGCCTACTGTATTCACTGATCTTTAAAAACATATTTAAATAATAGTAGGTTCATTTGTTAATTTACACTTTCAGTACATATTATTTTTTATTATATCATAGAAATTGATAATAGTTAATAATAGAAAAAAGAATTTATATTTAAAAAAAAACCGACTGTTTAGAAACCGAGTGCAATCAATAATTATTTTCTGACATATTTTTTTTGTGTGATTTGGGGTACAATTTTATTGATTATTTTATTTTATTTTTTTTATCTACATATTTTTTAACTTTTTTATTTGTGTTATTATTAGGACTACTCTCTAGAAGTGTAACTCTAATTCACCCTATATTACAACCACCTTGTATATGTTTCTGTTTATTGGTCACCCAATATAAATTATTTGTCTATCATTTTCTGAATCACCCTATACAACTATAATTCAACTTTACATGGTGTTGCAACTTCCTTGTATAAGTATTAATCCTCTCCATCCTATTGACGGTTTCTATTTTTCTTTTGTTTAAATCACCCTGTATACCTATAATTTTACTTTGCCTTAACATATTGTTTAAGCAACTACTTATGGTCCACACAATATAATATATTTTTTAATCACCCTGTATAACTACAATTTCAGCTCCACCTTATATTTCAATCATCCTGTATATGCAACTGCTTCTAACATTTTTTGAACCCTCCTGCCCTATAACTCGAATATCCTTACTGCATATGCTCATTTAACCATTTAAAAAAATTATCCACTCTGTATAACTATAGTTTTACTTGACTCTTATTGAATGAACATTCAACAATAAATTGTATGACGCAATTATCTTAGGTTTGGCAATGGGTTCACCCCTTAGCCCATTGAACCACTGGCTGATATTTTCATGTCTCATTTAGAAGAAACCGTAAAGCTTAGCAAAAAACATATTTCAACCATCTGGTATAGGTATGTCGACGACATTTTAGCTTACTTGTACAGGCACAAAGAGACAACTTAACACTTTCCTATCATCCTTAATTGTATCGTAACTTCACAGTTGCTACTCTGGAAACTGAAAGTAACTCATCTATTCATTATCTAGATCTCACCCTCACCAATAAACATAATAAAATCACGTTCAATGCCAACATTTACAGACACTACTATCCCAAATTTATCTTTTATTCCACACCCACACAAACTAGTATCATTCAAATTGATGATACACAGAGCTCTTACATTGACCCCTTTCCAAAACCGTTAAAGAACGAACCCTGAATATCATCAATGGCATAGCGTGACATTAATAACGGCTACAACCATAAGTTAAATAATAAACTTATTTCCCGGAAAGAAAGTCAAATTGCGCAATTTTAATCTATCCAAAAATCAAAGATAACAATGTTCAATTTAAATACGTTAGCCTTACTTATTTTGGAACCACAAGTGAGAGAATAGTGAAACTTTTGTCAAAGCATAATATTAAAGTTAGTTTTAGATTCCAATCAAAATTGTCAAAAGTGCTATAGCTTTTACCTTGGTATGTAGAAATTGCAATATTCGATATCTTGAACAATTTAGATTAAATAAAACTGACTCATCATTTGGAAATCATTTTCTTACTATAGGACTTTACATTTCCTAAATTACAATGCCGAAACAGAGATCAAATTCACTATTGAATAATAAGCCATACATACATATTGATAACCTCCTCCTTGGAAGTCATAGAAGTTTAAAAATGGCCATAATAATATATGTTTCTTGCATATATATAATAATATATATATGTTTTATTTCCGGGAATTCATTAGTTGATAACTGATAGCTGCCGGGATCGAAAAATGATTAGTTAAATTTCAAAAAATTCAAAATTTTCAAAAATTTCCAAAATTTTGGAAATTGTAAAAAAATTTTAGGTCACTGTGTTTTTGTCAAAGCATGATTGTGATGAATGGTAGATTGCACACAAAAAACAAGACTAATTAAACAATTGCAAAATACTTCAAAAATTTCAAAAATTTTGTATAACTTATATATGTAAGCAATGGCTGCAATTATTAACTTCACGTCCACAGAATAGATTGCGATTCTAAATGGTGTTTTAGGTTAGTTATTTCTGCAAATTTATTACATATCCTATATTTAGATGGCCTAGACTGCATCGATGTTTATTGCTTAAAATAAAACATTATATCGATGTTATATAACTTAACCTTGATTCAAAACATCGATAGTTTTCAAGCGCTAAAATATGATTATTCAACATGGCGATGAATATCGATCATACACAAAAATGCCATATTTAGTTGTAATCCTTCCGAGAATTTAACACATACCTACTGTTGCAAAATGTTGTGTTGTCATTCATGAATTTGTTTCCGTTTTTCTACAATCGTATTTTTTATTTTTTAGTGTCATTATTGTTACTATGCATTGAAGTCGGGGATTTTTTTAAAAGCAATTTTGTTGTAGAACATTCAAGAATTTTGATGATAAATTTGTCATTGTGAACTTTTTAATTTCTTTATTCAGTTGTGTTATTTTCTATTGTCTTTGAAATAGGGGTCTTATTTAAAACCTAAAACGTTTGAGTAGTTGAAATATATAAGACTTTCGAACAATTATGGTGTTATTTCCAAGAAATCATAAAAATACAAACTAGAGATGCCACAAACATCGTTCAGTGAACAATAAAACATTTGTAAGAAATTTTTCTTGCACTGCTTCATAAATGAAGTAATCTCAAAACATCTTGTTAACCTTTAAATCGAGTTCAGCAAATTTTGAATGAAACCACCCTTGATGAACGCCCTGACGACGCCGCCCTTGCGGCAATTATATTATACACCCTCTCCAAGATACATACATCTTGAAAATTAAATCTTGTACTTTCATCACGCAAACTGCTTATTTAAAAGCCTTGTGGGGTTGGAATTAAAACGTGTTTTGGGAATACGAATATAAGGGAATTTATAAAACATCTTACTTACCTCGTGCATTATGTTCCACGCGTAGCACAGACTAACAGGCCAAAGCGGTTTGTAATGGTTCCCAAAAGTGTACATGTATATCAGCCAAGGAGCCGGCACTAATAGAGTAAACATATCACACAATGCCATCGCCATCAAAACCATGTTCGTTGGAGATTTCATGTGTCTTTTACTCAACACCACCAACTATCAGAGTGTTGGCGATGATGGTGATGGTCAGAAGGAACGGAATGGAATAGCCGTACAGAGGAATGGCGTATCCTATTGGCATTTCCGTAGTTATATTCAGATAGTCTAATGGAGCAGGTGTGCTGTTCTTATCTTCGGTTTGGTCGCTGGTTGTTACCAACTGGTGGAAGATCAAAGATGTTGATGTCGTTGTCGTTGCAGTCATATTTGATGATAGTGAAAAAACTGAAGGATCCATGAAATTCGTATTGTTGGATTCCATTTTTGCGTTGTTGGTTACTAACATAATGTTTGCTGTATAAGTCACATTTTTGCACCTGGAAGGAAAAATGTGTCTGTAAAAATGTATCACAATGTTCAATTGTTTCAAAGAAGCGTTTTTACTATACAATGCCAGTCAAAAGTCCCCTCCCAGCTTGTATCTTTTGAACGGTTATACTTACACCAACGAAATTTGGAAGGATGTATGTAAATAAGCGGTATTAACTAGTGATGGGTTTCTCGAATACCAAGAATTGACTAGTATTCGATTCCTGAAAGTTCTCGAGACTTCTCGACTTGCAGGAAGCATTCTCCATAGCAGTTGATGTTCGTAATTCGTATACTTACTTATTATGGCAAAGTAGGTGAGTATGTACTAAAAGGTCTCGCGTTCTCAGTTCTCGGTTCTCGCCAAAAGTTCTCATCTTAAGCACTTGAAAGGTGATAGATGTTTTCCGTGTTGTTTTGTCACGATATTGGATTGTTATCTCCCAAGTCTCATGTCTAATATTCGGTGCTCGTATAGTGTCTGTATGTATGTATGTGTGTGTGTGTGTGTGTGTGCGTGTGTCGAGAGAGGGGGAAATACATATGTACTTAGCTAGCACGTGCTAGCCGAAAACAATATTTTAAATCGTGCTTTATATTGTGGACTTCCTAGAATCTGTTAATGATGAATAAAACTAAATTATTAAAAATGATTAATTTAAAAAATATATAATTCAGGGTGAGTTTTTTTTTGATGATGAAGCAAGAGTCAATGGTTAAATTGGGAAAGATCGTTGCATTAAAACCGGATTTTTGTAAAAAGTATACGTATACTCCGGGAGTGCCGCTAAAACCCTAACGTTGTGTTTAATTTTACTCCATTTATGAGGTAGAATACAACCATGGTTCTGCGTTTTTTTTGCACTCTTTAAGTGCAAATACTACTTCGCAAGGGTGGAAAACACAAAAAAAATAAATTAACATTGCAGTATGTTTACTGCTCGTGAAGGGTACATTGTCTTCAACAAAAAAAGATACAACAATAGGACTCTAAAGCCCCTACTCCCCCTCGAACGTATTGCGGAGTTCTTTGTCCTATTGTTGTATCTTCGTTTTTGTTAGTCTCCTGCCTTATCTGTATTACTATATATACATTTATACACCAGGCTTTTGTAAAATACACGTTAAATTTATAAAGGGCCCTACATGTCATCTCTTCTACTAATTAAAAAAACTTACTAACATTTAAAAAATGAAAAAAAAAACATATTAGTCTCCAGTTCCACTTCTTATAATAGCCTCCACGTAAACTGATCCTGTGACCATTAAGGGGGATATAACTTCAGGAGAAAACACGTGTTCCGTTTCGTCTTTGAAATATTTCTATGGTTCACGTCTTGTGGGTGTATGGCGTACAGGGTGCTCAATGTGGTAACCTTTCCAACAATAAGTCCAGTCCGTTGGAAGGATGTTTGATAATTTCTTCTAGTAAAACTCCTGAACCTATTTGAATGTACGTAATACTCCTTTTTTCTGTGTACTCGTACATTCCATTTCTCTCTATGTATGTATGTGTGTCAATCTGACTACACACCCTGGGCCACCAAGTGTGTTAGTTCATTTAACAGAGATCTCTGAGAAGATACTGTTGATAACATGTAGATATAATATACAATATGAGATATATTTTTACATAAGTTTTACATTTCCGGCATACAACGTGGGTTCAAGGGTTTTCCTACTCTTCTCCACAACACCAACTGATAAACAATGTTATTTTAAATTCGCATATGAATTCTATAATTGCAGGGTCTTTTCTAAACAACTCAAATACCCAAGGTTATTTACTTCCTAAATCTGGGAAAAACACTATTCTCAACGATTAGAAAGAACACTCATAATTATTACAATAATTATGACATCGTCAAATATTATTTAAAATATATTAATATCTGTAACACGGGGAAATATCGCGCGGGGCGATCGGAACACTAAC
The DNA here is from genome assembly GCA_034190945.1 of Octodonta nipae. NCBI lineage: Eukaryota > Metazoa > Arthropoda > Insecta > Coleoptera > Chrysomelidae > Octodonta > Octodonta nipae. The sequence goes on along the minus strand of CM067221.1, from coordinate 13,812,556 downwards.
GCGGAGATAGACGATATATAGTTAAATTGGGAAAGATTTGCAGTTTTAACTAGGCCTCAATTTAATGACACTTTGGGATTTTTGTAAAAAGTCATGGCTTACTAAATAATTTCAAAAAAAAAACGAAATTCTGTCGATTCAGTCAAATCCCTCTAGCTTCTTTTTTTTATATAAAAAAGTCTAAATATCAAAATTGAAGGGAATTGTATCCCTAATATGATTGTCATATCCTCGTTTGCGAGACAGCTCTCGTTTTCGAGATATGACACAAACTTATCTTTTTTTGAAAGGAAACCATACTTGGCTATGACCTCAAAAATCGGACATTTTTAAAGCTTTTCAACAATATAATACTGGATATAGTTATTCATAAAAATAACGGAGTTATGGATGCTTTTCTCTCTTATTTTCACTTTTAAGGTAGGTAGCCATGAAATAGATTGATTTATTAATAACTATTCCAAAAAACATTAAAGGAATTTTTTATTAGGTATATCAGATATAACGAAAAAACTAAATAAGTAGGTACTTACTAAAAACTTAAGAAATTAAAGTACATAATAATGGTTACAATTTATGTTCGAAAAGTCCATCATTGTTGTTTAGACAAAAAATGGATCTTTTTAAGATTGACATTACCGCTTTCCTCACAGACCGCCTATCAATTTCTTCAATTGCTTGTAATACCGCCTCCCTTAGGTCACCAACTGTCTTATACTTTCTTTTGTATACTTTGTTTTTTTTAGCACACCCCATAAATAGAGTCTATAACTTCCAAATCGGGAGAGCGGGGTGGCCATTCGCGTGAGCCATTTCTTCCTACCCAAGAGTTTAGATAGATATTATCTAAGTGTTGTCTTATTAATAACGAGTTATGAGCAGGTGCTCCATCATGTTGGAACCACTCAATTTCTAAACGAGTTCTCAAATTCAAATTATGCAACAAGTCTTGAAAAGTGTATAGCAAGAAATGCAAGTAGCGCTCCCCAGTAAGTGATTCGTCATAGATAAAAGGCCCAGAATAGTAGACCCTATGATACCACACCAAACATTAAAACCAAATTTTATCTGGGGTCGTCTTTGTTCTACATGGAAAGGGTTTTCTTTAGCCCAGATATGCTCATTGTGTCTATTGAACCTACCGCAGTTAGTAAATCTAGTTTCATCTGACCATAACACCTTTAATGGAAACTGTGGATTGTCAAAGCACATGTCTCTAAACCATGTACAAAACAAAATACGTCGATGTTCGTCACCAGCATGCAAAGTTTGAGAAACTGAAAGTTTGTACGGGTGGAACATGTGCGCTTTCAGTACCTTAACTACAGTTCGTTGAGATGTGCCAGCTTCTGCCGCAATCTCACGAGTTGATGTATCTGGATTTTGATTTACCATTGCCAAAACATTTATTTGTGCTGCTTCGTTAATTTGATTACGTTCCTTTGGTGGTTTAGTAAAAGCTCCATATCTGCGTAAACTATCGTAAAGCCTCTTAAATGTACATAGAGCAGGTTGACGACGATTAAAATATCTATGAAAGTATTCCTCAGCTGCACGAACTGAATTTTTATGGCAGATGATATCACATTCCACCATATTCAGTTTTTCTTCGTTAGAATATTCCATTTTATCACGAAAACTTGTCAATATCGACTATCAGTTCAGCACTACTAATGGAATTACTCTCAAATCAGAAAACAATCTTTTTCATGGCTACCTACGTTAAAAGTGAAAATAAGATGGAAAAACATTCATAACGCCGTTATTTTTATGAATAACTATATCGAGTATTATATCGTTGAAAAGTTCTAAAAATGTCCGATTTTTTGAGGTCATAGCAAACTATGGTTTCCATTCAAAAAAGATAAGTTTGTGTCATATCTCGAAAACGAGAGCTGTCACGCAAACGAGGACATGACAAGTCATATTCGGGATACAATTCCCTTCAATTTTGATATTTTCACTTTTTTATAAAATCAAAAACAAAGGAGCTAGAGGGATTTGACTAAATCGACAGAATTTCGTTTTTCAAAATATCTAGTAAGCCATGACTTTTTACAAAAATCCGAAAGTGTCATTAAATTGGGCCAGTAAAACTGCAAATCTTTCCCAATTTAACCATTGCTCTATCTCCGCTAGTTTCCGAGATCCCCATACTGATCATCAAAAAAAAACTCACCCTGTATATCGATAATAATTGTTTCGTGGATTTCTCCACATCGTCAATTTCATGTCATCCAGACGACCCAAAAAATCCACGAAACAGTTCGATATTATATTTAGTTTAAAGCTAATATATTGTGAAATTTTTAATAATTGACATTTATTGCCATTCGATGTTAATTACTTAATGCATGTATTTCGTTACTTTTTTCTTCTTTTCACTGAAAAATAAAGGAAGTAGCTAACAGGCGAATTACGCGGCCCTCTGTATTGCTGAGAATGCTGAAATATTAACATAACGCCAGTTCTCAATACTTGAGAAAGTTCTCGATTCCTAGAAGTTCTCAAGTACCGAGCTCTCGATTCTTGAAAATATTCGATTCTTCCCGTCACTAGTATTAACTGTTCCACTAGTGCTTAGAGATGACGTAACAGTAACAGCTGACGTCACAGGGTCACTGTGACCACTCTAATTTTAAATAGGACCTTAGTCATGTCAAAGTAGCAATAATTGGTGAATGTAGAAAGAGACCCCATAAAACGGAACATTTATTTAATGAGAGATACCCGTATCGTACTATATCGTGGACTTACTTGAAGGAGCTTCTTCAGAAGAATGAAGCAACAGGTAATGTTAAAGATGCCAAACCATCTGGTCAATGTGTAGTTAGTGATGACCAAAAAATTGATATATTTGTACAAATGGTAGTAAACCCTACTTCCTCTACAATTAAAGTTACGTCGATCTGTGACGTTGTCAAAGTACAGTACATAGGTTGTTGCTAAAAAAAGCTAATTTCATCCATACAAATTAAAAATGGTGCAACAACTTTCAGAAGACATGAATAGAAAATAGGAGCTCTGTGACATTATGATAACTAAAATTAATCGAAACCAACACTGCACGAAGACCATTTGTTTCAGTGATGAACGTACTTTTTCCCTCAATCGAAATATGAACACACAAAATGTACGGTATTGAAGTGACACAAATCCGTACATCTTTCGTGAAAAATGTAATCAATTTCTAGAAAAGGTGAATGTTTGGGCCAGTATTTTGGGAAACCACCTGTTTTCTTCAACTTAAAAAAGTAGTTGAGCCTCAAATTCTTGAAGTTCTGGAAGATAATTCAGATGAATTTGTCAATTTGAATATAAAATTTCAACAGTTATTATGGACATTGGATGGCGAGGTCCCATAGAATGGCCAATTCGGTCACCTGACCTGAATTCATTAAATTTTTTCTCTGGAGGTACTTGAAATCCAAGGTTTACGTTACGAAACCCAAAAAATTTAACCTTTTAAAACAATATTATTGAACAATGCTGAGCCGACACTATCGAACGTGTACGATTAGAATAATAATACATTTTAAATACTTGCTATAAGAATTCGTTTAATTGAATTACAGTGTTAATGTAAAATAAATATTTAATTTATCTTTTAAAATAGGCCTAAATTTAACCGAACTTAATATGACTGTGAATAGCTTTCAAATGAGCTATCACTTTCTTTAAGATCCTATTTAAAATTAATGGCCACAGTTAGAGAAGTTTTCAAGCTTTTGTTTTCACCCTCTAAATTTCATTGGTGTAAGTACCTATAACCGAAAAAAAACTTCGAGGGGGGAGGAAACTTTTGACTGGCACACTATAAAAAAAAACTACGACAATTATTATATGATCAACAGGGGGTTTTATAGATCAATGTATAGACCAGCATATAAAAGTAAGGTGGTTGGTTGGTGTCTATCAACTAAGATAGAGTTCTCTCTGGTGGCGAAAAGGGGAACTAGTACTTTCTGCAACTAAGAGATGGCGCTAGTAATACTTTCGAAAGCGCAATAACAATGAAACATTCGTGAATAACCTCGTTGGTTCGAGAAAGTTCAGATGCATTCCATTCCCTTAAAGATGGTAGTAGTTGGAATAGGGAAAGCCTTTTTGGCCATATTTTAGAGATGATGGAACTACGTCATCGTTATGTAAGAATAGGAGGATTTTTGTGGTTTTGAGTTAAATTGAAACGTTGTGGTTGGGGCTCTAATGAAAGACATGACATTTAAAGAGAGCCATGAGTTATTTTCTTCTCTACTGCTTCTTATATCACAAAATTTGAAGAGATATATATATAAGGATTGATGCTAAGTTCCTACTGGTTGAAGTACGTTGTTTGTGAAGTTAGAATTCCTATTGGTTTAAGGGGTCCCCTAATGGTAAAGAAAGTAAACAGCAAAAAATCTTAAACAGATATGGTTCTAAAGGGGATTACAGAACGCAATATTTTTACAACTCATCTGTAGTACCAGGAATAGGTTTGTAAGGAATAGCGTCTAAGATAAACGTAATTTTTATAATCGATTTAATAATTATAAGATTTACCTATACAGACATATTTTGAGTCGAACCAATATAGAAAATTACAGAAAACTATAACCTAGTCAGATAGCAGATGACCAAGATTTTATCCTTGTTTTAAAGAAATTATCATCGAGTTAAATTAGGCAGTTATCGCTGATCTTGAATGATATTTATAGAATTACAATTTAATAATCTCCATAGTGACAGTCAAATAATAACTAACCGTGAGTTTCTGAACATTATTTTTTTACAGACTGTGAATGTTAGGTTACATACATACGAGAGCTGCCTTTTATATTTCGGGATTGGACAACCCTAGTGTTGCAATCTGACAACTGACAGCTCTATCGTCAAGTTTGACATTTTTGAGGTTATACGTACTCAGAACGTTTTGACATACGAGCGCTATGTGTTGTTTACAGTAACTTAAAGGATTCATCTCGGCCAAAAAATGAAATTAAATCGTGAACATTTTCGTGCGATTATTTTTTACAACTTTCGACGTGGATTAAGTCAGCAAGAGTGCATGGATGAACTAAATATAATTTTTGGCAATAAAACTCCATCAAGGACCACTGTTTATCGATGGTATGGTGAATTCAATCGAGGTCGTAGTTCATTTCAAGACGAATTTCGTGAAGGTCGTCCAAAAACAGTTATTGTTCCGGAAACCATTGATGGTGTGCGCGAACTGATATTGCAAGATCGTCATGTGACCTATCGTGAGATTGAGTCAACTTTACACATTAGTGGGACCAACATACATTCAATATTGCATAAACAATTGAATGTCAAAAAAATTTGTTCGCGTTGGATCCCACACAATTTGTTAATCGTTCAAAAAAAGGCTCGTGCCGATTGGTCGAAAGAAAAGCTCAAAAAATACGATCGTGGTAAATCAAAACACGTTTATGACATAGTGACAGGTGATGAATCGTGGATTTACGCGTATGAGTCCGAAAGTAAACAGCAGTCGACTGTATGGGTGTTTCAAGATGAGCCGAATCCAACAAAATTTGTTCGCGCACGAAATATAAAAGGCAGCCCTCGTAATATTCCAATTAATAATCTACCAATAAGGATCAGAGGACTCCAGAATCGTTACAAAGGTTGATGAAGACCTTGAGAACTCTCAAGGTCTTTATCAACCTTTTCAGAAGGCAAAGAGAGATTTTACCATACATAGGGAGCATAAATAGATTGAATACAGAAAAGCTTAATGTTTGTTCAAGGTTATTGACTGTAAGTTTTAGAGAATAATTAACATGGAGATAAAATGTACTCTTTAAATAAAAATAACTTTTTTGTTACTTAGGGATGCTAAATTGATATTTTCACATGAGAAATGCCCCCTCTATGGTTCTTTTTAAATAGGCTCTATTGATAAACTAACTATAATCTGTACGTAACTATATAAATTACATTTTTTATACTCACCTCTCAGAGATTAATTAGTTCTAACACAATTAATATGCTTTTCGTGATTTGTTTTTTCAAAGATGACTGAAGCAAATTTGGCACCCAGTTTCCATTTTTAATGCAATTTGTCGTCACCTGCAACAAAAAAGAAACTATAATGGTTAGTTTCTTACCGTTTATGATACTTGTTTTAAATTAGCGTGTACATATATCTAGCAATGATATATTGTCTCCGGTGTACTTCGTTTAATTTTAGATCTAAGATTCAACAGAAAAATTAGGCCAAAAACTGTTTATTAAAAATTTAGTTAATATGACAACTGTTGAGTGTGTGTATTCATCATGAATGATGAAGCCGTAAAGTAATTAAAATTAGCGAGTGATTTCGTAATATAGGAACATTTAGAGAAACAAAAATAAAATTGATCTGCGTTCGCTGCATAATCCGTTTCGTATCACATATTGGTTTCTCTGATCAACTATCTTGAATTTGACATTTCGAAGTTCTATCAACCAAATACTTGTCGACTGGTGGATGCGCACTTTTTTTAAATAAGTCCTAGTTTATTGAGCATTTCATACCCTTAGTGGAGGACTTAAATTTAAATAGAACACCCTAAAAGTACACGCTATTAAATGAATAAAAATGATAGGGTTATAACCAGAGAAGATATCAAGTAAACCACACAAAAAAATCACGAATTGATACCACTTTCTATTTTGAAGTGCAAAGCGACTCACTATATTTTGTAAGATTTCAAATAATTATGATAATCAACATGCTTCGAGCTAGTTTTTAAATAATTTTATTTTACACAGGATTAAATAAAAAAATACAGGCATTTTAGGACTGGGAAAACAATCAGGAGGTGAGCCATAATCGTTTTCTTTTTGATTTTATTGATTTAGTTTTTTCCCCGGGAAACGCTCTTGTTCTGTAATAAACTGAATGTAATTCCTAGTTTCTAAGATAAATTATTATTTCATTATATGGAATTTACATCAAGATTTTAATCAGATTAATCGCCTGAGTTCCTTCCTAACGACTGCCTTGAAAATCAATAGCAACCAACAGATATTACAAAACGTTTAGATATCTAAGATCCATTTAATACTCTGTCGTGCCTAAATGCTATTAGAATATTGCCAAGAACACAAACACATAGAGTTCTGCTCCATATTACGATAAGCACGATTTCAAATGCTACAAATGGTGTTCAGGATTCACTATAGTTGAAATGTTTCTTGAAAGAAGTGAAAACTACATTCACATAATTTTTTTTATACTAAATTTTTTTTGGAAAAACAACAAAGATGTTTCTGAGAAAGAACATTAGCGCTAAAATTTTATCATTACAAAATTGAAACCAACTGTATAAAAAACATCTAGCTATACTAACATACTTAATTGATTTTAAAAAGTATCTAGGTAATTTAAAAATGTTTGCCCGGGCTAGACAAATGGCCGTATTTGATGTATTATCTTTTTCATTTGGTAATTTTCATATCCCGTACATTATATGGTTACAATGGCTTCTAAAATTATATTATTTTGTGATTTAATATGAAGAGGTAAACATATCTGACGTGTTTGAGATATTTGATATTGCAGTTTTACCGTTTTCCATTTTAGTTTTTTCAGAGCCGGATCTGGGGGGGGTGGCGTTTAGAGGGCGGCCAAATTCACACTTTACAGATGAATTGACAATTTATCATATAGGTACTTGACTTTGCCTACGGATTATATAAATATGTATATATTCGTATACTGATTAATAATAATTCTTGAATAAAAAATACGAATAACAATAATAAAAATATTTGTTCAATTCATGTAATTTTTTTTTGGGATTTCTTTAGTTAAAATAATAGTTTTTTGAACTAATAATCATAGTTCTTCGAATTTTGAAATTTAACTATTTTCTCTAGTAGAGTCTTTTTTGAACCCTAAAAAATAGTAAATCCAACTATTTTGTTTTTTAGTACTACACGAGGCGAGGCGCGTAGGTATAGTTTAAAGCCTTCGCCGCACAGAATGCGTTATAACGCGACGGTCAGGGAACGCGCGTTCTCCTCGGCGTTCAGCGATACGGCTATGACACACCCACAGCGTTTTCTGGGAAAAGGATTCAGTACTGCATGTGTGTTTCTATTGCAAGCACATATCTGACTAGAAAGCAATGACTAGTTCGGATTAGGAGGAAGCTGTGCTTCTTCTAGCTTTGAGTAGTTAAAGGAAAAGACAGTGTTGGGTATACCCTATTAATATTCTCCCTCCAAAGTCACTACCTGGCACAACTACTCCCAGTCCTCGTGTCATCATCGGGGACGAAGGCTTCGCACTTCAAACTTACCTAATGAGACCGTATCCTAAGCCTAGAGTGATCGATCCAAAAAAAAACAAATGTTTCAATGCCCAACTCACTCGAGCCCGCCGTGTCGTAGAAAATGCTTTCGGTATATTGACTATGAAATGGCGGTGTTTTTGAAAACCAGGTGCCTCAAATGCAGATAGCATAGTTAAAGCTGCTACCTGTTTACATAACTACATTATAACGAAGAATAATGTTCAGCTAGAATTTTTAGCCAATAATTTTGGCGAAGATGATGCCACAGAGAATATGCAAGCAAATCAACAAATGCCACCAATCGAAGATCAACAAATGCCGCGATTGAAGTCCGCGAAAAGTTTGCTGATTATTTTTACAGTAGGTCATAATTGTTTGAGTTAAAACGCAATATATAAAATCAGCATATTCTGTATTTTTTTAATATTTGCTTCCTAGGGTAAGTCGAAAATTCCCCTAATCAAATTCATAGAAAAAGACTGGCTAAACACAAGTCGCAAACCAATTTCTTATTAATAAGGTTATGATACGTAATAATAGTAATAAAATTTTTACTAATTTGAAATACCCAGAGCTCTTCAGCAATCACAGTTCATGCCTCCGCCTTTTTGACATATTTTTATATAAATTATGGCAGGTATCTTAAAAATAATAGTATATTGCGCACCAAGGGAAGAAAGTACGTCATTCCAACCCGCGTGTAAGATTGTCACCCGAGCGAAGCGAGGGTGACAAACACGCGGATTGAGATGACGTACTTTCTTCCCGAGGTGCGCATACTTCTTTTTACCACATCTGTAATGGAAAGTTCGAAATAAATGTATAAGTTAATTAATTAACTTAGAAAATGATTCATAACAGATCATATACTTTGGACTCGATTTATCAGGTAATAAATTCTTCACAATGTCTCCGGCTTCACCTTCGATGTCCTCAGTACTTCTTGTACATCATCACTATCAAATGAGTTGTCAGAATCAATCATTTCTAAATAAATTATATTCTAACAAGAACTTAAAAATTGTATTATTTTTATCGTCAAAATAACGAATTATTAAAATGAATTAATTTAAGTTAAGGTTAGACTTTAACTTATTTATTATTATGCGTTGCTAGGCAACAGATATTATTTATATCTACCAGGGAAAAAAAGTTGACGCATACGCACAATTAACCAAATTATTTTTACCCGGGTAAAAATGAGGCATTTTCTTCCCTCAAAACAGGGCAAGAATTCGAACTTTCCACGCAGGTGTGGTAAAAACAATCTTTCTCACGTGCTCGATTTAGTTTTCTGTTACTTCACACATCTTAATTGAAAAAGAGGCAAGTAACGCGCGTTATTTTGTATTTTGTCACAACCTGAACGTCTAAGGTCGCGTTAGAGAAGGTAAGGCGACGTCATAAAATATATAATCATATATAAAACTAATTAAAAATTATTTGCGAACTTCTATGAGCCAGGAACGCTTATCGAGTCTTGCAATCTTAGCAAGAGAAAATCTAGTTGCACACGAGTTAAATCATGACAAGGTCATAGATTTATTTGCTGAACAAAAAGCTCGAAGAGTAAAATTGTTATTTCAATTCACAAATATATTTGATTTTTATTTTTACTATACATACATATTTTGATTTTAAACCCTATCCTGTGCTAAGATAGGCTTAACATATTTATACGGAAAAAAGAAAACAGGATCTTTTATAGTTTTAAATAACAATGTGGCGCTTCGAACGTAAAAATGGAAAAATTACAACGTCAAATGTAGGTTATGATCAAATTTCAATCAATTAGTGGGCATCAGATAGTTGAAATTATATCTATAGATGATATAGGCAAAAATAAATATAAGTGTGCGGGGGCGGCATTTTTCAGTTTTTGCCTCACCTAAAAAAATTTGAAGATCCGGGGCTGAGTTTTTTGTGACATGTATTGTCATTGCCATATCTGACATTTTTGATGTTTTCGAAATTTCTGACATTTTAACAGTTTTGGCAGTTTGACATTTTCAATATCACTGACATTTTTGACAGTTTCGATAATTTTGATATTTTGACACTTTTGGCATTTTTGACATTTTTGGCATTGTTGACATTAAGTAATTTCGAAAAGGTTGTTGAGGAGGTCTTGAATTATTTTGTCTGTTCATTGGGTTTTCTCTCCGCAATTTTTTTCCTGCAACAGATAAGTATTTAAAAATTGTATATGTAGAACAAAGTGTAGTAAGGCAATTTCGTAAAATTGCCCGGATTACTGGCTGTCTGTACAGAAATTCTTCCTCACAGTTATTCTGTGAGAAAGAGATGTCTACAAAATGATCAACCAGTATTCCTGTATATAAGTAATGTATTGTATATTGTGTAATACTTATCTGTGTATAAAAATTTGACACTCTCAAATTTTTTGACAAACAACAAATTCAAGATCAAAGCGAAAATTTTTTAGAAAAAACCTCGAAAACAACACTAAACGATTGACAAAACGACTCCAGACTCGGAGTTGAAACGTCTCCATACACAGATAAGTATTACACAATATATAATACATTACTTATATACAGGAATACTGGTTGATCATTTTATAGGCATCTCTTTCTCTCAGAAAAACTGTGAGGAAGAATCTCTGTACAGACAGCCAGTAATCCGGGCAATTTTACGAAATTGCCTTACTACACTTTGTTCTACATATACAATTTTTAAATACTTATCTGTTGCAGGAAAAAAATTGGCGGAGAGAAAACCCAATGAACAGACAAAATAATTGTTGACATTGTAGATATTGTAGCATTTTCGACATTTTTGGCATTTTTGGCATTGTTGACATTGTAGATATTGTAGCATTTTTGACATTCTTTGAAAATTTTCTCATTATTGATATTTTTCACGTTTTTGACATTGTCGAAATTTTCGACAGTTTTAACCTTTTTTAGGTTTATAATATGTTTGTCATTGTTTAAATTTATTTTCATTCCACTTAATATTATTTATATTTCCGACTTTTCAATACCATTTCCTTTCATAAATTCAATATTGGGAATCTGACGAATACTGTCTCCAATAATTTCAAGAAAAGAGTCTCATTATCAATTTTCATCCAATGAATCTCGGATACACCTGCATCATTTTTGTTCCCTAAAAGTTACTGAAACCCATATCCCAATTCAATAATAGGAATTTCGCAAAATTTCAGTTCAATTCTTTATTAATTTAAATAATTAATATCATAATTCTCATATCTGTTTTATTTTAGGTTCCCGAGAAATAGTGATCTTTTCTGAAAATTTATGCCACTTATCCCTATCGGAAAACTTAATTTTCCAAAATGATAAAACCCGCTTGTATTTATTTTAAAAGACTATGTATATGAAGATTTACACTGTTAATTCTCAGCGCTCTATTAATTTTGGTTCCCGAAAAATAATAAATTTTTAAAAATCATTTCCCAACCTGACCCCATGAGATAAGTAATTTTTGGAAAATTGACTAAACTTGTTTTTATTTATTTGGGGAGATATTAAATTTAGGTAAAAACAATAAGCATCGTCTGCACCGTCATCACTAATTCAAATATTTTGTCAAAGGAAAATATAGCCTCATAGATAGAGTAGCTTTATATTAAAGAAAGAATTTTTGAAATCGGTTTCTATTTCCAGAAATTACCCCCACGAACCAACAAGCACACAAACAAACAAATTTGAAGTAAAGATGGAAAATATTTCTTGTTTAAAACTCTTTTTTTTTTCAGGTAAGGAGACAGCAAACTCAACTTTTTTTAGAGGTGCTCTAATCATTCACCATACATAGATAATCTTTTTATTTGAGGTAAAATAATTAACAAAATACACATATTGTTTTCAATCCTATTTTGAATTATCAAAATGTGAAGGTTAAGTCAGAGTTTATCAATAGTTTTGCCAGTTTCTACTTCCTTCAATAAATTTTTTTTTGTGGTTAGTAATTTTTTCTGTTCTCTTGATTTATATCGGTAATTGAGTCTCGAAAGTTAATAAATTCGAGATCTGTTTTAAGGAAGAGAAATTTGGAGAACGGACGTGTCTTTTGGCTGCCGTTTTTATGTTTTTTTAACAGATGGAAATTTTTTCTGTTTTCTATATTTACTTAAACCCACAATACAGAAATGTTACTGATGGAAAGCTGCTGTATTTTAGTAAGTTAATATTTTTTCTTCATTTTTGCATCAGAAACTACTACTAAAATCGATTGTTCAAGAATATTTCAAAACGAAGAAGCACAATAGAAAAAAATTGTAAAAATAATTTATATTTAAAAAAGAACCGACTTCAGCTGGATTAAAATAAAAACCGTTTAGAAACCGTGTGCAATCAATAACTATTTTCAGACATGTCTTCTTTTTTATCTGATTTAAGGTACAATTCAATTGAAAATTTTAGCGTATTCTTATTTCTCTGTCTTTTTCTTCCTTTCTCTTTCTCCCTCTGTAATTTGTATTCTTTGTCTATATTTTCCAAATGTATTTTAACTTTTTTATTTGTTTATATATATATATATATATATATATATATATATATATATAAACAATACTGAAATTATTATTGCCTTGAATATGGCTATTTTCCTAGATCTTGGCGAGAAGCTTGTACGGCCAATTCCTAAAATTTCCACTACTGCTGCTGTGAGTGATCTACGTCGGATTAGTTTATTTCCAGTCCTTTCGAAAATTTTGGAAATAGTGGTCTATGAGCAAGTCTTGAATTATGTGAGCATCAACAATCTTCTACCCTCTAGACAATCTGGATTTCGGAAAGGGTATAGTACTGCCACTGCATTGCTCAATCTTGCTGACAATATTATACGAGGAATCGATAGAGGTTGTACTGGTGTCTTTGGATTTTTCAAAGGCTTTTGATGTGATAGATCGTGACCTTCTATGGGCCAAGTTAGCTTATTATGGTTTTGAGGACTGCACCCTTTCATTCTTTAAATCTTATCTCTGGAGGAGATCGCAGACTGTTTCCCTGAATAACATGTTTTCACAGCCAAGAATGGTTGTCTCAGGGGTATAAGCAACTACTTATATTACAAAGTATATAACTTTTTTAAACCGTCCTGTATAACTAACTCTACTCCAAGTTATATTTCAACCATCCTGTATATTCACAATTTTTAAACCCTTTTGTATAACTGCAATAGTCTAGTTTTGCTCCACTCTTATTTCAACCACCTTGTATACTACTACTACTTATGTGCCAATACAATATTTTTAGAAACACCCTGAATAACTAATTCAATTCCAACTTATATTTCAACCATCCTATGTATACAACGGCTTATGTATCACTTAATATCACATGAACGAACAAACCTACAACCGTATACCATATAGAAGAGTTCGCCGACATATCTAATAAATTTTCGTTTCGATAAACTAACGGAATACTTTCTGCCATTTCGCGCGAATATAACTTGTCTCTAACAGAAACTGACTTTCAAATGCATCAAATTGAAAAGGATTACAAACACCCTGTACGATATACTTTCATGGCATATCATGACATTTAGACTAGATATTTATGATAAAATTTTGACATTTACCATGATATTTACAGTTTTTTGCATATATTTTTTCAATTTTCATAAAAATGCTATGTTTTGCGTTATAGAAAAATGTACGGAATCAAGCTGGAACATATCTTTGTATAATACAATTTATAATATTCAAATTGCGTGAGCACTTTTAGAGAAAACAAAAAAAATCGCTGAAATCTAGTCCCTTATTTACTTTTTTTCCGATTTTCTAGAAAACCGTAAATCTCGTGTTATAGACAATTATATGGGACCTTTCCGTAATGTTCCTTAATATAATGCAGTTTAAATCATCAAAATTGCCCAAGCCGTTTTTGAATAATCGCAGGACGTACATAAAAAAAAAGTTGCATATAAATTGATAACCTCCTCCTTTTTGGAAGTCGGTTAAATACCTTCGACTTGTCATGAAAATAGTGCCCCAAAATTAGGATTTGGGTGAAATCTTATAGAAAATTTTGTAGAAAATAAATAAATATAACTTAAAACTTGACCACATTCTTGCATGAACAAAAATAGATTAATGACCACATTAAAATATAAGAAATATGTTAAATCTAAATGTGTCGATCACAAATCTACATTAGACGTATATTTATTTGCCACTGTGAAAGCCGAGTAAAATGATTTATATGTTCAATAGTTTACTTTTTCTAATTTTACTTTGATTCTAAAATTACTGATATTATTCCTGGATAAAAATATTTAATACAGACATTTTGGATATGATTTCTTATTTTTAGAATATAAATAATTATAAGAATTTATGAAATTATATTTTCTTGTTCTTAAGATTTTCCTCTAGCGTTTACCTGAAACCCTACCTCCTGTTCGAGATCTTAGAACACTGCGAAAGTAAGACAATAAACAGGCTAGCAGTATTTCCATTTTCAAATGCCTGCAGAAAAATAAGCAAATGGTGCTAGTGTACCAAACTGCATGTGCTATGCGTATAGTGGTCAGCTTAAAGAATGGTCTTGAAATAAGCTCTTTGTAATTCCAATAGTAAAAAAGAAACGAAACTCCAGTGATTTTCTTTCTGTGTCCCAAAAATTGCTGGAGTGACAAGCCGGAGTAATATAATATCGGGTGTGGTCCTCATAGAGACGATCGACAAATATCTACCGGTCTTCCTCAGGGAACAATACTTGGACCTCTGTTGTTATATTGTATGTGAATGACCTTCTAGAAGATATGACTGATTATACCATCTTTTTTTACGCTGATGATATTGTGATAATAACTTATGACAAAACTTGGCAAGGTGTAGAATCAAAAATGAATCACTGCCTTAATCAAATATCGGAATAGGTAGCCTTAAATAAATTATCCCTGAATATAGATAAAACAGTTTATATCGTAGGTAAGGTGAATCAGTTCAGATATCTAGGTGTCAATTCTGATCCCCATCTAAAATGGGATAAACATATTAAATATGTTATAAAAAAATCCAAATATTTGGTTTTATTTTTTATAAAATATCCAGATATATAGACACTGAAACATTTGGTTTATTACACTCTGTTCCATACTATAATCAATTATGGGAATATAGCATGGGGAGGAGCCTATGGCAATAATTTTAACTTGCTGCAACGGTTACAAAATAGAATATTAAAATTTGTAAACAAGAATAAGTACATTTCAAACAAAAACCCACTGTCGAAAATGAAAAAGAGAAGTAGCGAGAAAAGATGTCTTATCATGTTCATTAAATTGTTTAATGAATTCCTAATGAGTCCAAAACACTTAGAGAACACCAGAGAAAAAAGGAATTAAAACAATGGATTCTGAATAATGTTTCATGATTTTCCTTTCAGTAAATATCCAACAAGAGTATAATATAACTATAATATAAATATAACTATAATATAAATATAAAACAAGAGAAATAAGAAAAATATTTGAATAAGTCTATATACTTATTTTATTTTTATATAATTTCAGATTTTGTTAGTATTTATTGGTTTAAGCTTTTAGTTTTAAGAATATTAATTAGCAGTTATATCCCAGTCCTAAGCACAGGCAACTAGATTGCCTCTGTAGGTGCAGTACATTATAATTCTATTTTTTTGTATTAGCATAGAGAAATGATGTAAGATGTCACCACGGGGCGGGGCCTCCAAAGGTTATCGACCCCATGTTTGGGCAAAAAAGCACTATAAAACGGTAGTGGCTTAAAAGAATGATCTAGGTGCACAGTATTTTCTCTTAGGTCGGGGCGGACCAGCTATAATGCTTGGCTGAAACAGCTCTATCAAAAACTGTTAATTAAAAACTAAAATTAAGATCTTTGCATATTTAAAAAAAATATTGGTTTATACCCTGTATTATTTTTGCACTTTTACGTTAATTTTTGTTAAATTTACTCTAATAATAACTATTGTTGTCGGACAATAAAATTTGATCTTATCAATGGTTCTAATCTACTACGTATTTTGTTGTCCGACATATATCAACCCAAAACATAAATGCATCAAAAAGACACATCTAGGCTGACACTAAAACCGCTTCATCATATAAATAATTGCTAAACAATTGTGCAAAAAATGTACTGCATATGTATTGAACAATATAATCGTATACCTTTGGAATGCTCGGGGCGTCGGACAATGTCATTACAACAGTCTGTCAGACAAACTGCTTTTCGAAATTCTCATCAAATTCAAATTCTTAAAACAAAACTTCTTGGTCTCGCCGAAAACAAGCCACTACCAAATTTCTAGTATCTGTTGTCCACTATTTCCGGTAAACTTACTCCACAAAATAAACGCCTTTATTTTTACCGAAATTTACAACAAATCAATCACATGAAATATTTATTCCAAGATAAATTCTCGTTTGTCAGCGCTATCCACTGAACTCAAGTTTTGCTCTATGTCAGCGATTTATACTATTGCTATTACCCTCGATCTTTCCTTGGGATTCTGTCTTGTTAAAGTATCAAGTTTCTTTTTCCCGAACAAAACAGAATTTTCGATATTTTTATATTCTTAATTGTGCGTTGAACAGAAATGATTTTTGGTACCAGTTTGTTTATTCGAAGAGTTAGTTTTTATTGTAAATGACTAATTTCTAGAAGGATTCCTATTTTAGAAGTGTACAATTAAATAAATATATTAATCATTCTGTTCTGGTATTTATTTGAACAAAGTATTGACTTTCACGACAGATGTCACTGGATTCATTGTAGTTTTCCAGACTGCTTTACGGTGATCTACTGGGCATAAATACGAGCGCTCCACCACTCGATACAACTATCCGCTTTGGGCCTACTTCGAGATATCAACTAGGCCCACGCCGTTGAACATGTCTTGAAAACAGATTGTCATGGAGGTTCTTGGTAATAAAAAAGCATAGAGAAAAAACAATTTTCTTGATTAATACCCTGACCTATTTATTTCAATAGTTCAGACAAGCGTAACGGAAGAAGGTTCAAGATTAGAAACAATATTCCTCGAAGTTTCCTAGGACTTCCATCGTCTTGAAGTGGTTGATCTCAAAACGTTTCAATAGCTGTGTATCTGCTATCGTCATCAGGTGAATGACGATAGTAGATACACAGCTATTGAGATCAACCACTTCAAGACGATAGAAGTCCAAGGAAACTTCGAGGAACGAGTTACATTGTCTACCAACTTCAGACTAACATTTGAAACAATATTTTGTCTTGCGTTCAATGTGTTGAAAAATCTACAAAAAGATACTGCCATGAAATTAATTTAATGGCAAAATAATGAAATTTTGTTAACCGGTAACTGGCATATACGGCTGACGCTCTTATATTATCAACCAACATTTTTACACCTTTTTGAACCTCTTTCAGTTTTTTTAAGTACTGCATCTTTTCGTCAACAAACTTTATGAAAATGAATTATAAACCTCATCCTGTGATGTGCTTTTAGAGGATATTAAGTTCCTATTTTCCAGCAAATCTTTAATTTAAATTTTCGTGACCATCACTGTGGTGAAGTTTCCTATTAGGATAGAAAATGGAAATTACTTGGGACAGTGGAAAGCGGGGAAAAAGAAAACTCACGACTAGAGAGAATTTGAACGTTGGCGCTGCCGTTTTAGCATTAACGGAGTTTTCAATTTAACGCTAGAGGTGATAAGCGAGAGCGTCAGGATAAATTAAGAACGTTGTTAAGACTTTTAACTTTAGCTTTCGAGTAATGGCATAATTGGAATCAAACAAATTAATTTCTATTCCGGTGCAAGCGGAACTGAAATTAGAAATTAATGTGAAACATAATTAGTTATAATATTTATTGGAGGATTTCTATACTGGATTCTACACTCACTTTGAATAGTCTTGAACGGTGAATTAAAAAAATTGAAATATTTATTATAAAATATTAATGGATACAATTAAAACTTATTTACTATCCACACTGTACAATTTTAGTTGTACACAAGTTTTTTTTTTCATTGAAATATTAAGTGAAACTGAATTAAAGTAATGTGCGTTATTTTAGTGTTTGGTATGTGGTAACAGTGTAAAATGCCAAGATTTCAGTTGTCAGAGTTTATTCGAAGCAGAATTATTGTTTTGTGGCAAGAATGTTTATCTAGTCACCTTGTAACGTGTCTGCTCACAATTGCTAGGCGACTGCTCTTCGTCGGGAACATTTATGGGTGTGGGTAAAATATTAAAACAACAAAATTTATTTTTATATCTGAAAATTCTTAGTGTCCTTAGTGTCAGTAAGCCAAAAAGACTAGTCGGAATAGGACAATCAAAATAAACAGGTTGTTAAATGATTGCCAACGTTTCGCTTTATTATATTCAAAGTTCATCAGGACTAAAAACTTATTTTAACTTTTATGTAATTCGTATACACATTTTCCTGGATGTTTTTAGCCCTGATGAAGCTTTGAATATAATAAAGCGAAACGTTGGCAAGCATTTAACAACCTGTTTATTTTGATTGTCCTATTCCGACTAGTCTTTTTGGTTTATTTTTATTAAGGCCGCCAGTTAGTTAAAAAACCTATATGTGAACATATCTTTATCTAAAAACTAACAAACAGTAAGAGTTTGTGATATTATTTCACACCGGCTAGGTCATAAACACCTGTGTTCTTTAAGATAAACTGGTCGTCGTTCTATAGAAAGGTAAGACAACTGTTGAAAACCAACCTCAACAGTAAAAATCTGTTTCAAGTTACTAACACCTACGCGTGTTCAGTGCTCAGTTACTCTTTCGGTATAGTTAATTGGTTCAAGACTGACAAGAAAAGTTGAGAATCACCATCCAAAGAGCTCTGTCAAACGTACAACTTTGCCACGGTATGAAGTAGGAAGAGGATTGACAGATATAAACAAACTACTACATCAACAAATATCTAATTTGCGTAGTTATTTCCAGAAGTTCGCAGAATTTTCTGGCCTACACAGAGTCATATGTCTAGCCTCGTCACCACTGCGACTGACAGAAGAACAAGTACAATTGCACCACTAGTCAACTGATCAGAAACTGCTCAAATAGAAAAGGAGCCTCACTATGAACTACATATAAATGATATGAACTAGATTATGTTGACAGTTCAGTGTCGAACTACTGCTTGATTTCTGGTCATATATTTCCTAAAACGGAAGGCTCTATATTGGCAATCGAAGATCAAGTAATTCCAACTAAGAACTATCTAAAGTACATCGTTAAAGACTCTTATATAAACAACAACAGAAGCAGATATGGTTGCCAAATATCTGAATCTATCCAGCATATCACAAGAGGTTGTCAAGCGTTCGTTGAAACTGAATACAAAGAACCCCACGATGCTGTGGCAAAAATACTGCACCCGGAACTGGCACTGAAACTTGAACTATCACAGTTGATAAGAATACCCTAGTATATATACAAACCACAAATTGTTTTAGAAAATAACAACTACAAGTTGTACAGGGACCGAACGATACTGACTGATCGCACTGTTGCTCACAATAGACCAGATATAGTCTTAGTAGATAAAGTCTCTAGAAAAATCTTAATTGACATAGCAATCCCTAACAACAATAATGTAAATATTAGGCAGGCTGAAAAAATAGCCAAATACAGGGATTTGGAATTTCAAATAAAGACATAGTGGGACATGAATAACACACGAACTGTACCAATTGTTATGTCAACAGCAGGAGTACTTCCAAAACATCTACTAGTAATTTAAAATACCTCGGTCCGGACGAATATCTTTACCAACTAATGAAAAAAGCCGTCCGGACGGTCAGAAAATTCATGGGAAATTGCAGCCACATCGTCAAGCATGGGCCTGAAAACCAGGTAACGGCTCCCATAGAGTTAACTCCTTTTGATATGTGGTATATCTGGGGTTTAGTGAATTTTCCCATAAAGACACGCTATGCGTGCCTTAGAGGGAGTGTGCATGCCATACATTGTATGGTCAAGTCTGAGATAATTTATTTATTCTAATGCCATTACATAACAAAACGAATTGTACATGTCAGTATACAAAAAATTAAAATTTATGGGTAGAAGGTTCAATGTTTTCTGCTGAAACCCAAATTGTAGTGTCATCTGCATATAGCACTAATTTAGCATCTTGTACCCTTAGATTTTCTGGTAAATCGTTGAGATATAGCAGAAATAATGGAGATCCTAATACAGATCCCTGAGCACGACCTAGATTAGAACTATATGTTGCAAATATTGTATAATTTACTTTCACTAAGTTCCATATGTTGAGTAATTAATTCATTTCATAACATAATTGTAATATATGTTTTACCCATTCTCGTTTCAAATAGTAAATAATCTTTCTGCTAATTTTAAGACGCTTTTTTGCATGTTAATTTAGCACATAAATAAGGCAAATATTGACTAAAGAAAAGTCTTCACTTTTAAAAATATATTTTTTAATAAAAGTTCATTGCCACTACCATTTTCTACTGTTGAATAATCAAATAGATCATAGGTACGGCAATTACATTTGTAATAGCAAGCAACAATTGAGGTTCATAAAGTAGTAGATATGGAAAACATAATACGATTAGGTTGGAATACCACAATATCTACTAGATATGTAGGTAATTAATTTCTGCATAAAAAGTACTTATTATTGTTATATTTTAATTTTGTATTAAATTTTTCTATGAAAGATATAATGTACGTTGAAACCAGTTTTACACTGGGACGATTTAGGACGCATTTAAAAAGAAAACTTCATCTACAAACAACAAAGAAAACTTCTGATACGCCATTTATCAGTTGCAAACTAAAAACTTTTACCTGTTTCATCGGGAAACAGCGTAACAACATTTTGCTTCTAACTTGAAGCTCAATTATCCATAGAATTCTCGCGTGATGCGTCGTATCGGCCGTCAATTCGGAAATAAAAAAAGTTATATTTACGAAGTGCGGTCGTGTGGATGCTCTTAAAAAATTCAAAAGCACTCTCTTCTCTTCAGGACTATAAATACGTGAAGGCATATACTTTATCTTCTTCTAATATCGTTAACCCAAAAAGGTTGGTGGCCTAATTTCACACAATGATGACAAATTTACAGGTATGACGCGACGTCTTGTGGGATAATTATTGTAGTTTTATGGCTAGACCGGTTTACGATTTAACGGTTTATCATAAGAATACAATAATCTAAAATCTTACAGAAATTATGTCAATTTCAATATAATGTCCAACTAGATATTTAAACTTGCGTAAAACCGAAATCTAGTGATTCAGCGAAACCAGCTACTAGAGAGCAGTGGCCTTAGCTAGCTTGGGTGGATATTATTGTCATGTCATTTCAAGAATAAAAATTGTTAAAATTAATAAAAACTTAACTTATAATTTTGTTTATTCAAAACAAATGAGTCATTGTTAATTATGTTACGAAATCATAATAATAGTAGTGTTTTATTATACACTAGCTTCGCTCGGGCTAGACAAATGGGCGTATTTGTGGTATTTGAAAAAAAAATTATTTGGCAATTTCCACATCGCACATATGATATGGCCTTTAAAAATACATTATTTTGGTATTTAAAATGTAGAGCATCACATATTTGATTTTTGATGTTACAGTTCCCATTTTGGATATCACTGACCAGGGTGTATTAATACACCCTGTCAGTGACATTTTCAACGTTTGGGAGTTTTTCGCCGTTTTTAACCATTCTCCCGGCCTAATAAAAAATCAGTGACAACACATGTCAAACTTTAAACTGCTATTTGGTGCGTTTATACACAGGGTGTTTAGTTGCAGCAAACAAAATCACAAAGTAATGCGATAGAACGAGTTGCATTTATATGATGATTGAAATATAGGACGGAGTAGAATGATAGTGATTGGAATATAGGATGGACTGGACGTTTGGTGGTATAAAACTGTTGGAAAAAATGTGAAATTAAAATTATATAGGGTGATTAAAAAACTGTTATATGATGTGGACATAAGGAAATCATATGCAGGATGGTTGAAATATATGCTGGAGTTGAATTATATTTATACAGTGTGATTAAAAATTTATTTCTTTTATAGCCCATAAGAAGTTGCATAAAGTGTGGAGAGGAATTAATGTTACACAGGGCGATAATATAAAATGTTAAAAATGAAACAATTTATGGGGTAGCCCACAAGGAGTTATATACTATGGTTGAAATATAGGACGGATTTGACCCCTAAATATGGGATGGATTTTCCTCCGTCCTATAGTTTACAGGAGACAGCTAACAAATTTATCTATAGGTATACGTTATCAAAAAAAGTTGAAGAAAGGTTACATGGCGTGGTCCATAAGGCATATATATATTTTGGGCTTATTAAGTCAACGCGTACTAGTAAATTTTGTTCGTAAACATTTACCTGTCAATTTAAATGAAAATATATCATTGTGTAATATTGAGGCTTTCGATGTTACCTGGTCCTGTCTATTAAGGTTATACATACAAAATAAAAAATAAATAATGAAAACTACCTGAGTTCAAAAAAACTAAAAAGTTGAAAATAAAACATTTATAAAAAAAATATAACCGACTTCCACCTATACCTAAAAAGCTAAAAATAATTATAACAAAATACAACTCTAGCAAATAAATAACAGATTCAATGTGGTTAGGTACCTACCCAGGAAGTAAAAAATGTAAACATTAAAAGGTGCTCATTCTGTACAAATTAATTACCTACCAATCTAGTATATTTTGAAGTCGGTGCCAAGCAAATCTAAAATCCTTCATTGCGTACTTTTCTACTACTTCATCAAACTTGATTGTTGCTTGGCACCGACTTCAAAAATATACTAGATTGGTAGGTAATTAATTTGTACAGAATGAGCACCTTTTAATGTTTACATTTTTTACTTCCTGGGTAGGTACCTAACCACATTGAATCTGTTATTTATTTGCTAGAGTTGTATTTTGTTATAATTATTTTTAGCTTTTTAGTTATAGGTGGAAGTCGGTTATATTTTTTTTATAAATGTTTTATTGTCTTTTAACTATTTCCGACATTTTCTATTTTTTTAAGATATCCCCTGCGATTAATCAGAGATTCAACACTTATCAGTCCCCATCCCTTCCATAAATTCAATATTGGCGAAATGACGAATAATGTCGTCTTTCATAGGTCTACAAACTTGCGAAATAGAATAAAAGCAGAATCTGTGGCGGTATGGTAGATAGAATATGGTTCGGAAACCTGGGAAACGTCTAGAAAAAAATAAGTCTGTATAAATGGACTTCCTGTAACGTGGATGAGGGGTTAGAACCTTCAACATATCAGAAATACCGATATAAGTGAACGCATCAGCAAACTAGGAACATCCATGAAAGAAATGGAAAACAGCAGACTCGTCTGGTACGGCCATGTCAAACAGCTAGATATCCGAATTTGGTACAGGAGAATAATCAATTTGAATCCATCAGATAAAAGGAAGAGAGGTATCCTGCACTAGGACGCGTGATACCAAGGTAACCCGCTAGACGTACAGTCCCTGCCCATTCCATCTCCACCGACCAATTAGAGCCCGCTATATCATCCCAACCACCTATAAAAACCACGGCAAATAACACGGAAAACAATAGTTTATTAAAAAAGAAGCTTGGTTGAGAAGGAGCAATGAACTTGACTAAGTAATAGAGTAGTTTTTAATGTGCTTATCGTTATTTTCACCCATGTACTGGTATTTGTGCATACCTCTATGGGATTTATAGGTATATTTCCTGTTACCAAATGTATAAATAACAGATTAAACAAATGATTAAATTACATAACTAATTCTTCGAGAGTAGTGCAAAGATGTATCATATCTAGATGGAATTCATCTGCACTTGATATATCTGCCTACTCTTAAGTTTCTTACAGTTAAAATTTGTAAAGTGAGGTAATGAATAAAAAATAATTTATATTTAAAAAAGAACTGATTTCAGTTGACTTAAATAAAAACCGTTTAGAGACCGTGTGCAATCAATCACTATTTTCAGACGTATTTTCTTTTTATTTAATTTAAGGTACAATTCTATTGAAAGTTTTAGCATAATCTTATCTCTCTCTCTTTCTCCTTTGTATTTTTTTTCTATATTTTCTAAATATTTTTTAACCTTTTTTATTATTTGGGTCACTTTCTATAAGTGTAGCTCTAATTTTCTCTATATTGCATCTACATTGTATATGCTTCTGAGTATACCACCCCTATATAACTTATGTGTCTATCATTTTTTGAACCACCCTGTTAAACTACAAATTCAACTCAACACAATATTGCAACGGTCCTGATATCTTTAAAACCATCCTGTATAAGTATAAATCCTCTCCACACTACTGACTCTTTCTATTTTTGTATTTTTTAAATTAATCCTGTATACCTATGATTTTACTTCGCCCCATATGTCTAGTATTCCATTTATGCAACCCTATATAACAAAATTCACATTTTTGAACCACATTTTATGACTATAATTTTACTCTACCATTTATTTCAACCACCTGGTATATGGAACTGTTTCTAAAACACATGCCTATAATTATATTAAATCCCGTCCTATCATTCAAATATTCGAACTGCTTATGCTTATATAACAAATTTTTGATACACCTTGAATAACAATAATTAAACTCCCTTGCTTCAAACACCTTTTGTAAGCAATTACTTATGTTCCACAATATATAACTTTTTTAAGCCTGTATAACTGTAATTCTACTCCACTTATATTTCAACCATCCTATAATTATATTCCGTCCTATAACGTAAATATCCCCTGTGTATAACTATAGTTTTGCCCACTCGTATTTCAACCATCTTGTAGACACAATTCTTATGTGTCATGCAATACAATAATTTTTGAACCAGGCTGTATAACTAATTCAATTCCACCTTATATTTCAACCATCATATGTATACAACTGCTTATGTATCACCTAATATCACATGTACGCACGCACAAACCTACAACCGTATACCATATAGAGTAGTTCGCCGACAAATTTTCCTTTCGATAAACTAATGCAATATTTTCTACCATTTCACGCCACTATAAGCAATGTAACTTAACCTCGTCTCTAAAGGAAACTGACTTCTAATGATTTATGATGAAAATTTGACACTTACATTGATGTTTACAGTTTTTGTGCACACATTTTCCGCTTTTCTGAAAAATGGTATGTGTACTGTAAATCTCATGTTATAGACAATTATATGGTATCTTTCTGCAATGTTCCTTAATATAAAGCACTCTAAATCATCAATTTTGAATAATCGCTGATCATACATAAAAAAAAACGAATTGATAACCTCCTCCTTTTTGGAACTCGGTAAAAAATAAGGGAAGAACACCAAAAAGTAGCATAATTTTTTGAACGTATTGAAAACTTTGCCAAATTTGAATGTGCACATTATCAGGCCTCCTTTAACATTTTCAGTCCATGGTCAACAATTTCATGAAAAAAATGTTGGTGCTATTTCATTTTCAATCTACGCAACGTATACTCCTCGATATGACTCTATATTGAGTTCCGTTCAGTTCGCCTCAGGAATCTCTTTATACGTAACAGTTTCACTTTTCTGAAAAAAGCAATCTTTTTTTTATACATAGTCGAACATCTATCAAAATCGTTGTCGGTCTACTTGTGATTCAAGCTGATATGCTATCAAATCAGATCTTATCATTCCAATTTCTTCCGTCTCTATGAACTTTGAGCGTCGTGGAAATTCCAGTTTCGTTGAATAAGAAATTTCGCTAGTGTGTGTTGTCGGGGTCTTTAACCTTTCAGAGTATGTGCACTATGAAGAATTTCATTTAAATTCTTGGAGCTTATTTACATTATTAAAGCTTATGTATATAAATAGATTTAGAAAAACGTAGAGAAAACATTGTTCGACAACAATCCTTGAGAAGGAATCGAAACTTCATAACAAACAAACAAGAATTTTGCAATATACATTCACATATATTATACAGGAGAACTAGAACTGCTTTTTCTGAGTTAATCCTGCGTGATAGTGTTTATAAAAAATAACAACTAGTATTCCCGGAGATTTACACAAATTTCACCGATTTCACACAAATAAGTTTAAAAAAGTGAACCAACTTCAATGTATAAAATCAATAAAGGCACTAAAATAATAAAAAAGGAGCGGCAGTCATTTGAGATTGAACGATGGAAGCGAAAGCTTCTTACGAAATTTACTTCCCCTCTCTTTTATCTACCTGTCTCTGTTTCCCTTTATTTGTGTCATTCTTAGTAATGGATATAAATTCCAGGCGAATAAAAATAATTCTTACTAGTTTGTTACGATTCTAACATTAATCTTTATGTGTAATGTAGCTCTTGATTTAAATATAACTGCAAAGGAACATATGATGTGTATGTTATTTTTTAATTAAAATACAAAATTTGTTGAATTATAATAACTTAAAGCCACTTTAACTATTTAATACCTGGCAAAATCTAACTTTAATTATAAAAGATTAAATTATGGAAACATTACTTAATTAATATATTTATTTAAATATCAAAGCAACTCTATTTTTTTAAATAACTGTTGTAATGAAGTTTAATCTAATACATAATAAAACATGTCCATCAAAATGCTTTAAATTAGGGTGACTCTGATGTAGCAAGAGGGTGGATTTTAAATAGCACTCATTATTAAGAATCTTAATATTTTGAAAAAATATATAAATACATATTTTTAGCTGAAAAAAGACAAGCCTGGTTGTTTAGCATTGATGCTATTTTATATTTAGCATTCATACCATACCCTCCTTCTACACCAGCGCTATTCTGGTTACTTTGTGAACTTGTTATTTAATGCTTCCCTCATATAAGTTTGTCATCCTTTTCTTTTCATCCTTAAACTTGATAAAGTTGCTCTGGTAATACAGTTTTATAGTACATATAATATTTTTCCTTTAAAATATCCAATACGCTAGTAAAGTATCTTTCACCCGAGACCTTTGCGCCATTTCGAGTTTTATTTTTGGAACTCTCGTGGTGTCAAAGTGGTAATTTACGTTTGTCGTGTATTAGAATAAAGATTAGTTATTCTATAAAATGGAAAGAAAAACTTCAAACCGAAAGTGTGGTGTAGTTGATTGTGAAAATACACCAAGAAAAAACCTAAAATTATCATTATACCACTTTCCTGGATTTCAATATCAATTAGAGATCAAGAAAAATGGATTACAGCTGTTCGACATCATGGGCCAATAAATTGGATTTCCATCTTTTTAGTCATTATTGAATACATATAATTTATCATAATTGTTTATCAACCAATTTTTTAATCACAGTTTGGGGCAATCAATCTCAACCAGAAACAAATTCAATAATATGTAGTGGTGATATTGGTGGAGAGAAAAAGTAAGCAATGCACACAACAAAAGTTACAATTCAACTATAAGTAAAATTTTCATGCTGGTTTGTGGGCTGAAAGATTTTGATTACCTACGACAAGAAGGAGTCCGATGACGCTCCAATTGAGGTTAACAATAGTAAGTAAATATAAAAAGAGTAACTTTATACATTATATATAATTTATTGGTAGATTTCACTGAGCATGAAGTTTTAATGGATCGAGATAAAAATGCTGAAGTTGGAACAATGATAATGTAGCATCAACAAATGTAAATATTCATGTTAAGAAATGAATATTGATGATATAATATTTATAGCTTTTATATTAGCTAATAATAAAGAAATAAAAATGAGAATAAAAAGTGTTTCATTTAAGAGAGTATAAAAATTCATATATTACAGGAAATATACTTGGTTTGTAAACTTTGTTATGTATCTACATTGCTTGATTTTTCTGATCCAATAAAATGAGCTCAGCAAATTTTGAATTTGTTCCTGGTTGTCATGGCTTTTCATTTCCCCTGTAATTAAAAAGTTGCCTTTTTCTTTATTCTTAAAAGAAAATTTTAATTAATCAATGAAGAATTTTGTTAACCTTAAATTCCAATTTATTTTGGAATGAAAAGTATTTACATGATTAACTTTTCTGATTACAAGAAATATTGAATCTTATTTTTGTTAACAGAACAACAATTGTGATTAATTTTATGTATTTTGTAATGAAAAACGTGATAATTTCATTTAATTGCCCGTGACGACAAACTGCTGTAATTCATTTTTTCTTCCTCTCTGATTCATATGGAACCCAGGAAAACGGTTTGGATTTTTCCTTGACGTATTTTCATAATCAACTTTCGGTTTGATGTTTTTCTTTCCATTTTATGGAATAACTATTTTTTAATCTAGAACACAGCAAACATAAATTACGGCTTTGACACAACCAGAGTTCCAAAAATATAACACGAAATAGAGCAAATGGCTATTGACAAAGATACTTTATTAGCTGGATTTTTCAAAGTTACTTATGAGAGGTCGGTTTTTGTTTTTTTTTAATTTATTTATTTTATAATATTTATAGTATACAGACTATGATGACTCTTTTATGAATTTTTGCATCATAATGATAATAAGAACGTTTTTCATATACTGCTAACAAATAAACATCCTGTAGGTAAAGCAACACGAACTGAGAACCTCCATCTTTTTAAAATGGTATAATTGACATAATTAACAATCATCCTCATTTATTTTCATACCATTTTTATTTAATTTAATCACACAATTCAAATAACGTTAATTACTCTCAATTAGTATCCGTTCTTTCGCCAAATTTTATCCTCAAATAACAATTTTTTCATATTCTGATAAAATATGGGACCAATTTGAAAGTATATTCTTCCAATAAAAAAAAAAACGAATTAGTTCACAATTGACTTAGTTCTCTAGTAACAAACAGTAAAAAATCCAAACGAATGGAGAACCTCCTTCATTTTCGATGTCGGTTAAAAACTCAACTTAGCAATTTAAATTGATAATTACCTCTTTAATTAATCAGAAACAACTTAATATATAAGTTCTAATTTATCCAAGTTAACTACCGTCAAAAAAGTCCTCTATGCATGTAATCAGATATACTAGCGGTGATTTTAGGAAGTTGACGTATCTACACATCTATATTTAGCATATACTAATATAACAATTAACCAGACATACGTTACTAACTCTTGAAGATTTTTGTCAGAAATCACTCCATAACCCTTATCAGCCGCCAGATATCAGAGTTAATAAATATATTTTCCACATTATATTAATATTTTTTATCTTTTATTAGCTCACTTATCAATTCGCCAAAATGACACACTCGAACATAATTAGAAGGTGATAACATCGTTAACAATGCATAAAGTACATCAAATTCAACACGAGAAAATTTATTTTGTGTCAGTGAAAACATAATTTGCTAGGGGCCACCTTTATAGAACTATATCTAGGAGATTTGGATTTGCAAGCTGGATGAATCCTATCAGTATTTTGGATTGAAATTTTGAGATGGGAACGCTAAATATTACCGGGCTATCTCTAGAATAATGTAAATAACATTATTTGTAACTAGCTGACCCACCCTCTTCGTATGGACTTTGTTTGTGATATATTAATGGTTTTGGCATATTTTGTGTTTTATATTTTTGACATTTTTACAGTTTCCACATTTTTTATATTTCTGACATTTTTGACATTTTGTAATTTTTGACATTTTTGACGTTTTTCACATTTCTGAGATTTTTTTCGTTTTAGACGTTTTTGAATTCTGCAGCAGATCTTGTGTGCTTCGGGTTTAGACCAACACAGCATTTAAATCAGTAAAATATTGTACTTTTCCTTTTTTATCTCCATTTTCTCTTCACATTAAGAAATTTTGTTATATACTAAGATTTTTGACACATTGTGCGTTTTCTAAATTGTTTATTTATTTTTTATATCTATATGTTAATATCTTGTAAACAATTAATTTTAAAAATATGAAAAATATATATTTGTATTCCTCATAATGAGCCCTTTCATTTGATGTATTGCATGATACGTTAGAAAAATATTTTTTTATTTTCCGGTTAATTCTATAATTTGACCCCCAATATTAATATTAGGGATTTCTTCATAGTTTCCTGTAAACAAAAAAAATTAGGTCTTATAGTTTGGGGAATAACGGGGGATTGGGTAATTTTTTAATATATTTTAAAATATTCATTTTAAAAAAATTAAAAAACATATTTGTATTCGTCATAATGAGCATTGTGATGAGCCCTTTCATTTGATGTATAACATGATTGGTTAGAAACAATTTTAATTTTATATTTTCAATTTAATTCTATAATTTGCCCCCCAAAATGAATATTATTATATTTTTTCAAAACTTTACGTTTTATAGTTTCGGAGATAAGGGGGGGGATGGGTAAATTTTGCTATATTTTCGTTAATATCTTTTTAATTATTTTTTTTAAATATGAAAACAATATATTTGTGTTCCTCAGAATGGGACCTTTCATTTGATGTATTACATGACGCGTTTGAATTTTTTTTTATTTTTTAATTTTCATTTAATTCTATAATTTGCCCCCCAAAATTAATATTAATGATTTCTCCTTATTTTTCCTGTAAAGTTCGAGCAACGATATATATTTTCTATTTTTTTTTCAAAATTTTAGGCTCAGTAGTTTCGGAGTTCAGGGGGGGGAAGGTCGATTTTTTTAGTTTTTCCCCCCAGAAGTACACCTAAAATCAAAATTTCTTCATTTACGATATGTACTCCTGATCGGGTCACCAAACTATACATTGACACCACATTTCAACCTCTTTCGTCCAGTGGTTTAGGAGAAAATTGCTGTGATGTGACAGAGGCAGAAATCCGGAGTGATATTATAAGGGTATACGTATATTATATATACGGAACCCTAAAAACGGAAGCCTCGAAGTTGGGGTTAAACACTTTGTATCTAAGGCAGTTCAACTCCTAATTCACCAAATTGTATTATTATGAAAAATTTTTAATTCTATAATATTTTTGAATGAAGATAACTTGTTTTGTTGTTATTTAATAAGAGCAGAACAAATTAACAATGTATGCTGTCCCTCCAATAAGTGTTTTGTTTACAAATTCTTGTCATATGCCAAGCAAGAATCGTAAAATTCAATCTAGAGCATTTCGACAAACCTCTTCGGGCATTTCTTCGTGTCGGGTTATGGCCTAGGCGTGGCTATGAACAAATCTGCAGTTCTTTAAGGTCTGGAAATTCGGACGACGTCCGTTTAAGTACTAGGGGACTGTAAAAGATATTAATGCATTCGAGCTTAGCGTTCGCAAGGATCTACGTACGGAAGCAACGAATGCATTCCAGGCACGTTTGGGGTCACCACAAATTGCAAGAATATTAGGAGAATTCAACCGCAAAGAGGAATGGTCGGGAAGGACAATGTGTGTGCGGTAATTGTGACTGTTACAAAGTTGCGTTAACCAACTGGAGATTGGATAACTACTTAAGTAACAGTCCAATCAAATTTTTAACAAGCTTGACCAGCATTTATATTTTGCCTATTCATAAGGGTTTTGTCTCCTCAGTTTTTTTCCTGCAACAGATTAAAATTGTAAATACAAGATTATTGGCTTTCCGTACTGAAATTCTTCCTCTCAGTTATTCTGAGAGAAAGAGAGTCTACACAATGATCAACCAGTCTATAAACAGTGTTTTGTATATTGTCTTATATACTTATCTGTATTTGGAAACAATACAAAGCGGTTAACAACGACTCCAGTGTTGAGCTGAAACATCTCCAAACACAGATAAGTATCACACAATATACAAAACAATATTTATATACAGGAATACTGGTTGATCATTTGGTAGACATCTGTTTCTCTCAGAATAACTTTGAGGAAGAATTTCTGGACGGATAGCCAGTAATCCGGGCAATTTTATGAAATTGCCTTAGTACACTTTGTTCTTTATGTACAATTTTTTAAGTACTTATCAATTACAGGAAAACATTATTTAGTAGATGTTTTGGGACTACTCATGTTGTTGACAATTGGCACAGTTCCTGTGTTATTCAAGTCTCACTGTGTCTTCATTTGAAATTCCAAATCCCCGTATTTAGCTATTTTTTCAGCCTGCTTAATATTTAAATTATTGTTGTTAGTGATTGCTTTGTCAATTAAGGTTGTTTTTCTAGAGACTTTATCTACTAAAACTATATCTGGTATATTGTGAGCAAGTGTCCGATCGGTCAGTATCGTGCGTTCCCAGTAGAGCTTGTAAGTGTTATTTTCTAGAACAGATTGTGGTTTGTATACATAGTATGGCACTCTTACCGACTGCAACAGTTCAAGTTTCAATGCTAGTTCCTGGTGCAGTATTTTTGCCACAGTTTCGTGTCGTTATTTGTATTCAGTTGCATCGAAGGATTGACAAATTCCTGCGATATGCTGGATAAATTCAGATGTTTGGCAACCATATCTGCATTTTTCCTTATTTATAGAAGAGTCTTTAACGATGTACTTTAGATAGTTCTTAGTTCGTATTACTTGATCTTCGATTGCCAATATAAAGCCTTCCGTTTCAGGAAACATATGACCAGAAATCAACCTGTAGTTCGACGCTGAACTGTCGACATAATCTTGGTTGTCGTCATTCACATATCTTTAATGAAGGGACTTCTCTTTCCATTTGGGCAGTTTCTGATCAGTTGACTGGTGGTGTAATTGGACTTGCTGTTCTGTCAGTCACAGTGGTGTTGAGGCATCAAATTGGCATATGCCTATGTGTAGATCAGAAAATTCTGCGAGCTTCTGGAAATGAGTTCACAAATTAAAATTTGATTATCTAGTTGTTTGATTATATTGTTTTGTTGTTTTATTGTTTCTTGTTTAGTTTACATATTAATTTTTGTTGTTATTGTTTAGTCTTACAGTTTACTGTTCTCTTAAAAATTATAATTATTACTATATGTTATATAATTATATTATTAGGATGTCTGTACAAATAATAGAAAATAAATTGTTTGTTATGTTGGCCAATCGTCTTCATCCTTCAAGGATGTCTGTACATCGACACAGTTCTATTTTAGCTTTTGTTAGCAGAACCCGAACTTTCCGTTGTAATTGTTCAATGCCTTCCGTTACAGGAAACATATTACCAAAGATCAACCAGTAGTTCGACGCTTCACTGTCGACATAATCTTGGTTGACGTCATTTATATGTCTTCCATGAAGGAGCTTCTCTTTCCATTTCAGCAGTTTTTGATCAGTTGTTTTGTCAGTCGCAGTGGTGTTGAGTCATCAGACTGGCATATTACTCTGTGTAGATCAGAAAATTCTGCGAATTTCTGGAAATGACTACGCAAAATAGAAATCTGTTGATCTAATAGTTTGCTTAGATCTGTCAGTCCTCTTCCTCCTTCATACCGTGACAAAGTTGTACACAGCTCTTTGGATGGTGATTTTGAGCCTTTGTTAGTAAAACTCGAACTTTTCGTTGTAATTGTTCAATGTCAAGTCTTGCACCAATTAACTATACCGAATAG
The DNA here is from genome assembly GCA_034190945.1 of Octodonta nipae. Lineage (NCBI taxonomy): Eukaryota > Metazoa > Arthropoda > Insecta > Coleoptera > Chrysomelidae > Octodonta > Octodonta nipae. The sequence goes on along the minus strand of CM067221.1, from coordinate 13,778,809 downwards.
AGTAAGTGAGCACTTAATAAGCGTGAGTGTTAATAGCCTGAAACAGATTTTTACTATTAAGTTTGGTTTTCATATCTATCTATAGAACTCTATAGAACTCTATCTATAGAACTTTGTTTGTTAGGCCCTTTTTCATGGTGGATCAATACGTTGAGTTTGCCTCGTCCATGTATAATAAATGATTTGTCTTTAATGCTTGTATGTTGTTGTGTTTGAGACTGCAGTTAGTCGTGGAGTTCAGATTGTTTGAGAGAGAGTTCATGGGAAGGCAGAACCACAGCGGGCTAAGAGAGTCTCCCTTCTTATTGGAATGGGATCAGGTGGTGTCGAACAGTCGGCTTCATTCAGTAAGATTTAGGTTTGCCAGGTGGAAATGGCTTATTCTAAAAAGTTTATAATACAATTTTTCACTATAAAGAGTTTCAGTGCCCTACTGAGCCAATCATGTGGAACTGAATCCAAGGCCTTTTTGTAGTCCACATAGGTCATGTAGAAATTTCGTAGTTGGGCGTGGGCTTGATTGCAGACAACGGAATCAAATATCAGTTGTTCTTTGCACCTATCGAATTTTTCGCGTATCCCTTTTTCTGTTGTTGTTGAGTAATTATGTTGTTCAGCTCACAATACTTGAAAATGCGATAATTAATGCAAGATGTTATAAGTTTGTTTAATGTTGGGAGGCAAGTGATTGGTCGGTACTTGTTGGGTTTTGTGTGCATATGTTGTCCTCTGGTAAGAGGTATGTGGCATCTTGTGTGGATGGGTAATTATGTCATTTATAAGGGCTGTTAGTAAACATAAAAAAGTTGCACAAATACAAAGTGTTAAAATCTAATAAAAGCTGACTAAATAATAATATAAGAATATTAAAGCTTTATAATGATCTATCATCTAATATTATTTTAATTTCTGTTTAATTCCCTTCTACATTCTTTTTAGGTTAAGAATATTTTCATTCACGCTAAACATCCTGGGGACTGTTGTACTGCTGAATTTTTTTTTCCGACATTGGACGAACTTATTCAACTTGATATAGATGCTACGATAATGAACTGTTCCCCAAACAAAAATAAAAAATCCATCATTTATGAATATGTCGAGCGAAAACAATAAAAGAGAGATCGATTATGCTTGTACGTGATAGAAGGAACAATACCAAGTGCTCTATATAGATCACACTGGGATATGTATCGGTAATCAAAATAAATTCTTTGTTGCCCGGCAATCCTATAACAGAATTTATTGTTGAAAAATGGGAAAACAATATCCTGAACTGACTGATGTTGTGTGGGTAATTGCTTTTGACTCACAATACCTTGCTTTGTATTCAGGTTGGTCCGATAATGCGTTACATTGATCCAATTTAATTTAGTCCATTGTTTGGTATTAAAGGGTTAATAAGTATTTAATTTTAATATTTTTTTTTGTATTTCTTCACCAAAATTATCAATACCTTGCTTTGATTATTCAGCCTGTTGATGTCTGCCGTTAGCCGATTGAGTACCAATTTAAAATATTCTAGTACCCATTTTCTATGTTTATTATTAAGAGCTTATATGTAAAATTGTTAGTGAATATTCGTATTTATATTCCAAATGTAATTTATGATCTTTTGTATTTCTTCTACCTGCCGATAAAAACGCTATTATACGAAGTATTGATTCTAAGCCGATCCTACCAAAAGAGGAACTGCACCTCCACATTTATATTTTATAAAGTATGAGACCCATTGAGCGATTATTACGAAACACGGCAACAGAAATGAGTTTTCGACATAGATTACAAAACTGCATTACTATTATTATGGGAAGCATATACAAGAAAATGGGTCAGTCCATATAGATTCATAGGCTATATAAATCAAAATGGAGATATTGATGACGTGCTGAAGAACTTCATTCCTAGATTACATCAATAGTCAGATGGAAAATTTGCATAAACTTGCTTAATGTACTTAAGATAGAATAAGTACAAGGATCCTAGAAATGTTGCGATCCACCGAAGAAGAATATTATCAAAGTGAATGTTCCCAAGAATAAAACTATAAATCAGTTCAGTTTACGAAGCCAAATTATGACCATATATGTGTATCATTTTAGGAAATAAATAGCGACAACATATGCGCGTTTGAGAGTTCTAAAAAACATGTGACTGTGGCCATTCTTATTGAAACTTCAAGATAGAAATGTAAGACATGTAAATATTTTCATGTATTGCCATATTTCAATAACTTTGTATGATGATCTGAAATCGGAGCAAGAATTTGGACTGGAAGAATTTACTGCTAAATCAGAGTCAAGTGATAAATTGTTGTTTTATTCAAAATCAAAGCGTAGATTAAACGATTTCTCATCCATACACAGGTTCAATGAATATAATGTATATTTTTCTATCACGTAAAACTTACCATGTTTCTGAAAATTGGAAAAATATATGCAAAAATACTGTAAACATCATGATAAATGTCAAATTTTCCTCATAAATATCTAGTTTAAATGTCAAGGTACGTTTTCATTTTGTTTCGTTTGAAGCAAGTTTCTGTTAGAGACGAAGTTAAGTTAGGGGCTTATAGTGCGTGAAATGGGAGTTTGTTAGTTTATCGAATCGAAAATTTGTTATGTCGGCGAACTCTTCTATATGGTATACGGTTGTGCGTGTGTGCGTGCGTGCATGTGATATTAGGTGGCAGTTGTATACATAGGAGAAATATAAGTTCGAATTGAATTAGTTATACGTGTATTGGGTGGCACTGCGTAAACTAAATAAGATGTAAAACTAAAGTATACAGACTGGATATTTGCGTTATAGGATGGAGAATATTTACGTAAAGCGAACTGCTTATACTATTCAGGGTGGTATAGTCTAGGACGTAGAATGTATATTTATAGACATGGGTTCAGTATGTAGGCATGTCATAAGTTCATAGGGTAGACCATGAGGCATTGACATATGGGGCGAAGTTGGTATACATACCGTACCGGGTGATTCAGAAAATGATTGTATATAGGGGTGACCAATATGCAGAAGCATATACATTAGAGTTACATTTATATAGTTATACGATAGAGGTGCAGAAGCCAGTGTGGATGTAATATAGAGTGAATTAGAGGTTCATAATACTGTATGCAGAGTGTGGATCAGAGTGAATTTTACATTTATATAGTTATGAGATAGACAGGAATACGAATGGTAGAAGTATATACTGTAATATAGAGAATTAGAGTTACAATATAGTAAAGACAGAAGGATTTATACGATTGAGCAATATGCAGAAGCATATACAGTGAATTAGAGAGACATTTGATAGGTAGCTTAAATACATTGTATACGGATTCTAAACGGTAAGTCAGGAAGTCGGGGTTTAAGAATAGCCTGCAGAAAGCTTATACTGTATCCAATAATGGCACATGCGTGTACTAAAGAAAAATATGCAGGAAATATCAGCCATAATTCATTATTTAGTCATGTTGGATTTTATTATGTAAGTTAAATACATGGAAGTAAAATAGGTGAGATATAAGACGGACATTTAAGATATTTGATAGCCATCCGAGCTTTTCTGAGATCTAAATAATTGAGATATTAATATTAATTGAAGCGAAACAATAATGCATTCTGAGGTATGCAGAATATTTAATGAGAAGTATCCTCACCGTCACATTTCCAGTCTACGGTGAGTAGAATAGAACAAAAATTCTGTCAAAGATCTTTCCAAACCTGGGAGTTTAAAATTGAATTACGAAAATTGAATATACAAGGTGTTTCTAAAATAGGGATCCAAACTTCTGCTGTGTATAGAACTCATTAAAATAAACCAAAAAGTCCATATTACACAGCAGAAGTTTGAAATCCTATTTTAGAAACACCCTGTATTATTAAATGTTGCGGAAAACAAAGGATGTAGCTGGTGATAATGACATAAGTAAAACATCTGTATTGAGAATTTTGAAAAAAGAGAAATTCCATGCATATATAATTAAACTGGTTCGAGAATTAAATGAATGGTTGAATCGATGTTTTTCAAAAATATTTCTTTCCTTTGATTAGGCAATGATTACTACAAAACAAACAAAATTTTCGATATTGAAGTGCGCAAACTCCTCACTTGATGAGGAAGGGTTCACACCGTAACGCAATATTTAGACCATATTTTCTTGAGGAGGCATAACCAGATCACAAGGACTAGCTGACCAGGATAACATCAAACAGGAAAGGACAGTTAAAAACACTTGAGACAAAAGGATACAGACCGAAATTACAAAGAGCCCTAAAGTCAAAACCGAGACAAACAGACGAGGAGCATGAGACACAAAAGGCTTATACCGTTTAAGGGTACCACGGACAGTATTGCAAGAATTACGGGACACAAATCGAACTTTTTACGGTGTTGAGGAGTCGATACTTTTAACAGGGAGTGTACGAGATTCCGCAGACTGTCATTAACATGTGGGGAAACATATGGTTTCAACGCAGCAGCTGCGGAACACGCCACCTCGATGTACACAATTTTGAGAACACCAGGCACTGGCAGAACATCCAATAGTCTCGTAAGAGAGCAATTGAAATAGCAGTCTAAACGCACGCAATGAAATCAGAACTTATCGAATTTTGGAAACAAATAAACAGGCGGGAGGCGTATAAGCGCCAAGGACCATTGGTACGGTGACTAGGCGCCGAGCTGCGACTATATAACACACGCGCGCGCTCCTGAAAACTTAGTATTCGAGTAATAGAAGCAAAAGCAGAAGGCTAAGAGAATTATACGAATCGACCTGGGGCAGATGTACTCTGCCGAAACGTCGTCATTTTACCATATCCCGGCAGGGAAGTTATCAACTACAGAAGTCCCGGAAACCAACTAAAACATTAGTGCCCGCGATAATTTAAAATAAGTAATTAATCCATTTGCGAACCTAGCTTAAGAGGGCAGACGATGTTGCAAAACGTCGTAATTTACCTGTGCACTGAAGAACTTCAACACCTTCTTTTTCAGGTTTCATATCAACGTCCTTCGTTGAAATGAATGGTAAGAGCCTCAAAGTTTGAAATCGGGCCCCATATGACTATAATTAGTCTGTACCCCAACACCAAACCCTTATCGCAAAGCGCTTTCTTTTTGAAGTAAAGAAAAATTTGGTTTGTTGTTATTTGCACCTAACTATTCGAAAAATTATTAGTCTTTGGTTCCAGTCATTCACTGGTAGCTATGTTTAAATCCCATTTAAGTATCCTCGACTAGATTGTTAGCTATAATCGTTTTAAAACAAACATTCCCTCTGTCAGTTCTGGGGTACCGCAGGCTTCCAAATTTGGTCCTTGCCTGTTTCTGATTATCATTTCTGAAACTATATATATCTACAAACCTATCGTAAGGTTGAGTGTATCAACGAGAACTTTCAGGTCCAAAGTTAGTTCCATCATTTTACAAAGTGTCATAGCAATTACACTCATGTTAAATAGATTATCAAACGATACATCACATTATGTGGCAGCAGTACAAGCTTACCCCAATCATGTTTTTTCGCATCCATCTTTTGGTAGATCACTGGCGGTCCACTGCAAAATTTTTTGTAGGGCTACTTAAAGTATAAAGTCAGTCTACAACAGTAAACCAACTTTTATTAATGATTTGTAATACCGACTAACGCAAGAAATGAATCAAAACCGCGCATAGATGATGGAAAATGTTGTCGAAGCATTTCAACACTGTCATTTTATTGCAAAGGAATGAATGGTGTCCAGTTTGAGCATAGACTATAACTATTGTAAATACTTTGTCATCATTAATTGAAAACTGATTTATCTCATTACCAACGTTCAAAAATCAAAAAGTCCTACATGTCTGAACAGAGAATTGAAAACCTTTTTAACCGCGGTATCACAGGCTACCCCTTTTTATTTACAGTTTGTTAGGGATAGAGATATTACCCCTAATGAGGTGAAGGGGAAGGTGAATGAATTTATCCGTTACTTTAGGACCTCCCTGTACATTTGTTCATAGTCTTTGAAGGGTATGTAATACTAGGTTTTCTCCAGGACAGCAAACGCTATATGTATTTCTTCCCCTTTTCCAATTTTGGGTTCTGTCAGTTGTTGTAATATGATTAAGATTATCTATACATGAGTTTCCCATTATAAATCCACTGTCTTATCTCTACACTAAGTTTATTTTAAAGAATTTTCTGGTATGGTACTAATTAATAGTAAGTTATCTCTATTTGTTAAGGTCTTTCCGATTCCCTTTTCTAAAAATCAATTATCTAAAAAATACGCCTCATCTGAGGGTTTATCAAAAGTTTGAAATGCTGTAAAAAATAACGGTACTTCACATTTAAGCAAAATTGATATTTTGTGTCAAAGTTAATATACACTTGAAAAAGTGACGTGAATATTTATTATACAATTTATAGTGTTATGACATCATTAGACGCAGTTTTTAATTCCAAATACTTCTGGTTCATAATAATTTTAGATATTATCTATTATAAAGGTACTTCACTCTTAAGCAAAATACATATTCGTTAACAAAGCTGGTATACAGTTGAAAAGGTAATTATTACAGTATACGTTTGAGAACATGAAAATCTTTTCATAAACATTAACTTTCTCTCTAAATATTATACATAAAAAGTTTTCCATCAGATTTCAGCTTATGAAGACTGTACTGTATATGAAAACCTCCATCTTGAAGTTGATTAACTATTTATTTTGATTTAATTCCAATCTATTTTCAATTTATTCTCCTTCACCAAAGCTTACTATATAATATATTTTTTTAATATTTAAATACAATTTCCAGATGCAGTTACAATTTCCAACCTAATTTTAGTTTATTTTTTGGGATGTAGGTCAACAAATAAGAGAAGCCCAAAACAGTTTATTTAAAATCTTGTCTATGAGCTTAAAGCGGTTAAAAAGTTATTGCCGATTTTCTTAAAAAAAAGCCCTTGAAAAAAACTTTGGGACCACATCGAGATCCCCCTTAACAGAATTCAGTTTAAACGATCCAAATTCGAGTAATTCGCTAAACACACATAAAAATAAATAAAACATATTTATAGAATAATTCAGAACCGCCTTCTTTTTAAGTTAAAAAGCATACAAACTGAAAGTGATTTATTAATACTAGTGGCCGCCAGTGGTTGAAATTTCATGAAATTGTAAAAAGTAGATTTTTATAAGAAACAAAGTTGTGGAGAAATCGGAGAAGTAGATGTAATGACCAAAAGTGATCACTCATATTGATAAATCTATTGAAATAAAAAGAAAATAAAAATGTAATCAAATATCGGTATTTGAAATATTTTTGACAAATGAATGACCCCCCAAATTTTTGGCTAGAACCGCTCCTGGCAAAATGTTCGATATAATAATTGGAAGATTGTTCTTTGCAACCTAAAACTTTTCGTCATTTGCGGTTTCAATCGAGTTCACGAATATTAAAGAAAAGAGATGACCAACAACCACCCTATGAGAACTTCAATATTTAATAGATTCTCTATTGTCCGCTGATTAATAATATATTAATCAAATAATTAAATTCATATTAAAAACAGAATATTAAATATGAAAGTTACTACAACGCGTCCGAAAATCAATATTGATCTATTATATGGACTATTTTACCACTAAACAATAACAACGCTTTATGCTGAACTATCCAAGATAGTCTTCACATGATGATATGAAAGAGCGTTAGCCTGTCACCGTCAATCAATCTAATCATAGAGCTTGTACTTCCTGGCGGTAACCAGCAAAGCACAAATATCGTGCCAAGGCTAGAAAGAGAGGGCAAATGCTATTTCACTCGATTAAGAGCTGCATCCAAAGAGCTATGTGCAGTATATAGTGAGATAGCCTCTTGCTCTCTCTATTGTTCTCTCTTTTTACCCTTGTTTCGACATTTGTGTATTGCATGCTACCTTCAGAAGTACATGCTCTAAGAATCTAACAGCATCTAACGCTCGCTCTACTCATATTTAATTACTCAATGTTTTGAGTTTTGATCGTCTGGCGGCTGGCGGTATTGTAAGTATTATTTGTTTAGCGTTGAAAGTATGGACGTAAATAATGAATTTTTTATTATATTTTATTTAATGAATGAACCAATTTTATAAATTAATATTAGCATTCTGCACTGAATGTCCTCAGTAGCTACTAAACAAAACAAAAATTAAGTAAATCGGTTGAGGAACAGAGACGAAAATGGTACCTAACCGTTCTGTCTTTGCCTTTTTATATATAGATTTATCCCATAGGTAGTATAGTAATATTTTCTCGTAAGGGGAATTTCCAATTACTCTGTTTTCCATTACAAACCACCACCCTGTATAAATCCTTAATAAAAGTCTTTATTATGATAAAGTATAAATTTCCGACACAACTTTTCCTTTATTAATCGAGAACAATCAGCAGAAATCTCCGTCAACGCCGTTGATGGATATCACGTTTGAATTTGCAAGCTCAGTTCTTATTATTTTTCACAATTAACTTCATGCTGGAACATCTGTCATCATAGGGACTTGATTTCGCAAAATATTAGCCTTCAATTTATCATTTTAGATTGCTTTTAGGTTTTTTCTTCGGGTTTTAGTAATTTAACCTTTGATATATGACAAGTTGTTCTGTGAAATTTGTAATTTCTTTTCAACTTTTTTGGTTGTTTTTATTAGTATTTTGATTGAAATTGCACAATTTCTGATTATTTTTCTGTCAAATGAATGCTTTAAGTCACTAGAATGACACTTTTTAAGGTTTCAATTTAGAGTTTCTTTAGGCAATAGAGTAGAAGGAAAATGGAAGTCAGGTAATTTATGATTTTCGAGATTGAGAGGATTTCGTACTTGAGTTGCAAAGACCTTTAGAAATTAATTAATTTAACTTTAATGTAGGCGCCAGAAGAGATTTCCAGGTAAATTGCAAACGAAGTTTTGCAAAGTTATCTTTCAACTTCGTAGTTTTAATTAGCGTGCCAACCATTTTTAGTTTCAGTAGTATTTTAAACTCACACTAGACTGGATAATTGAATTAGTTCCATGTATATTTTGCAGTCTTTTCTAAGAAATAACAAGCAATATTATAATAATAAAAGAAATCCAGCTTTGACGGCAGGGTTGTTAGTCCTCTTTAATTCTTAAACGTTTTCAAATTGTTTTAGTTAAATGTAAAAGATTGGTGGCCTGCTCTAGTGTAATCATATCTGTTTGTAACCAATTTCAAAAAAGGAGATTTGTTCCATTGTTTTTACACATGTTCACAAGTTTCTTGGAAACTGATTATTCAAAACAGATAGTTTAAACTGTATTCTATTATAGTACATTCAGAGGTGGTTCCTTAAATTTTCCGAGCCGAGGAAACTCATTATTTGGTGACATCGCTAAAAGCAGGTTTTAAAATTGTATTTTTATGTATGCCCATTGATGAGTGTAAACTATATTTTGGAACGGGTGTTTGACAAGTCCATTATTGTTTATGTTATAGCCATAAAGAGACTACTGTCAAAGTTTCTACATTAGTTTGTGTGGCAGTCATAGAAAGTAACACTACTGAATTTTAACGAAAATTGAAGAAAGAGAATAACACGTGTTGATTAAACTTATTTTTTGCGTCATAAAAATATTACCCAACACCAAAGAAAAGTTTGATAAGGACTATGGCGACTTCCACCATCAATTTCAATAGTTCATAAGTGGTTTACTGAGTCTACTTGTAGTCGAACTAACAAAAGTGACTCCGAATATTCAGTTTATCCTAATGAGGTACCACAAATCGTCGATCAAATCAATGGAATGATATTGGACTGCCAGCTCTTAGGATAAAGAAAACCCTGGTGAAATTGGCCAACACTGACAACGCAATCACAGAAACGTTCAGTAAACACACCTAATAATATAAGACTTGACTCAAAAAAGGTATTACATAACAAATTTTCAAAGCCTAAATGTTGTTTAAACGTTGGTTTCAGCAAGGTCGACGAAAAAAAAACGGATTAATACGGAGATTTTAAAATCCACGTTGGGCGCCAACGGATTAATACAGATTTTAAAATCCACGTTGGGCGCCAAAATTCTGTTTAATTTTTTTTCGTCGGTCATGCACATTATTTACGATTGTGCCAAATTTTATTGTACGTTGATTTTTTGTAATGTTAGGTATTGATATTAACTAATTTAAGGACCAGTATTAAGTTTAAACATTACTCATATGTAAGTGCCATCTATTGACTTTTGCAGACTGTTTCAAGTGCAAAGTGGACATAATAAATTGAGCGATTCTTTTGTACGTGAAACAGTCTATAAATTATTCTTGTTTTAAACGAACGGTAAGGTTTCAGAAATCGATTTCAGCTTTCTGTTTCGTTTTTTTTTTATTTTAAAACAATGACAATCATGTAATTTTTCGTACCCAAATTCTCGCGTCATTTGTCTTAATTTTTGTCAATGCAATCAAACTTTCGTCTTATACATATCTAAAATTATTATCAAATTTACGATTTTGCGAAATAAAATAAAATGAATTTAAGTTATTTTTAAGGTTCTGGCAATCTGATGATGATAATTTTGTGTATCACTTAATAGTGACGTAGTGTTTCTAATTTTTCGAGTGAGCGACATTTTAAGAGATTTTTAGCAAGGCTCAGGACTCTAAAATTTGGTGTTATTATTGCAAAAAAATTGTTGTTTATAATACTGATTTCAAAATAGATCATGTTGTTCGTAGTTTTGTTGATTTCTTTGTTCATTTCCATATAGAAGGTTTTTTAATTTATCAAAGCTGATTTTTGGGGTAAGTTTTTGTCTACAACGCCCTGCTGTTTAATAAACTATCTAAGAATTAGTTGTGAGAAGTTGAATCAGGTTGGGTCACTATAGAGTATGGGGTGAAACATTGGTAGGGCAGGTAATCTAAAAAAATATAGGCAATATGTCAATACTCAATTTTAAAATAGTTGTTAATATTATTATGTGATACAATATTAACGAAAACTCTATGTAAGCAGGGAAATTCAACCATATAGTACAGAATGTACATATGTTACAACTTAAAGTATATGTAAAAATTTTCAAACCTAACCTATTAGACAGCAAGATGAACGTTGTTTTTCGTTTACCGTCATCAGTCGGATGTTGTTCTTCCTATGTCATCCTTGCCTGTTTCTTCCCGTTGCAGCATTTATCCCGTGGGGTCAGTCCAAACCTGGAATTCTCTGGAGAGTTTTGTTAATGTGAAGTTTCTATTTGTTTTTTTGGGGGAGTCCTCTCTTGGTGCTCTGTCTCTGTTCTAATCTGGAGTTGGTTGGTTCCTATCAAAGAGTCTCGTAGAATGTTTCGAATATGTTTCTTCAACCCTGTTTCTATCTATTAACAAACCTAAGTGGTTTTTGGTGTTATATCGGTTTTATACAGGATATTCCATCTCAAGCGGGCCGCCTTGAGTATGTGGTTGTTTTCAAAACTGTTGCAGTGAGAAGGGACAGGTCGATTATTGTTTCGAGGGGAAATTTTTTGAGGTGAATTGGCGCTTCCGCGCGTTCAACATGGACGGGTTCAGTGACCTTGAGCTAGGAACCTATCCCTCATATTTTCCACATTTAGCCTTCTGACACTATTTATTTTTCAGATAATTGGGTCTAATTAAGAGGGCTTGACTGAAACAAATAATTATTTTGGGGATATTGAGGAATAAAAATTGGAATAACGCTGGACTATATGTATGGAACTAACAGACGTCTTTATTGAAATAATATCAAACGCTTACTTGTCGAGAAAATTCTTCCAGTTAAAAAGTAACAGACTTAGCAAACTGCCCACGTATTAAATTGTAATCAAACTGGTCCCAGTCGAATAAAATTTAATGTATGTCAAAGAATAATTACGCAGGTTGACAGTTTAACATTTTTGTTTTCTTCTTTGTCCGTAAGAGTTCGCATGTAATTCCAACACAATGAAGCACTACCACATTTTTAGAGGTCCTGTTGGTTGGCCACCTCGTTCACTACATATAAATCCATTGGATGTTTGAACAAAAATTTCTTCTTGAGAAGAACTAATGCAACAAATACAAGAATGATTTCGAATTAATGTGTGAAGCTATAGCTGGTGGGAGCAGTAAGCTGATGGTTATGTTGTGGTACTTAGGCAGTTAGAATTCAGTAATTGATGGTACAAACATGCAGCTGCGGTAAAAAGCTATGATCTAGCCGAGCTTCGAGCTCTGAACCATTGGCATGAGAGTTGTCGTGCCAACTATATCCACCGACGAGGCTCAATCGTCATTTATAACATTTCTTTGTGACATGGCTCTAATTTGTCGATCTTCCCATGTATATAGTAGGCGGCAGTTTCTTTTACTCCACGTGAAAATGCTATTTTGTTTGTTAATCTTTCATCTCTCATTCAGTGACCGTATCATTTTTGTTATGCCTTTTGTATGTCCCGCTTTATTGTTCTTTCTTTGTTTACCAATCTTCCTTTCTTACTTTATCCATTCTTGACCTTCGAATAGATCTTCATACGTAATCCGTTTCCTTCGTTTTTCGATTTTTTGTTAGTTTGACACATTTCATATCCATAGATAAGTTGCTTTTCACGTACTGTCATACATAAGTAATTCCAATTCTAAATACCAAACAGTCACATCATCTTCCAAATTTCTAATTTTTGTTCTTCTTCTTGTTCCAAGTTTCCTTTTTCGAGACTGAGTGATCTTGATCTTTCGATCTTACTGACGATTAAAATTTGTATTATATATCAACAGTCTTAATTTTAATAAATTATTTTTCTTCAAAATTAATTTCTTTCCTTACTAATTTCTTTTCTTTTACATACACATATAAATTAATTATATGTGTAGATTTGTTGATTAACTAAATATTTAAAATAAATATTTTTCCTTGAAGAAACTTTCTATATTATGAATAGTTCCTCTTTTTTTCTTACTTAGTCCTGATTTTTGATGATTACAATGTCCATGCACACCACATGCATTAGCAGGACAACATAATTGGACTTCTAGATTGGCTTATCTAATGTTCCTACACTAATATCACCTCTTGAGTGTCTCTTATCACTTTTTGAGCATCTACTCAAAAAAATTTAACAAATTTTTTTTTGCTAAAGTGAGTTCAAACTATAATTGCTTAAATTTTCAATCCTCATTAGTAGCTGAATATATGTATACGTGTGGTTGCCCCGCCAAATGACGGGAATTCCCTATTTTCAAATCTAAACAGTAAATATCTTGGTAGCACACAACACTCAGTTAATCAATCCTCTGAAGAAAATTCTAATGCATGTTCCCGTCAGAGCATAAAGCTGGAACCACACTTATCACCTGAGGCATTGGGGATCAAATCCCCGTTTTTATCTGATTAATTACTGTGGCCGCCGCATGATGGCGTCAATATTTAGTGCCGATTCACATTAAGCGTATGGTCAGTGCTGATGGTGAGTGTTAAATATCAGCGCTGATGATAGGATTTCGACTTTTCCGTTTCACATGTAACGGATCCATCCGCGCCAATTCGAATACAAGCCTCGTTTCAAAGTACAGTCGGTGTACGTAACTGACCATAAGTTAATTTCTCATAAGAACAATGACTGGGGCGCACGGTAAGGATACTATAAAGGGCTCGACGTATGGCCGTCCCACCTAATCACACGGCTTTATGTGAAATTAGTTATTTTAATACCTAGCTCTTCTCTAGTGATTATGTAAAATGGCACATAATTCCAATTCCAACTGCCTACAGCATCCATCATGCACACCATATAAAGGTCCTTGCTCCCGCCAATTATGGCGTCACTTTCGAAGGCATTTTGTTCATGAAAATGCATTTTATCAATTGGTTGATGTATTAAAAAATATTTAAGATTCTTTATCTACGTTTAGCCCCTCCCCCGGTGGCCTAGTGGAAAAGTCCGTCAGCTCACACAATTGTATAAAAATTGGAGCTTGATATAGCGGACCGAACCCGGGATCGAATCCCAGACAAGTCAATGTTTTTTTCATTAATAAAAAAATTGTGACACAATTCCGGGGGGTACAGTCATCTCTGACGTAAAGGCAGCGTGGTAAGGTATGCCTCATATACCCTGTAAAATTCTAAGAATATTCTTCGTCTTCTCAATCCTTCGAGACAATTCTTCTTACAAAAAGACCTTAAGCTCTTTATCTGTTCCCTCAACACCTTAAGTGTCTCCGATCAGCTCTTCAGCTTTGGCTTCATTAATACATTCCGTTACGAGTCTAGCTATACAAAGGCCAATTCCTCAACATCTAGCCTTAAGTTCCCGATAAAAACTGCCAAAATCATGTTCGTCTTCTCAATCCTTCGAGCCAGTTCTTCAATTCTCCTCAATACAGTCCTTCAGTCGTTCTTATAGATCTTAAGCTCTTCCTCTTCTTCCTCTCTTCTCAAGACCTTAAGTTCTCCATTTCCACAGCTCTTCAAGTTCCTCTGCAATCTTTCAATTCTTCAGGAAGGCTACACCATAAAAAATTAGGTGAATATAGCTGCATATGATGATGATGATGCTGATGATCTACGTTTAAAAAAACGTATCCATATTTTTAGAAAGAGTAATTTCTAAAGGCACCTTGGCGCATGTTTTTGAAAACACCCTGTATGAGCAATATTCTAGTCAAACACGAAATACGTTTTCGTGTAATACAAAAGATTTCAATCAATTTTTACGACGACACCGATACCACCGCACTCCCGATTCACTTTACGTGATTTCACTTCTGCTCACCAATAAAACTCTTCTCTCAATAAAATGTTCGCCTCTTTGAAAATTTCCAAACGAGACTGACGGGACGCGGCGTGTAACAACATGCAAATCCGAGATCCGGACCATCAGGAACAGCATTTCTAGTTTATTCGCGTTTTCATTTGATAGCAGGTTATTCTGTTGTGAGACATGGTTTCGATTGGCAAGGGAAATGATTCTCGTCTTGACATTACGAGAACCGTGTGATTTTTGGAATGACAAAGAACTGTTTAAGAAATTTCAATGATTTCGATGCAATACGACTATTTTAGTTTCCAGAATCGTGAGGAAACTTTACTTGTTATTCTTGTATACTGCTAAGACTAAAAAGTATCCAACCTGTTGTACTTTTAAAATTTTTTAATGAAAAATGTATATCGACATCTAGGAGTTACAAGGAAAATTAGATCATAAGACCCCCAAATCGGGAGTCGTACTGTGCGTAACGTGGTTTGCTTTGCTATTTTAGGACATGAATGCACATGAAATAATTCGTAGATGATCTAAAAATCATATTTGAGAGCAGAATTATCTAAATAAAGCTAGTTTAATAATGAAGCCGTATATAAGGTATGTCTCCAATTTTAGATAATTATTGAACCAAGTACCCAAAAATGATCCCAATGTAAAGTTGGCGCCAGCAATAATATGTGAATCACAACGAAATTGCTGCTTGCTGGTAATTATTTTGTTTGTTATACCTTTTATTAAAATTTTCGATAAATAAGTATCTCGGAGGCTCAATGGTGTTAACGGCAATTTCCAGAAATATACTTTGGTTTTGTCTGACTCTCTCTTACCATTTTTGCCAACCAATCAAAGAATTTATTTTTAAATACAAAAATAATATATAATAATTAATTAATCTTGTCATACATAACCTTCAAATTGTCTAAATTTTTGCAATGACTTTACTATTATTCTGAAATATATCCCCTGGGACAGTGTGTGAGGCCAACAACCTAGCTTCTCTAACAGTGATCCTAACTTAAATAATCACAGTACTCGATTCTCTTCTTTAGCTAAAGGTGATTTAATCGTTGGAATCGTTTAACAATGAAAAAAGGTTTTTCTTCAGTCTTTCTTCAAAAGACTCCAGCTTCCACTTAACTCAAATATTTTCACCATTTTTAGTGTATAGATTTTAAATCGAGTAACTCGCGCTTTGAAAGTAGAAAAACCGAAATGTATTCATAAATATAGACATCCTAACTTCAACAGCCACAAACTCAACTTCTTCATCGCACAAACAACCCTACATACATTAAAATCTTTTCATCAGTACGTGTGTATTGTTTAGTTGTTAAGAAGTCCATCCAACGGAATATTTGATGTTGTTATTCACTAAGTGTAGTATAAAATAGTATGCTGCTGTGCGGATTCTCGTGGTATTGTTTCTGTAGCTCTCGCTCTGTGAGGTAATCGATAATTGTCTGGCCTGGGAGGTATGAAGGGTCCTTGAGATTTGATTTTTATACGGTCTGCTAGTGCGGTTCTCCATGTTGGTGGAATGCGTTTCAATTGTTCCGTTTGGTAATGTTTCCCTTTTCTCTATTTCAACTTATGCTATAATTTTCGCTTGTATCTTCATCTTCATCTATTTGTTTTAGAAGGCAAGTCGTTGTTTTTGGTTTATACTGCAATCTTTTTTATTTACTAAATCATTTTCTAAATCTTTCCGTGGTGATTTAATCGCAAATCTAAAATCCTTCATTGGTACTTATCTACTACTTCAATCGTTTATTTTCTAGATTGGTAGGTAATTAATTTGTACAGCCTAATGTTTAATTAGTACCTAACAACGAACAATGTTATAATTATTTCTAAAAAAGTTATATATTTTTTAAATGTTTAATTTTAACTTTTTTCTTCAAGTCTTTCTAGACAGAACCAGGTCAAAAGACTTCTGATACATTTTCATGCTTCCACTTAACTCAAATATGGACCACGCCATGTAACCTTTTTTCTTTTTTTGATAACCATTTTTAGTACCAACCAATTTGCACGAATTATTTAATTTTTAACATTTTAAATTATCTGTGTAAAAATTCCTCTCCAGAAAATTCGAAATAAATTTTTATAACATGTATAAATATAATTCAAGCATATATTTCAACCAGTAGGACACGTTTTTTAATCACCCTATATAATTTTAATTTCACATTTTTTCCAACATTTTATACCACCAAACTTCCGTCCACCCTATATTCCAACCATCCTTTGAGGAAGTCCTATATTTCAACCATCAAATAAAGAAAACCTTTGTGATTTTGTTTGCTATAACTAAAAGGTATATAGCATAACTTAGGCCGGGAGATGACAACCAAAAACGTGCGACAAAGTATACAAACATACTTCGGACAAACGACATAAGAACTTCATCCCGTTTAGATGAACACAAATTGGTTGGTTGGTTGTAGTGGCGCAATACTTTTCAAATATGTTAATTTTATTTACAATGTTTAAGTGTGTGTAAAATTATGTTTTACACTTTCAGTGTCACAAACTGTAGAAATGGATCTGACTGTTTATTGCAAATAGGGGTCCCGTATACTTATATTTCAAAAGACAGCTCAATCTTGGTTGTATTTTAAAGAAGTGTTTAATTGAGTCAATATCCCACTAGAATTGAAATAATTAATGGAGATTGTAGGTTTTCTTTGTTCAAGAACAAAACAACGATTTTAAAGAGATTTATATTTCAGAATGAACAGGGAAAAACACTTTAAACGGTAGTAAGAGGTAACACATTTCGAAAATTTCACCAAACGAATGGGCTTTACATTATTCAGTACGCATAAATAATCATCAGCCAACGTTTACATTTAGCTTAGTTGGTTCCCCTGTGATTGATGATGATGTTCCAGCAGAATTGTTGTTTGTTTCTCCGTATAAAATAAATATTATAATTTCGAAATAATGGAAACGTATTTGAATTTTACGTTTCTGTCTGATATTTTTTTTGTTTTTGTTATTTGAATATAAAACTTGAAGCAATATGATTTGGGAGAAGCCGCACCATACATGGTGTTTCCAAATAACAGCGAAACAAGTTCAGCTGTAATTTTTTAATGAAAATTAAAGGAGCGTTGATATAATTATGAAGGGAAAGCTTCTTAACCTATATACGTATTTGTCTCAAGACTTTGTTTCGACCGACAAGACTCTTCTTTGAACATGAAATACTCATACCAAGTGTGCTCAAAAATACCCGGAATTCTCGTTTTTTGAAAAAACTATTTATTTATTCATCTTCATCGATGTTGTCACCTTCAAAGTAGTCCCCAGTAGATATTATGCACTTATGCCAAAGCTTTTTCCAAATCTCAAAACACTTTTGGACCCATCTTTGGGATAGCTTTGAGCTCTTTTAGCGATGCACTTTTATTGTCATCTATGCTTGTGAAACGACGACACTTTAAGGCTTTTTTTTATTTTAAGAAAGAGGAGAAAATCACAAGGCGCCATATCTGCCAAATATAGAGGTTGGGGCATCATTACAGTGTTATTTTTTGCCAAAAATTCACATTAGCAGGTGCATTATCGTGATGGTAAAGCCATGAACTGTTTTGCCACAAATCAGGACGTTCTTCGCACTGCTTCACGCAAACGGCGTGAACTTGTAGATAGTCCTCTTTATTGATCGTTTGACCTTGTGGCAAGAATTCATGATGCACTATGTCCTTAAAATCAAAGAACACAATCAGCATAACCTTGAAGTTCGACCGCACTTGACGTTCGTTTGCGATCTTGGGAGCCAGAATGCCTCCATTGGGACGATTATAATCATATCCGTAAAATGGTTCGTCACTCACCTGGAGCAAAAGACGTTGATTTCATTTAATGACTATTTTTGTTCAAAATTCAACAATTTTGGGACGAATTTTTCGCTGACACTCACCTGGCTGATGTTAATCTAAATTTCTTGACAGTAAGGTATTCACAATACAAATTTGTCATGAACATATGGGCTGCTTTTATTGATAACGAAATAGTTTGGCCAGCTATTTTACCTAACTTAACTACTAATCCTATCCTTAATGATCTGACACCTTTTTAAGTGATAGAGCACATGTAGGTTCGGCACTTCCACATTTTGCAGCCTATGCTTGAGCTTACCTCAATGAAACATACGCTTCTAGTTGCTGGGGTGGAAAGTGGAGGTTAGTTTTGACTATCTCGTCCACTTAGCATAAATACTTTGCAATTTTATTTCTGCAGGCTTTTGAAGAAAATTGTTTATAAAACGCCCGAGCAAAACTAACGAAGGATTTCGAAGAATTGAAGAAAATCGCCATGTTTGTAACCGAGTACGATAATTTATATATAGGGTGGAACAGCAAAAATGTCATGGCACGAGCCAATCGATATGTTAACTGCATCAGCGACTTTTCTGATTATGATTCGGCGATCGTTAATTAACATTTCTTTCACTTTTTTCACGTTTTCATCGGTTATTGATGTGCTGGGGCGTCCGGGGCGTTCGTCGTCTTCACGGCCATCTTGGAAACACTTATACCACTCGTAAACACTTGTTTTCTTCATAGCAGACTCACCATAGGCCTTTGTTAACATTTCGCACACTTTGTTACACTTTATTTCATTTTTTACGCAAAACTTAATACAAATTCTTTGATTCCTTTTTTTTAACAATCGAAAATTGCCGAGCTCATAAAAACACGTCTAACCTTAGCACCTGCCACACAAAGTAAACAATTAATACAGCTGAAAATTGTATCATACTTTAGGGGCATGTATACCAACATAATAAAAAAAAATGACAATCGAACTCTCCAAACCCGCGAAATCTAAACATTCCGAGTGTTTTTTGAACACACCTCGTATAAGTCGGTACTCTATGTAAGAAACAGACACCAGATTTTATATTAAGAGTCTCTTCGTTTATAGAAAACTAGCGGATCCGGCAGACATTGTTCTGTCCAAACGTGGCTTGGAGGTATTAGTGGCAATGTTTTTTATATACCGGGTCCACACAAAAAATTTCGTTAAAATCGGTCCAGCCGTTTCGGAGAATTTCAGTGATATACACACGAACAAAAGAAGGCAACGATACCACGTTTTTATTATCTGTAGTATATATGGTAGAGACAAGGATAACAAACTTATATGAGGATTAAACCGAAAAAGTTTCTATCTGAAAGCATTAAATAACAAGTTCAAGAGGTGACCAGAGTGGCACTGTTGTACAAAGAAGGTATGATGTGTATTTCTAAATATAAAATAATATTAATATTAAGCCACTGGTTTTGTGGTTTCTCTCAACAAAGTGCATGTAAAATGCTAAATATCTGTGAGATATTCTAAAAACCTATGGCGTGCTGTTTAAAATTCAGCCTCTTGCTACATCAGCGCCCCCTAATTTAATGCATTTTGACGGAGATATTTTTTAAATATATATTAGAATAAAAGATATTACAACGGCTATTTTGAGGAATAGTCTGGAAATGCTTTGGAATTTAAGAAATATTCTATTTAAATTATGTTACCATAATTGTAATCGGTTGTAATTAAACTGACCTCATTATACAGGGTGTTTTGTCGAAGGTTCGCCAAACTTGGAGGGGGATAGGTGGAGTTATGTGCCATATTTTGTAGCTTATATAACATCTAGATAGCTTACGGATTTTGTTTTTTTAATTTAATTTTTTTCTTAATTCCCAGATTTTTACATATAAACTTTTGTAACTTTTTATTATTCACCAAATAAACTTAAATCTATTCTATGATGTTTGTTTGCTCTTTTGAATTCGATATTTGACACTAATAATGGGCAGAGGTTCCATAAAAAGTCATTAAATTAAACATTTTATCACATTACAAAAAAAAAAAAAACTAAGAAGCACATCCAGGACTTCGAATGCCTACAAAAACATCTCTACTTCCACCCCTTTCCAGCCATATATCCCACGTATTGAAAAGTAATTACTATCATAATAATATTTGAGATTGTAACTTACACGGTAGAACCACAAAAAATAAAACGTACATCAAGTTGCAATAATTTGTTATAAATTGTGTTCAAACTGGCTTCTACGAATTGCTTCGCTCGTCCCAGACAACAAAATCAAAGGGAGTCAGGTCTGTGAACCTTGGAGGCGTTTGGAAATGAACTTTCCAGGAGCTCTCTGGGCAGTTCGCCTATAACGTGCTGGACAGCCAACTTTTTTGAATATTATTGGTCTGTCTTCCAATGGGATGTTTTATGGACTACATAATATCGCACATGAGCCCAATTATCCGCCCTCGATGTTTGGCGAACCTTCTACAAAACAACCTATATATTTGCCAGAATATTAAATAGGTAAAGTAAGTTTGTTTTATCATAATTTTATATATATTTAAATTGAGAACTAATTTACAAATTTATATCCAAATCAAAAGACAGAGAGATGACGAGAGAGGAAGTATATTTCGTAAGAAGCTTTCGCTTCCATAGTTCAGTCTCAAATGACTGCCGTTTTTTTATCTATTTCCAACTGTTTGAATATAAACAAATAACAACGGGATTTGCAAAAAAGGCAAGCTCATTTTGATTCTTGTATATTACTAAAATTACACTTACTTAAAATTATCCAGTCGCCATTGATCCCAAACTTGTAGACCTCTTTAGTTTAAAAAAAACTCCCTTTTCCTGAAAAAAATATCTGAATTAATCATAACATAAATTAAAGCACTTTCAATCATTGACATATATTTGTGAAGAAGTCAATGATCAAGAAAGTTTTATTGTCCACAAAAATGTGATTTCAAAAGCTAGTTTTATGTTAAAGCTCACATCAAGTCATTTCTAATAATACGTCTCTTTCATTTTTTTTTCTTTAATAAAATTACTAATTTTTTTGTGTATATTGTTCTAGAAATATAAGTTGTCAATAACAACTATTCTCTGAAATATATGGACATTTAAATTTAAATATTTATGAATGGAGGTTATGTGTAAATTTGTTTATTTCGATGATATAATGAATACGTACAATCCAAAATAAACACAATTATCATAATTCTGAACACGCTAGATGTAAAGACCGACATCTAGGATTTTCGGGGAAACTAGTACATAGAGGTTCCAAATCTGGAGCCGTTCCATGTAATTGCTGTTACCCGTAATTCCTAGGTTAGAATGTCACGATGAAATTTTCAGGTTAACTTTACCTGTCAGAGATATTGAATACTCTCTTCGAGTATATTTCTTTTGTACGCAAGATAATATATATGATATATATTGTTTCTGGTTAGGGAACCTTCATGAGTTGCGCTTCCTACAATTGAAGGTCCTCTCGAACACTTCTTTATGTATTTGATACATTTCGTTAAATTTGAAGACGCGAAATGTAAGATTTTCGGAGAAACTAGCACATAAAGGTTCCGAATCTGGAGCCGTTCCATGCAATTCTGTTACCCATAATTTCTAGGTTATAATGTCACGATGAAATTTTAAGTTAACCTGAAAATTTCATCGTGACATTCTAACCTAGGAATGAACTTTCCAGCAATTACATGGAACGACTCCAGATTCGAAACCTCTATGTGCTAGTTTCCCCGATAAATCCTAGATGTCGGTCTTTGCATCTCGCTTCTTCAAATTTAACGAAATGTATCAAATACATAATTCAATTGTGGGAAGCGCAACTGATGAAGGTTCCCTAACCAGAAACAATATATATATTGTCTTGCGTACAAAAGAATGACACCTCGAAGAGAGTATCATAATTCTGTTAAATATTAAAAGTTTATAAATTATCCCAGTGAAAGTGTTATAAAAATTGCGCCAGTATAGTCTGAAAAATCGCTATCGGCATATGTACAGGTGATTAAATTCTCACATAGATCCCTGAAAATGATCGTTAATGCGATTTTTATACGCCTCATTTTATTTTATTGTAAAATATGTACCATGCCATAAAATCACATAAATTTATCCGTAATTATGCAATGAATCAAATCACTTTTGAACAAACATTAAGCCTAATGGCATTCTATTTAGTTTCGATATTGTACAACTCTACCAGAAGGGAAAAAAATTGGAAATTATACAAAGTAAATTAGAACACGCCAGTTCATTGCATAACAAAACACAATTACCAAGTGATTGAATAATGGAATACCCACAGAACTTTGCTTAAAAGCATCATTTTTTGCCTTTTCGAGAGAAGCTTTTGTAGGCAAGACTTTGGATTGACAAAGTTATAGTGAGAAATTGAAATAAAGAAATTCCATTATCACTATAATACATTTTTTGTTTGCATGGTTATTGGGTTTTTGTACTATATTGCAAAAAAAATAACATTTTTGATGTCAAGAATTTTGTGATTTGTTTCATAGTTTATCAAGAAATGCAAGAAATTTGAAAACTGGCCTTTTGATAAGCAGGTAAACGACGTTTGGTAGAGGAACTGGTGGTCAATACAGGGTGTCGTAATATAAACACAGTTTTTCTATAACTTATTTGTCGTTAGTTATGGTGTTAGTGCTTGTTTCAAGTGTGATCCTTTTTTTTCCTCTCCAAAACTATAAATGATTCGAAAATGGTTAAACTGGGACAAAGTTGAACATTTACAATATGCCGTTGTGAAAGTCTCGAAGTTTAAAGTATGTTTAGAAGTATCTGGTGTAACCTGTAAATTTGGAAAATTGCTACTGTCCCTACCTCCACTTTTTTATAGAGTTTGAACGGAATTTATTCTTTTTCCGTGCTATATAAGGGTGTTTTCAAATTTGTTATCAGACATTTTGTCGTACCCTCGTCAACTTTTTTGATCTTTTTTAATGATTTCAATTATTTATTAGGGGCAACATTGATTATGTTAATCTTATTATTGGATGTGTTTATATTCCTCATAGTAACATGCATAAGCACCATAGGAATCATCAATTTCTGATAGATTCCCTGACAACAAGTTCATTATTATGGGCGACTTTAATAGATCCAATTCTTTATGGTCTAATGAGGCCCTTTCTCTTAGCGGCATTGCAGATCAATCACCAGCCGATAATGATGTTAAGTCTAAACTCTGTTTTTTCTACAGTATTATCCGACTCATCCAGCTAAAGTTGCACTCTTGGTTTAATGTTTGTGTCCCGGTGATTCCTTTGTCTCAGCTCAACTTTGTGATCCTTTGGTGCCAACTCACATTTTGCTGCCAATTTTATTCTAGATTTTAATATTAGCACTATGAAGGATAAATACAGCATTCTGCTAGATTTTATTAAGCTAATTACGACTTCATTAATAGCAAATTGCTTAGTTCAAACTGGTACTTTATGGATTCCAAGTCAACATAATTTCTGAAACATGGTCGCTTCAAAAAAACATAGTGATGGGTAACACTTCAGATTTTGGAGTGCTGAACCTCATCACATGCACGGCTCAGTGTGTCAGTACAGTGTTATGGCGCAAGTTGTCCCATGTAGCAGAATAGAAGAGTTGACGGTTGACGATTATTATAACCCAGTTTTATTATTCTCATTAGTCTTTCCTGGCACACTGTATAAGTTTTGTTTTTTAAACGTTGTTTGTGGCATATTCTTGATTACTTTTATGTTTTTTGGGCAATAACACCACAATCGAAATAAAACGACGTATATTGCAGGAGTACCAAACGTTTCAGTCTTTTTTTTTAATGTCAATCATTTGATATATGTCGAGCTTAGCGTATGCATGTCTTTGAATTGCCATATTGTTTGGCGAAATAATTTTAAATTATAATTTTTACTGAACATTTTAAGTAAATAGTAATGTAGGATATTGATTATACAAAGTATTATTATTATCTGATGATGGTTAACTAATAAACCGAAACGTAATAATCAAGAGCATAAGTGTTTAATTGACTGTACCCCCAAGATAATAGCATATCGAGTATTTTTAAACTCTTTCTTTGCCCTATTTTGTACCTTATAAACAAACAACGAATTACGCAAACTCTACTATCAGACTACATACCTTAAATATAGGCAACAACATTTACGCATACTCTAATTATAGGTTGTCTTAAGCCTAACATTCAGTGAATCACTAATTTTATAGAACACGAGTCGTTTAAATTTATTGTTATTGAATATATTTACTTAAAGACGAAAGATTAGATCACAAATTCAAGGTAAAAACATTTTTCAAACAGATTGTTAATGTGAAAAAAGAGCACAGAGTTTGAGTTAAACAATGCCGAGCGAGACGGTGCACTTTTTTGGTTTCGGCTATCACAGAGCACAGTACAATTTAGTGAGTTGCAGCGTTGCAGCACACTTTATTCAACACATGAACGTATAGGTGTGTCTGTGGCGCTTACTGGTACAGGTGTCATATAACACATAAACGTGCTGGAGTTGAAGTTGGCGATACATATAACTCAATTTTATTCGGCGCCCCACAGTGTTACACTGTTAAACAAGAGGTCTGTTATAAAAATAAGACTCACTGTAGGTAAAAGGATCAATTATTAGTGGATTGTATTGAATTTAAGAGACTACCTTCACATTATATCAAATTGTCCAGATCTTGTTATAGACTTTACCTTGAACAACAATCAGCCTTATGTAGTAATGTTAAGTACTTGTGGTCGTTTATCAAAAACCTACTTAGACATGTGTCTCATAATGGTAGGCAGTGTTCTAATGATTAGGAAACTTTAGATATGTTTGTCTCGATTTTTGTAATATATGTTCTGGTCCCGCTAATTACTCCGTTGATTATCCGGTCCGTTAAATTAACAATTTGATACTGAGGAACTTATAACGTAAGTCTCAGATAATCCTAATTACGAACTAGATCAGTTTCTTAGTCTTTTCTTACAAGATGTGACCATACTTTTTTGAACAAAATTGTTTCTAAAACCTATTCATAAGAAAGGCAGCAGAGACCTTGTCACCATGTAGGGGCCTACTTCAATACTAAGTGAATTAGTGAATAAATTGATAAATTTATTATTACGAAACTAAGTGAATAGCTCATCGAGAGTTCAATTAATGAGCAGCTGGGTCTTGTTTATTTATTTATTCACATATATGGGTAACCCCATTTACATAAAAATACAAAAAAATTAAAGAAAATAACATTAAAACTAAGACTAAATCTAAAAAACACAAAAACACACAAAAAACATATAAATCTAAGTTTATACAAAATACAGGATAAAATATAGTTACTTAAAATTAATTAAAACAAAAACAAAATAAACAACATCATTAAATATTATGGTACAACGAGCGCTTGATTACCCTGATGGAGTTTAAAACAGATCGATATATCTGATTGCCTGTACGTAATACCCTAGTCATTGCTGAACAAAATCCATATTTAGTTCCGTGAAATGGCACATTGAAGAGTTCTGAAGAACGAGTTCTCATAGTTGTATTCAAGGTTATTCTGTCTAGTAAGCAAGGGCAGTCAAGTTCACCTGACAACAACTTGTATAGGAAACAAATGTCAGCTATGTTACGCCGATTTTGCAAAGATTGTAAATGCATTTGTGCTAAAATATCACTATATTGATAATTGTCCCTGTTCAATCCCATTTTAAATGCTACTATACGAAGAAATTTTCCATATGACAGAACAGTACTCCAGAATAGATCGTACTAGTGAACAATATAATAAACGAATCGTATTATGAGAAAATGTTTTAGATGAACGGTTGATAAAACCCAAAACCTTGTAACTGTTGGAAACAACTAGATCAATGTGTCTACGAAAAGTAAGAGAATTATCGAAAACGACACCAAGGTCACAAATTTCACTTACTCGCTGTATCGTTTGTGAATTAATAGCGTATGAAAGGATTATAGGTTGTGAAATTTTTGCAAAAGTAATAATAAAACATTTATTGATATTCAGGTCAAGATCATGGCTAATACACCAGGCAAATAAAGAGTTTAAATCGGATTGGAGTAACGTAGCATCATTGCAAGTTGCAATTTCTTTAAACAGTTTGAAATCGTCAGCATACATTAAGATATTACAATGATTAATAATTTTGTCAATGTCATTAATAAATAAATTAAAAAGAAATGGCCCTGCGTGAGAGACAGTCCTGAAGACACACTTATAATTCTGGAAATAATACCCCCCACTTTAACATAATGGAATCGGTCTGACAGATAACTCTTTGTCCACTCTAAAAGTGGCCCATAAAATCCTAGAGCTTGAAGTTTGGCCAAAAGTATTCTATGGTTAACTCTATCAAACGCTTTAGCGAAATCCGTATAAACAGAGTCAACTTGTAGTCTATTCTCCAAAGTTTTTACTAAAAATGACTCGTAGACGGCCAAATTGGTTAAAGTAGATCTACCCGGAAGAAATCCATGCTGTTCGTTAAAAAAAATGTGTTTAAATTGCCATGACAAGAATTGAGAAAAAAAGTAGTCCAATAATTTCGGGATCTCCGATTGCATACATACAGCTCGGTAATTCTCAATATTTTCTTTAGATCCACCTTTGTGGATTGGCCTCAGGTAGCTATGTTTCCAAAAACTGGGAAACTTTCCGGAAAACAGTGACAAGTTAAAAATTGTTTTCAGAGGAAGCGCTAGAGTGTAGACACAGTTTATTAAAAAATGCGATGGAATACCATCAGGGTCACACGAGAGCTTTATCCGAACTTCATTAATTCTGCCAATGATGTCTGCTACAGTTACACAAAAGGAAGACAAGTTAACAGAGTTTTCATAATGAAAATGAGGCACATTAATGTTCTGATCCAATTTAAAAACCGTTGAAAAGTAGGTAGCAAAAAGACCTGCCGTTTCCTCAGCCCCGTTGCTTATTTCATCTTTATAAAACATGGATTTCGGAAGATTAAAAGACTTTTTCATGCCATTAATATACCCCCAAAAACTTCTTGGATTGTGATTTAAAGTATTTTCAATATTATTAATGTACAATCTGTAACAATTATTAGTGACATCTTTACAAATGCCTCTGATATGCGAAAAAACGAAATAATCATCATAACTATTAGTTGACTTAAACTTTTTATGCCCAGCCTTCTTTTCAGCTACCAGATGACGCAGCTGACTAGAAAACCAAGCAGGATAAGGGGAAGATTTAAATCGTTTAACAGGCACGTGTAAATTAATAGCCGAATACAATTTATCATAAAAATAAGCCACAGCTGAGTCAATATCCGGGTCGGACAACGGTTGCCAATTACAGCTAGCAAGAAAGTTGTTGATAGCGAAATAATCCGCTTGTTTAAAGTCGTAATAAAAATCTTCATAAATTAAACTATTGCTAACACAATTAGAAGACAAGAAAATATCAATAGGTGTATGGTTAATGGAGGATGGAAGTACATAATCGTCCGACTTGTATGTGCATAAACTAAAATCATTAGTAAACACTAAATCTAGAGTCCTACCTCTTGCATTTAACACATAATTCTTTTGAAAAAGTCTATGAAATCCACAAAGCAGTTTGCCTATAAAGTGGCCGGATAGTTATTTCCATTATCTATAGCTACTCCATAATTATCGTTATTCCAAGTAACATCGGGAAGGTTATAATCTCCACATAAAACTAACTTAGCATCAGGGTAACAAGACAAAATAAACTCCACAGATCTACAATGGTCCTCATAAAGGCTGTAGTCTGAGCGTGGAGGGATGTAACAAACACCCAATATAATCAACATTCTACGCTCTTTCAGCAAAACAAAAATTTGATTACAAGAAGTTAGTTCGCACTGCACTAATGATGAGT
Organism: Octodonta nipae; assembly: GCA_034190945.1. NCBI lineage: Eukaryota > Metazoa > Arthropoda > Insecta > Coleoptera > Chrysomelidae > Octodonta > Octodonta nipae. The sequence goes on along the minus strand of CM067221.1, from coordinate 13,750,321 downwards.
TGATATTTTTCCGCACGGCTATAAGAACTCCACCTCCACGACTCAAAGAATTCCCAGGTAACACTTGTCTATCTTGGCGATAAACATTGAAATTTTCAAATCCAAGTTCAGAATCAAAGTGCTGTGGTGTAAGCCAAGATTCGGTGAAACAAAATGCATCATAAATGCTGGTTGAGACGTTTCGACGTAGATCATCAAATTTTGTTCTTAAGCCTCCGGAATTGTGATAATAAAGTAGCATCTTATGTGAAGGATCGGCGCTAACTGCGAGGTTACCCGTGCCATCTAGTTTTTTAAGGGAACAATTTTAGGAACATTGTTGATATATCTAATAGTGATTCTCTCGCCATTTTCGGTTCTCTTGCGAAGTTCTGTTCGAAGGTCGTTGAGAGATGTTAAGGGTAGATCCACACTTACTAATTTGTAATTCACAGTGATTTTATTAAACATGCTTTTTATGAAGAACTAAAAGTAGATTCGATATGTGTTTTTCTAAGGTATTTGATTCAGTTCAAAATGGCCTCCTTCGTGCTAAGCTCTATAACTTTGGAATTAGGGATAATCTTCTCCAATGGCTAGGGTATTTTCTTACAAGTTGAACTCAGATTGTTCGCTTGAATGGAGTTTTCCAAGCCGATTCAAGTTTTATCTGGGGTGCCCCTAGAGTCAAACTTGGGCAGATTGTTTTCTTCTTGCTGATGATAAGTGGTCAACTGATAACGGTTTGCCTTTTAATACCAAGAAATGCTGCCTAATTTCTTTTAGCAGGCTGGAGTCACATTTTTGAACAACTACTGACTATTCGGATCTCTCTTGACTCCCATCGGTCAACGGTCTAGGAATTTTACATGACTAAGCTTTGTACTAGTAGTACTACCATGCCTTTCAAAACTTTGGTGCTGTGACAACTTCCATACTGCTGCCAAATTTGATAGACACATTTTGTTCAAATGTAGACATCAAATACATACATCCATACTTCCTATTAGTTGTCTTTTCCGATGAATCGTCATTTGGTTTAAACGGCCATGTGAACCGACAAAAGCGAAAATTCCTATTGGTTGACATAATTTCAAACCCAAAACTCGTATAGTGTGGCACATATATGACGGAAGAGATTTTGGTCGTTACTTCTTTAAAAAGCCTCAAACTGAGGCGAAATATCTGGACTTTTTGCAAAATGACCTCATTCTTGCTTCAATAAATTGCTTTGCTGTATCAACAAGATAGAAAACCGCCACCCCAAATCGTTGGTTAGATTCAGCGGCCAGCCAGATCGTCCGATTTAAATCCTCTCGATTTTTTCTTGTGAGGATATTTAAAATGTATGTTTGACTTGCTAGCAAATTCAGAAGATTTATAAGCAAGATTACGCCAAAACATAAATATTACCGCATATGTCAGCCATAACGTTCAAAAAAGCACCTAGTTAACATTTATTTCAAACAGAATTTTTTCGATTTATAATGTTCATTGGAATTTTTCTTAACAATTCGTTCCATTTTCTATTGTGCAGTAAAAAATGGAGATTAACATGAATATCTTTTCCTTAAACCTACCCTGTATATTTCCTACACACGGTATATAACTCTGGTTCAAGCGTATATATAACTTGTTTTCTGTCGAGGAGTTTTCAAAACAAAATCGATCAAAGTTAATTTGTTTGGACCTAATAATCCTCAATGATTTATCATTTTCACCCATCATCCTGTACAAACTTTTATTTGATTCTGATGTAATCAGGGCACGTGTCAAACCAGGATTACCCTCTGAAATTAATCAAACTTTTGGCGCTATAAGGATATTTAGAAAGTTGATCCTCCGTTAGAAAAAGAACTCCCCTACAAAACCTGAGCGAAGCATAATTGACGTGATATTTGGGTATACGAGGGTATCACTGAAAATGCTGCTGTCAATCAAAAAAATATTTTGACAGGCGGATATTTATTCTTGTAGAGCATTTCCGTCTTTTAGACAAGCGTCATATTATTAGTTCGTTCTTATGTCTCAGAGTCAAAAGCCTATTAATAGTTTATGGACTTCCGGTTATGCCGGAACAAATTGTTTCGTCTTCAGTTAGCATTTGGTAGAAAGTATTTATTAAATTTGCAGGATTTATAAATTTAGCTACTCAGTGCTTTGGACTGGAATTTGGCTGCTGATTTACATCAATGAATCCTTTTATTTACCTGTTTATCTTTACTAAACTCTTTTTGTTGGAATTATTTACCTAAACGCTGATACTTCCATTTCGATGGTCGGTCAGAGAAAAATTTCTAACGCAGAGCCAGGCCAAAAGTTCATAGTAGCCAGTTGCCAACGATTCCAACGGTTTGAGATATTCTACGCCAATCAGCGAGCTCGGCAGTTAACTCGGCGAACGCTCGATTGGAATAGACTTTCTCAAACCGTTGGAATCGTTGCCATCTGGCTACTATGAACAAGCATATTATCACTGGGAGGGCATGTGTGCCCCTTTCAGGCTGAAATATTAATTGCTGATCTCACTAACATTTATGCGATACCGCAACCTTTCTGGATAAATCAGCTCTGTTCTATTCAATAAATTTTTACGTTTAATTACAAATAAGAACACTAAAGATATTCCTTGAACCTCTTTTGCCTCTGGCTTGAAGCCTGGCCTGACTATAAAATTACAGTCCATTTAATTTCTACTACTATAATTCTACACTATGTGGCGAATGCTACAGAAATAAAGCAATGACTAAGCAATGACTAGTGAACTCAGATTGGCCGTTTTGGTGGGATTTGAAATTCTATAAAGAACATAACAGTAGGTACTTTAGGACGGAAATCGTCATCTGGAGTGTGTTTACCAGCGGAACATTAGGAGGTAATGTATATGTGAGGAAATTAAACTGAGGAAATCGTAGGAACTTGCATTTTAATTGTGGTCTCCTGTATTTACCACATACAAGACAAGACAGAGGTGCTGCGAAGTGATGTCACCATAAGGCGAAGCATTATAATGGTATAGCAAATATGAGATGATAGAGGTCATCTGGCAGCTACAATTCGCTTGTGAAAAGACGATTTACTGAAGTGATGGCCCTTGTTAAGTCATTAACGAAAATCAGACACAATAGAGGATCATTAATGCTGTAACCCAGAGGTGACAGAAAGAAAGTTCAAAATTTGTTATTATATCTTTGTTACCGGATTTTTGATAGTAATCGCCATGTAGGAAAATTTCTTGTTTAATTAAAGATCACACCGGATATCAACACATTTATTAGACAAGATAATCTTTCAGGGTTTTAGAGGTACCTGAATACAATGTTATCCGAGTTCGTTACTCTATTATAACGAGAGTTGCTAGAACTTTTTCAAATACAATGCATTTTACAAACACTCAAACTAAAGAGCCCATGCTTGTAGGATCAGGTGATTATGCAGGCAATTCAATTGTATATTATGTAGAGATAACCGTCCATTAAAATCTTCATTAATTTGATGCATATATTATTAGCATTGTGGAGAGGTGCTTAATTCTATTGAATGAAAATTCCCTGTAAAACGGCAACAGGTAACTCAGTTATGAATCCTTCAACTTAAGGCTGTAAATATTCCAAATAACTGCCATCCATTAAGTTTCCTTGAAAAATAATTGATCAATTATCAGTACACACATTCACGCCAAACCATTGTTGAAAACTGCCTTATGTGATTAAGTGTTAGTCCTTTGTACCCAATATTCTGTATTTTGTCTATTAAATGATCCATTGTGAGTGCTTACTGCCCATATCAAATTTTATTCAAGTATCTCTAAAACTCTAAAAGTTGTAGCTGATATACTGATAGCAATTTCAACTAAGAAGCTAGATATCCTATCTTGTTCTAAAGGCTCATGTATGGAAATTATTAGAGCTAAAGTGCAGTAAACACTGTTAAAACACTTGCAAAAGTGTTTATTATTTCCTCTAGTATCCAAAGTATTTGTTTGAATATATGAACATGAGTTCACCCCCAAAACATCAGATGCTGGGCGTTGAAAATATTAAGTAGTTTCGTAAAAGCCTTAAACATTTCTTGAGGTAATAATCATATGGGTAGGTAATTAACTTGTAGCTCAACATTTGAGTGGTAAAATAAAGAGTGTTTCAATATTGTAGGCTTTTCCTTGTTTCGGCCTTCAATGCTTTGGTGTTCTAGAGCTTATTGATATAAATCTGGGACTTATGAGAATCCCACAGTCAGAACTCTAGTCAATCAATTCCGACCACTAAACTGGGAAATGACACGACCAGGACCAAACTCATGCAAAGCAGTTAATGTTTCACGAGCTGTATGACATGTGGCACCGTCCTACTGAAACCACATGTCGTCAAGAGGCACACAAAACTGTGTTATCACAGCATCGTTCACCATCAATGTATTACCTTTCTCATTCTTAAGTGGCAAGTTTTGGATGCAAATAAAGAGATTTTGCTCAATAACGAAGCCATCGAGGTGAGAATGGGCCTCATTACTGAAAATGATTTTGGACGCAAAATCGGCATTCAATTCTATTTGCTCAAGAATCTAATTGGTGTTTATCATTTGAGAACCAACCTAGCATATATAATTACACAGTGGTTTCTGTTGTCGTGGTAGAGCGTTTTGAATTTTAATTTTTTTGAATATTAAACTTTAAACCCAGCAATGTAAGATTTCAAAGGAAGAAAAAATATGTCGAATAAAAATATATTTTACTCTAGTATAAATGTACCTAAAGTCCGTTTTTTATATTTAAACAAATCTTTAAAATCTCAACAATATTTTTCTTATTTTGTCTGTTCATTGGGTTTTCTCTCCTCAAAATTTTTTCCTGCAACAGATAAGTATTTAAAAATTGTATATGTAGAACAAAGTGTAGTAAGGCAATTTCGTAAAATTGCCCGGATTACTGGTTGTCAAATTTTTTGACAAACAACAAATTCAAGATCAAAGCGAAATTTTTTAGAAAAAACCTCGAAAACAACACTAAACGATTGACAACGACTCCAGACTCGGAGTTGAAACGTCTCCATATACAGATAAGTATTACACAATATACAATACATTACTTATATACAGGAATCATTTTGTAGACATCTCTTTCTCTCAGAATAACTGTGACGAAGAATCTCTGTACGGACAGCCAGTAATCCGGACAATTTTACGAAATTGCCTTACTATACTTTGTTCTTAAAAATACTTTGAAAACTTTTCTAACTGAATTGAAAACTTTCAACTTACTCACTACAGATGAAATGTCAAATTTGAAATAAAAGTTCATGTATATAGCCATGTACTCCGTGTTGCCACATCTACCTATTTATCGTGTATAATTTCACGATTTTTTGTTGAATTATATGAAAGTTATCCGACAAAAATAAAATGACTCTAAATGAAAAGTCTAAGGTTAAAATTAATTAGATATGATCAGAAATAAATTGTTCAGATGTAACATGATTTTGATTTTAGTTGACAAACCATATTTACAATGGAATGAAAGTTGCAAACTGCAAAATTGCGAGCGCCCAATAAACGATGATTATTGTCTATTACAATTTTTCGTCGGTTCTATTTTAATATCATGACTATATAGGATAACTTTAGCTAAGGGCCATCACTTTCAGTTATATTTAATTTAGTTTGTCTTTCAAATTGGAGTCAACTCATCTTATGATTTGCCAAGCAATCTGGCAGCACTGCTTTGGATTGACAGTATGGATGTAAATAATGTTTTTTTATATTTAATTACAATATTATAAACTAATTTTAGCATTCTGCACTGAAGGTCGTCCGTAACTACTAAACAAAACAAAAATGAAGCAAATCGGTTGAGGAACAGAGGAGAAAATGGTACCTAATCGTTTTTGTCTTTGCCTATTTATATATAGATAATCAGGACGCTAGACGTCTAATGCTCCATGTTTACTGTCAACTTTCAATCTGCCTGGTCATAATAAATTGATATTTTGCTTGCCAAGGATGGTGAGTAAGCTTTTTTCGTATATTAATCATTCAATCAGAGAGGAAATATTATGGACAGCAAACGATTTTCCCACTCACTAACACTTTCAACTTCAACATTTCTAGAGTACATAAACACACTTCGTGCAAATGACTAACCACTATTTACATTTAAATTACGACATTACGTCTACTCGATCTGCTCTATCTGATGATTTTCCCAAACATCTATCAGAAAATCTCATTTCCATCAGATTAGTCTAGCGATTTCATCAACGACGAGACAGCCTTCATCAATGTTGTCATATCATAACGTTATTCGCTTCCTTTGCCATGCACCCCGTATAGAGAGGTGCATAGGCGTTCGGGTGCATTTAGATTTCATGATGTGTTCAAGTGCACCGTCATGTATATTAATGCTCAATTTCAGCGGACGGTGATGTAATATATCCGTACGTCGTGCTGCTAACGTGCTCTGTGCACTTTGAGCCTCTAAGAGTTCGTGCTGACAAAATATTGAGATTGACGTGCGAAGTATGTATTTTGAATAATGATTTTGTAATAAAGAACTCTGTCTTTAACAATACTCGGACTGTTACTAGGAAACTATATAATCATCCTTTCGTTTTCATTGTTATATAACAAAAACAAATTAAATGACTCTATGCAAAATAATGAAACACAATTTTTACCGCTAGGTTTGTAGGCTGAAATTATAGGCTTATTTTTACACGCATGGTGGATGATTATCACGTAAAGGCGGTTGCACAAGACCTTGAAGAATTATGAATCTACTAGGACTCAGAAGAATTGTCAAGGTCACTGTATAAACTTGTTATTCATTTTGCAGATCGTCTAAAAATGCAAAAGCGATCTGGTCTATCAACAATTAGTGATGATAAAAAAATTGCATAAACGGTAGTAAACCTTACTTCATCTACAGATAAAGTTGCGTCTATTCTCTTAGACCAATCAATAGAGACTTTTTCGTGCAAAAAATACTATCAGGATACTGCCTGTGCGATAACATTAAGAACGATTTGTAGTGATATTTTGCTACCTTTTCCACTCGCAACTATGGTTTTTTACTTTATTATAAACAATTGAAACAAGAAAATTGCGTTTTTTTCCCCTACATGTTTTTAAAGGAAAATAAACTAGTTCTAGAATGGTGTTTATTCAAAACACTTTGAATTGTAAAGCATGAAAATACCAATGAAATAAGCCCAGGATCGATCCGATAGGATCTTTAGTAACACGGAAATAAAAAAATAGTGGAAAATTTAGCGCTTTTCTTTATATTATCATAACTCCGTCACTATCGAAGTTGTCGAACTGGGCTTGTGGGAACTGAAAGTAATTGATATCCACCTTATGCGTGACTCGAAAACTAGCGGAGATAGCGCTATCGGTTTATTAGTTTTTAAATGGGAAATTGTGATATGAAGTTTTTTGTCCACTATTCTTGGAGTGCGTCTCCATGCTACATGGATTTTTGTAAAAATATGGCAATTCAGAATAGAGATATTGGAAAAAAGAAATTCTGTATCATTCTAGTCAAATCGCCTCTAGCTCCTTTTCATTTATCGTTAAATGTCTGTGAAATATACGAAAAATTTTAGCAAACGTCACCAAAATTTGGTGAGCGTATGAATGTGGGGAACACGGTTGTTGAGGGGAACTGCTGACAATAATAATTATCAATAGTAACTGTCACTCTGACAGATGATGAAAGAATCTAATCGCAAAAAAGCTTATATACAGAGCGATTTGTTCGATTGTATTATATAAAATGAGAACTGTTTGTTGATTAATATATTTATATAATATTTTATAGAGAACTCCAGAATTAAGGCAATAGGTTTATATTAAAGTGAAACAAACACAAAAATATCTAAATTAGTTTCTGACAAAAGCAATAAAAATATTTATAAATTACTAAACACTTCCCCTCAACAACCGTGCTTCCCCCACTCCTTGGATACATTCATACGCTCGCCCATTTTTTGTCATGTTTGCTAATATTTTTCAGATATTTCACAGACATTTAGTGAAAAATGAGAATAGAGGCTTTTTAGAATGTCACCTCTACTTTCAACAATTTTTTTCAGAATTGAAATTTCATTATCTATGACTCATGGAGGCACAAAGCAGAAATAGGGAACAAAAAACTTTATATCACAATTGTTCAAAAACTAAGAAACCGGTAGCGCCTAGTTTTGGTATACATAAAATAGATATAGGATTAATACCAGTTCTTACAACCGCCCAGTTCAACAGCTTCTTAAAGTGACTTGAAGATTCGCCTTTTTTTTAAAGGTCACCAATGCTACATACTTTCCTGTATACTTTTTTTTAGCCCTGTTACTAATAGAAGTCTATAATCTGACAAATCGGGAGCCTGGGCTGGCATTTCATTGGTCGGCCATTTTCATGCTTCCTATCCAATTGACCTGTTGACACCATTGAGATTAGTTTATTAGTTTTGATTTTATAAATATGCTAAGGTGCTCCAATGTTGGAAACTTAATTTTCTTGCTTCAATTGTTTATAACAAAGTAAAAAACCATAGTTGCGAGTGGAAATGATGATTTTAGTATCTATATAGCTACGAATCATTGTTAATGTGATGGCACAATCGGTTTGTCTTAACATTATCTTGTTTTTTTTAATGCTCTGACGACCTTTAAATAAAACAAAAAATGGTCATTATCTGTGTGCGTCGACATGTGCCAACGCCCGAACGTCTTAATAACTAGTGGAAAAGAAGGCTCTGAGCAGTTGTCAAAAAATAATGATCCAAATTTTTTGACGTGTATTAAGTGTTGGTTTTCGCCTGAAAATGTCGTAGCCAGACTTAAAAAAAATGTTTAAAGCTTAAGTTTCTGGTTTTCAGACCTGATGATGCAAATATTTTAAAATAACGTGTATTATTTTCAATTCACCGCTTATTATACACATTGTAAGATTATCTTATTCATAATTCAAAATTTTTTCAGTTCTTTCTTGGTCTATAAGAACATGTAAATTTTTTTCGACAATAACAGTTCGCTCTAAAATTTATCGGAAAGTTGTTTATTCAGCTTTAACAGTCAATACGACCAGTTGTCGCTAAGATATCGAAAAATGTGAAAAGGATCTTTTTGTGTTTAAAATCAAATCTCAGCATACTAACCGTACCTGCTTTATCGCACAAGAAGAGTAAGAAAGGTTTTTTATTATGAAATCATTATGGGGAATCTCGGAACACTCCATAGCGGAGATAGAGCAACGGTTAAATTGGGAAAGATTTGCAGTTTTACTGGCCCGATTGAAAAATCAAGAAAATAAGCACATTGGCTTTTGGGATCATTAAATTGGTAAAGTAATGTTAAGTGTGCCTTTTACTCAATATTTTGCCAATAAAAACCGTACAAAGTCTGTCGATTTAGTCAAATCCCATCGAGCGATCGTTTGATGATTTTGATTTTAAATGATCATAACTTTAGCAAAATGTGTACAATATCATCAAGATTATGAAATTGGATTTTTGAATTTGTATTCCCGAAATAATGGTTGTCAAACAAAGTTGTACCCTAGTTTGCGTAGACAGCTTTTCTCGTTAGTTTTCGTGAACTCTTATGACACAAAAACTTATCTTTTAAATTTGAATGGAAACCATAGTTGGCTTTCCGACCTCAATTTATCAGAGCTAGAGGTTGCTAGTTTGATTAGAGCTTTGCAGTCGTGAATGATAGTCAATATCTCGAACGTATACGATTACATTCGTCGTACTGGACAAGGAATCACGACTGGAGATGATAGTTGTGTTCGACGTGAGCCTTTTCATCAGTGCCATTGTATTTTGCAAATTGGGTACAACAGCGACACCAAGTATTTCTTCCCGTACAGTCATCAACGTTAAAAGTTAAATGCACGACATTCTAAAATAAGAGAGCCATGAACGTTTAATATGGACATTTGGAGATTTATTCACTATCCAGGTTCAACTTATTCCAATGGAAACGACCGATGGTGAATGTTTTCTTTCGCGAGATTAGATTATGCGCGAAAACTTAACAGCTCAGGGCTATATTGACCAAATTTTGAGACCAATTGTACTGCGTAGACGGCAACGTCAGAGGGAGTTTATTCTAATGCCAGATAACGCACGCCCACACACAGCCAACATCACCAGACGCTTTTTGGAACGCCATGAAAGTCCACCAATGTGTCCATAATAATGGTTACATAATCGTTTATGTTCGAAATGTGCAGAACTTGGCCACCATTTGCACTTCTATTTAAAAGATTTGCATCAATATTTTAAGCCGTTATTGAGAACAGGGGTGGCAATAACCGTTATTAATATACCTGACGAACGGGCAGACGAACATACATACACATACACACAAACATTTCTCAAATACACAAACGCACACAAAAGAATTGCTTGTAAATCCGATCGGGCATCCTTCACGGGGTACGCTTTAGGTCATTCATACTGTCCTCCAAAATATTTCTCTTTTGTACAATCTTACTTATAGTTTTTTAGCGCATTTCGTTAAAGTTATGAAGTCTATCAACTGACAAATCGGGAGACCGGGGTGGCCATTCGCGTGGACCATTTCTTCCTATCCAAGAGTTTGGATAGATATTATCTAAGTGTTTTCTTACTAATAACGAGTTATGAGCAGGTGCTCCATCATGTTGGAACCACTCAATTTCTAAACGAGTTCTCAAATTCAAATTATGCAACATGTCTTGAAAAGTGTATTACCAGAAATGATGATTTTAGTATCTATATATAAATAGGCATAGACAAAACGATTCGGCACTATTTTCTCTTCTGTCTCTCAACCGATTTTCCTTGTTTTTTTTAATAGCTTCTGAAGACCTTTAAATAAAACAAAAAATTCATTATTTGCGTCCATATTGCTAATGCCAAACCAATAATAGTAACATTGCCGCCAGATTGCATAGACAGAAAATTATAAAGATGGATTGACTCGAATGCGAAAGACCAACTAAATGTAACGTAAAACAAATACATTTTGAACCTTCCCTGAAGTTATTCTACACCATAATTCTATTGAAATAGAACCTATAACAGTTAATATTCGTCATTTATTGAACTCTCGCAAGTTGCAACTTACATTGCTTCGTAAATATGGCTTGTCAACTAAAATCAGAATTATGTTGCTACTCATCTATCTAGTTCTGATAACATTTTAAAATTTTAACCTTAGACTTTTAATTTAGTGTCTATTTATTTTTCCCGGATACGTTTCATATAATTTGAGTGAGATTATAGGTCGTAAGATTAAAGATAAATAGTTAGATCTGGCAACACTGATGTTCATGGCCATCTTCTTTGAACTTTGAAAATTCTTTAATTTCTTTAGATGAACACTTTTCAATTCAACCAAAAAATTTGTCAATGTATTATTTTCAAGATTTCAATTTCAGTTCACTGAAAAATATTATCAACAAAAATAGATTTATTTAATAATATTTAATAATAAGTGCTTTGTATTTCGTTATATGGTCGACATAAAACAGATATCGTCATGGGTTACTAGGTATGTATGTTTAACTCAAATTAATGAAATTGTACTGAATCCACCCACAAAGTGTAATAGCCTGTTGCTCTCTCTATAATCATCACTTTCTAGTCTTGGCAAGACATTTGCGTATTGCAGGTTATCTCCAGAGAGTATACGCTCTAAGGAACTGAACAAGTTGTGAACACTTTGTGGTTAAGAATTCCTTTCCTCTGCGTGCAAGAATTATTGATAGTCCTTATCTTTTTAAGAGCTCTAAGAAACTGAGACAAGTTGTGAACACTTTGTGGTTAAGAATTCCTTTCCTCTGCCTGCAACGTATATTTACCAAACGTTTGTCTATTCTGAGTCCTAATATCCTGTGTTTCCATGGATGAGACTTTTAGTCTTCCAAGGCTGCGGAGAGTGGAAATGCAGCCATGCGATGTCCAAATTCGTGCAGGAACGTCCTGACAACGACGTTAACCAAAGTGAGAAGAAGCTTTTGGGACCATTGGCACTCTGGAGCTTGATACAGGTACGGAAGTGTTCTTTATAAAGGAGTCACCAAAGATTGTGTTCTACGCTAGATATATCGATAGCACTATCAGCGATCAATAGAAGTATAGTGTATCGTCTGTTGAATTTCTCTGAAGTAGTACCAAGACGAGTTGACAAAGAGACAGAGAGACATCTGTCGGTGAATATGTAGATTTTTTGTTCATTTCTGGACTTACTGGTAAAGATTCGTTTCAAAAGCCAGGAGGTGAATGCATAAAAATAATTTCAAAGATTGAAAACACTCAAACTGTTAATGAGATCGATGACATCAATAAATATAAAGCCATTGACAACGAAGCCAGAATAGGCTTTGAAACGTTTGGTATTCCTGCAATATACGTAGATTTATGTCTATTGTGGTGTTATTCCCCAAAAAAACATAAAAGTAATCAAGAATATGCCAAAAACAACGTTTAGAAGACCACTAAAGATGAATTTATTAAATTAGGTAAAATCTTTTAGGGTCCTTACGTTAGAATTCCTACGTTCTGGCATTCTGGTATTCTACGTTAGAGTTTTACTATGTTTAGGTTGGCAACTATAGAATAATTGTAATTGCGAGCTTTAATTTTTTAATTTCTTAAATTTTGTGTTATTTTTTATTTTCATTGAAAATGGCGGTCTGAAAACATACAGAATATCTCGTAAATGTGGTGTTATTGTGAAGATGTAAAGAAAATTTTGTGTGTTAAAAATGTATAAAATTTGTAATAAAACAATTTATTTCAACGGATGCTGCAAAAAATTGCCGGTGATTATGACCAGCGCTTTTTGTCGTTATTTTAAGAGGAATCTGCCAGCTTTGTAATATGAATGAAATACGTAATGTAATTTTTTTGTCTGTCGATGTGTGATAAATGGTGCACAAATTGAATTTTTATTACAAATTCGGAGATACAGTTATATAAATTGCATATGTTTCGTTGAATTTGTAGTGTTCACTTTGATTCGTTTCGCTCATATGGAAATTTGTGGAGAACGTAAATTTATACGAATTTCACGAACAGTGACAACAATTTCAATATTGCAGTTAGCTTTGTTACAAGTGATCATTGAAAGAGTGAGTGGTTGTTTTCATCATGTGAATAGAATATGACATTTTGTACTTTCTAGACGTACGCCATATTGTATTTACAGTTTGGCAGTGCAGGATAGCAAGCCATTTTAACTATGACAAAGAAATTACAAAATAATATTAATTACATCAAATACCAGAGTCATAGCTGATTCTGCTTTTTCCGGATTTGGACCGCCTCATTTTTTAGAATTAATTTATTTATATATCTGAAAACAAAGTTTTCCGACGTTTCGCCCACACTTATAAGAGGCTCTTTCAAGGGTATTGGAATGTCTTCGATGGCACATTCCATAGAGAATATCCAAAAAAAATTTATGAATTAGATGTTGAGGTTTTAGTTCAATGCTGGTTCAATGCAAGTATATAATTGACGAAGGACCTTTAGCGGAACAATCAATAAACACGTGCCGTCACATAAACGAACCACGAAATAAAAGTTATCATTAACCTTTTATGTCGAAGCTCTGGTGTTTTCTTGGGTCTTCTTTCTTCAGAGGCTAGCCCCGTAACAGCAGGAACAGTTTCTTAGAGTTTCGTCTGGACAACACGTTACACAAAAAATAGCGACGTAATGTTCATTGATTGAGCATACAAAAAATGCGGGTTTAACAACAAATGATGCGCTTTTGTAAACACAAAAGAAACAAAATGAAAGCGGTTTAGCGGTCGTTACGAACGGAACTAAGAACTCGCGAAATCGTAACGCAAAACACAACAATAAGCGTCGTCTCTTCAGACGGAATCAAAGCGACCGAAAAGTTCGGAGTACAATACACGAACCTCCCAAGCGTCTAAACAGCTAGGGAACCGAAACCCGAATGTCAATACTGTCTATATCTTACACGCAAAAAACACTTAAAATTAGCATTAGCGCGACGGAATGTTTTAGAAAAGGTGCAGAAGTTTAAAAATCAATGAAGTAATTCAATCAAATTGAAAACAATACACTAAACAAATTGCGGGAACGCACCAGATAACAAATGTTACTTACCTTGCAGCGACTCCATTCGTGTCGTCTTTTTCTCACAAACACACTTTGAAACTTCACTATTTATAACTTGTTACAATAATGCATTGGAAAACTTTTGTTTGTATGCAGGTTTTAGATATATAAATAAATTAATTGGAAAAAATGACGCGTTCTAAATCTGGAAAAAGTACGAGGGTGAATCAAATATGAAACGGACTTTTTGTTTCTCGCCCTGTAGGTAATTCGAGTGGCGTGACGTCTCGATATATGTTAGGTAGGGATGTTAAGAAGAGGGGAATTCGTCGGTTTGGCGAGGCGTAGTCGATGCGCTCTTAGTAGCATTATGTCAGAGCAAGAGGTGCATACGTCTGTTGCGCAACGTGTTGTTATCAAATTTTTGGCGCGGGAGGGCGTTAGACCGTCTGAAATTTTGCGTCGACTATCTGCACAGTTCGGCAATGAAACACTTTCAACGACCCAAGTGTACGACTGGCACAAAAAGTTTTTAGATGGCCGAGAGACAGTGGAAAATGAGCCTCATGCACGCCGTCCCACGACAACCATCAATGATGCGAATATCTACGCAATTCGTGAGCTGATTGAAGGCGTACTGCTGATCGATTTTCTGCACGAACGCCGTACAATTAATGCTGAGTATTACTGCGAACTACTCCAACAAGTGAAACTTGCCTATCGGCAAAACAGGCGGGATATGTCAATCCGAAGTGTGATTCTGTTGCATGACAACGCTCGGCCACATACAGCTGCATTGACTCAAGGAAAATTGAACAAAAAAAACCCTTGAACACCCGCCTTACAGTCCTGATTTGTCGCCATGTGACTACCAAATGTTTGGGCCACTTAAAGAAGAACTGGGAGGCCACCACTTTGAGGACAACGAAGGTGTAGAAACGTTTGTGCGCAATTGGTTATCGACACGACCAGTTTCATTCTTGGAGAAAGGTATTAAAAAACTTCCAATTCGGTGGGAAAAATGTATACATAATAGAGGAGACTATGTAGAAAAATAATATGTATTAAAATTTGTATTGATCGTACCAATAAAAATTTTAAAACAAAAGTCCGGTTCATATTTGATTCACCCTCGTAGAATCAGTTTCTTATAATTATTCTGTCGAAAACTTAACATGCAACAAATCTCCAAAATTTTCAATATACAAAACGTCAAAAATATAATGTAATGTAGTGTCTTTGTAAATGTGAAAAAAGTAAAAATTTCAAAAATTTCAAAAACGTCTAACATGATAAAAATGTCATAAATGTCAAAAATTTCAGTTGTCAAAAATATCACAATTTCTAAAATGGCAATAACGTCAAAAATGGTATTGGCAATACATATCAAAAAAAAACAAACAAAACAATCTCAAACACGTCAAATATTTTTAACTCATTACATTAAATACCAAAATAATTTATTTTTAGAAGCAGTTGTAGGTATATTAATTTTGACCATGAATGATGATGTTAAAACGGTTTTGACGAATAAAATCTATAAATGTAGGGGATGTGAAGAGTATGTACAGATAAATACGTCAAATACACCTATTTGTCTAGCCCGTGCGTAGCCGGGCCGGGTCAGCTGGTAATTTATAAACTGGCTTCTATCTCTTAAACAGAAAACGAAGTTATATGGATGTTTTAAGATCAACTTAGTATGTGGTGTCAGTCGGATCGAAGTGTCGAAACAAATGCAATTTTAGCATTTCACTACCATACTTAATGTTTTAAATGCGTAAGTGTTGGAGTTAGGAAGCTTTAGTTTCAAAAACACAAAACTGCAGTTATCAAATATCTTGATATTGGAGAAACATGTAGGAATCTAAGTGTATGAATAGATGAACATAAAATTTTTGAACATGTTGATTTCAGTTCCCTAGGGTTTTTCTTACGATTTTAATGGTACAAAAATCATTGATAACAATAAATTTTAGACAATTCCGTCAAGTTATTTTAACGAGCATGGTGTTATTTGCCTAAAATAAAACTAAACTAGATGGTGCCACAAATAAACTTCAGAATAAAACGATTATATACTAACCAAAATATGGATCATCCCAAGGAATTCCTTAAATCGGGGTATTTGAGGAGATAAAATAATGTTATTTTGTTGTTTTTACCAAATAATCGCCAATCATGTATTCAAAACGTAAATAAGTTCAATACTTATATAGCAGTGATTCACGCATAACCCAAATTACTTATCAGAAATATATTTATTTATTTACAGATTATAATTTTCTATTTATTCATTAAAAAAAAGGGTGAAGTACTAAAAAAGCTACTGCCAACAATTTCTCGTACTATCAACAAATTCCTCGTTTGCTGAATACCCTCATAATTAACTATAAAATAAGATCCCAATGTATTCTGACATCAAGATAGAGCTTAACAGGTCCCTGTGGACCTGTTTGCAAAAAAATGTTATTTCCTTAGAGAAATTCCTCAGTTAATTTTCTCGTTAATCTTTATGAAGAAATAAAATGTAACAAGCGCGCTTTTATTGCTCTGGGATATCGAATGAACGGGAAGGCGTAAATAAAATTTTACCAACAGCGCGTCATACAGTATGATGCAAATGAATGAAATAAAATCATTATTACCAAAACCTACAATTTTGGAAGGAAAAGCTAAAACAGGTCAGTTTTAATTTTTGAGCGAAATAACGAAATAATAATTGAATATTTCGCCTACCTCCTTTCTGATTCTATCCTTAAATTTTTCTTTCGAAATATTCCTATAAAAACGTCTAAAGAGGTCAAATCTGGAGAATAATGTGGCTATTCGATTGCTCGTCTTTCATCCAATCTCAGTAACAACAAACTAAGCAAGACATGTGCTTATTCCATTCTTCAAGAAATGTTTAAGTCTTTTCTTTAACATTTTCTTATAATCCTGCCGCAGATTTGAAAGTAATTTTTCACCGCATTGGTGTGGCAGTTTTTAACCTTCGTTAGTAATAGTTCGTAAGATTAGGAAAAAGAAATGTTTTGCTCCATATTAATTACCATTTATCTTCAGCATTTAATTTTTTTTGTTATCGTGCCTGGTGGGGTATGGTACCTTTTATTTTGGCATATTTTTGAGATTTTAAGTTCTAACAAACTATAATCCCTAAATGAGGGTTGATAAGGAGCAATGGTAGAATATGAAGAAGATTTTTAATCTATATATATATAAAATACAATGTTTGTCTATATGTCCTTTATAGAATCCTAAACGGCTGGCCCGTTTTTGATGAAATTTTTTGTGTTTGTTTTGGGTGGGTCCTTGTATGGTGTAGTTTCACAGGTCTGCAAAAAAATATGTTTGACGGGTTCTAACTCCTCCTGAACGGATGGAACGATGTTTAGATTCACAATTGAACCCGGTAGGAGATACAAAGATCGGGTTTTAACTGCTCCTAAACGGTTGGATGGATTTTAATGTTTTTTTGTGTGTATGTTTGGGTGGGTCTTTGGATGGTTTAAATTCACAATTGGACCCGGCATGTGGCATAAAAATCGGAATTCCTTATATTTTTGACGATTTTTTTTCGCACATTAGTATAGAGTTTATCGAATTCTAATATGAAAAAACATTGGCTAATCCCGGGAATAGCTCCAAGCCACATTTGGAAAGAACAATGTCTGTCGGGTCCTCTAGTAATAAATAAAGTGACTTGCTGCCTTTACTTGTACACTAACTGGATGTTTTTATTTTTCTTGTTCTTTGGGAATAACACCACATCAACTTGAAAGTCTGTATATTTCAAAAGTCCAAACTTTTCAACGTCTAAATCAGACCCCGTTTTCAAAGGTACTACACAAAATAAACCAGAAATTTAAAAATTAAAAGGACAAATATCGTTTGACATTCATGTCAAATTGTGATTACGATATTTGTCATTGTAAATCCTTTAAATTTTTTTATTTCTTGTTCATTTTGTGTAATACTTTTGAAAACGGGGTCTTATTTAGACCTTGAAAAACGTTTGGACTTTTGAACTATATTCCCAAAGAACTCAGAAAAAATAAAAACCAGAGATGCCATAATTATTATTCAGAAAACTGGATATGCTTTGAACAAGATAATCGTTCTATTATCAACACACCTAAGACTTTTTAATGAGAGGCAGTTTTTAAGTTTGGTTTCAGATAATTATATAAACAGTATGGATTTGCATATATATTTGTATATTCAGCAAATAGTAACAAATTACTTTTCATTGTGTGGCAGGTCGGCTACGTACATTACAAATCAAATCGGTCCCAAACCTGAACCAACGTTGAGGAACATCACTGAAAACATTAAATGGTCAATGGGTTAACAAACCTTGAGTCCACGTTATTGGAAACATATAATGGGATCATGCTCAAATGCCAGCTCGTCCATGAAATAGATTTCGGCCAGATGCAAATGTCAGCAAAAAGTGAACATTATAAAACAAGGCTTATGGGGGAATCTGTTGAGGTAGACAAACGAACAGCAAGCCTCAACCAACGAGAAAATGTTCAGCGCCTTTTAACAACATGGAGAGTCTCTTTGGTAGAACTCCATATTCAAATAAAATTTCCAGTAAAACGGTACGAGAACATACTTCCTAGATTAAATAATTGCCCAGCGACGAGCGAAACGATAACCCGCCAGGCGAGAGCTTTGATTTGACAAAGCCAACACACCAACGGAAACAGACCAAACCCCCTACCGACAGCACAAAGGCAAAAACACAAAGCAGAACTAGATCAATTAGTACCACACTCTCTGAATGAAGAAGAATGAAGAAGATTGAAATCTTAAAAATATTGTATCAAGACAAATGAAGCATGCACACGAGAATCCCAGGAAACAGTACACAATCTACTGACTTCAACTTAAAATAAAAATTAGAAACCGTTGCAATCAATAACTATTTTTTAAATTCTTTTTTACGATATAAAAGTATATATACGTATTCTTATATTTTTCTCTTTCTATATTCCTAAATCATCTTTTATTGAAAATTTTGTCGAAAATTTTATTTGTCTGTATTTTCTTCACCCTGTAGAACTATAATTCAACTCTAGACGATGTTGCAACCGCCCTGTATAAGTATTAATCATAACTGCATAACTATAACTAAACTCCACCTTATACTTCAATCATCCTAAATATGCAACCACTTCTAACATTTTTTGAACCCCCCGTCCTATAACTCGAATATCCTTTCCGCACATGTTTATTGAACCATTCTTACAGTTTTTTCATCCACTCTGTATAATTATAGTTTTACTTCATTCTTATTTCAACAACCTTGTTAACGCAATTACTTACGTGACACCCTGTATAACTTCTATTTCACATTATATGTCAACCATCCTATATCACATTTATTTGTAAGATTTTTTGAACCCACCTGTCTAAATGTAATTATACTTTGCCTTATATCTCAACTGCGCACATTGCTTGCTGCTTGAATTTCGACACACACACACACACACACACACACACACTATTTGGGGGTGCTCCTGGACTCACGGCTCAACTTCAAAGAGCACATAATCGCGGCCAGCAAGAAAGCAGCTGGGGTACAGGGGGCATTATCTAGAATAATGCCGAATGTCGGAGGCCCTAGACAGATAAGAAGACAGCTACTGGCAACAGTAACTACTTCTGTTTTGTTGTACGGGGCACCGGTATGGGAGAAATCGCTCGAGATACCATCGTACCGCCGGAAAATGAAATCTGTCCAGCGGCTCTCAGCGATTCGAGTGGCATCATCCTACCGCACTGTGTCTTACGAGGCGGTGAGTGTGATTGCCTCTACCCTGCCAATCGATATCTTGGCTGCAGAAAGGGGACGGCTCTATCGCAGAAAGTTAGAAAAAGACCAGCCGACAGGAAACAGCGATAAAAGGGCCATTAGTTTAGGGCAATGGCAGGAGAGGTGGGACAGCTCTACTAAAGGCCGGTGGACATATCGATTGATACCTAACATCAGTGGTTGGGTCAACCGCCAGCATGGGGAGGTTGGGTTTTACATCACTCAACTCCTGACTGGACATGGATGCTTTCGAGCATACCTGCACAGGTTCAGGAGGGCAAACTCCCCAAACTGCCCACACTGTACGGACGTGATAGAGGACGCGGAACACGTGTTCTTCTCCTGCCCCCGGTTTCAGGATCAACGTGCTGAAGTGGAGAGGATTCTGGAGACTAATATCGTCCCAGAACAATTAGTAGAAGCCATGCTGAAGGGCCCCCAAACCTGGAAGTTGGTATCAGATTACGCGGAGACTATCCTCAAAGAACTCCGCAATACGTTCGAGGAGTAGGCTTTAGAGGTTTCCAATGTAAGAGCAGTAAACATCTGCAATGAACCACCCTTGCGAAGTAGTATTGACTAAGAGTGCCGCAGGGGACCATGGTTGTAGGAGAAAGAGGTTAGGGTTTTAGCGGGTATACGGTATACTGGTTTCAATGCAACGATCTACTCTTGCTTTGAAGTCATTGTATCGGGAGTCCCGCACGACGGCCAGCACGTGCTAGCTAAGTACGGAATGTATTTCCCCCCTCTTCGGATAAAAAAAAAACTCACACACACACACATCTGCCACCGTATACCGTACAGAAAAAAAAAGATTGCTCACCTAACAATTTTCCTTTTCGATGCACTTATGGCATATTTTGTGCCATTTCACTCGAATGCAGTCCCTATAAAATGAAAGCCGTTGCAAACTTTCATGACATATCTTGACATTTAAGCTAAATATTTATGATGAAAATCTGACATTTGCATTGATGTTTATCGTTTTTTGCACAAATTTTTACGATTTTCAAAAAAACGGTATGTTTTGCCTTATAAAAAATTATGCGGAATCAAGTTGGAACATCTCTTTGTTAAAATATTCAAACTGGTTGAGTGTAGTACCTTAATTACTGTTTTTACTAATTTTCTGGCAAAACGTAAATCTCGCGTTATAGAAAATTATACGGTACCTTTATGTAATATTCCTTAATACTATGCCGTTTAAATCATCAAAATTGCCCAAGCCGTTTTTGAATAATCACTTAGTATACATAACAAAAAAAACGAGCAGACGAATTGATAACCTAATCCTTTTTGAAAGTCGGTTAACAAATGAATCGGTTAGCTCATTTAAATTCATTTATTGAATAGTTAATCAGACGGTTGTCATACATGAGATTTTTCAAATAGATGTGAAAAAATAACGAACATTCTCAAAGTAAGTATAAATTATCCCACTTACACTACACATTAAAGTAAGTAAAAATCGAAAAATAAAATAAATTATCCTACATATTAACAAATATCGCTACGAAAAACTATGTTTTCAATTCTAATCTGAAAAAGGAAAATAAACATTTCCATAACCATGATGGATTTATAAAAGTTTCCTTAAAACAACCATCGCCTAATCTATCTTGACACTGAGTTCCTATTAGAAGTTTTTGATTTATGTATGCTGTGGATAGAAAACTTTCCCACAGTAAACGTAAATGATATACGACTACCTATCTCAGTATGTTTTAAAGTTTATTCAGCTGATCACATTTCTGTATTTACCTCAATAAATTCATCCCACTTCTGATAAAAATAATGGACTTACTTCAGTCTCAAAACAATTAAACGTTTTTCATTGTTTGCTACATTTCGTTCCAAGTATTTTGTTTCCAACTACCAAACCCATATTATTTCTCTATTTCAATTCTAAGATATTTTCCGTAACTTTGTTGGAAGTTCATAGAAACGGACAAGTTCATATCGCGTTTGTATTTCTGTCTAATACCAATTATTATTAGAAAGGAAAAAGTTTTTGTTGTGGACTTTTGTCTTATTAGAAAGAAGAGTTAGCTCATAAATTTAATTTGTGAGTGAGTCGAAAATAGCATTCTCGGATGTCTAGTTCGCAGAAGCTAGTAACCTATAAGTGAATCTGGGCCTGGGTGATATTAAGCAATATTATATTTCTTACAAGTGATAAAAACAACATTTTGAAACAAGATAGGTCGGCGATGATCAAAAAAAAGTTAGACACTAACATTAGACCTTATACTAGACGAATTCGTTTATGACATTTACGATCATAAAAAAAATAAATAATTGCGATAGTTTTGTAATATGGAGCTGTGAACTTCTTTATCACTGTCTCTGAATAGCAAAAAGTTAAATTATCATCCAAAATTCCTTTATATCTAGTTAGGTCAGTTAATAAGACAGTATTTTGGCGGTTAGTCCTTTTAGAATTTTTGGCACTGCTCTTCATGCTACACTTTTTCCAGATCCATCGTTTGTCTCCCAATCTTACCACAATGGCCTCAATCTTACTGCTAAGTTTGTGTGATCAAAAATTTCGTTAGTTGAGAAATAATATACCCGCTATAATTTTCTGGACATCACCTCATTTGTATAAATCATTTTAAAACTACGATTTTATGATTTCTCAGTCATTTTTTAAACATATTCTACAAGGTTTCACGTGGCATTTTCAAAGCGTTGTCACGCTGAGAGAGGTAACCTCCGTCGGAGGTCGTAGCCCGATATTGGTCGCCGTTGACTCCGCCCCCTTCGCTGTCGTGTCCGATGGGTCGCTTGTTGAGGAATTTGTTTTGTGTGTGGCTAATTATCTTTTCCTTTGTTGTTGAATAATTGTCTTCCATGAACTGGTGATGTGCTGGCAGGTGAGGTGAGGTCTCTTTTGTTTAGTTGTCCACTTTTCTGGATTTCTATAGTTTCTCTTGTTTTGTAAAGGGTTTTGTGGTTCGATTGTTGTTGATATTGGAACAGACCCGATGCCGTTTATATGTTTTTGGCAGCTAATTTATGTTCATCTACTTTGTCGCACGTTCAGTAAGTTATACTATGCTTGGTTTTCTAGGTCTAGGGTTTCTTACACTTGTTCCCATAGTCTGGTGTGGTTTGTATGCCGTCGCCATGTCATGCTTTTGAAGAATTCGGCCAATTCTGTCCGTTGTTCCTTTGATGTATATGTATATAAGACTTCGTTTTCCAGTAAGATTGTCTTTTGGTTTTAGCTGTAGGTTCTATTGCCTTTTTGATTGTGTGGTTCGTGTATCCGTTCTGTTGTAGAGTGGCAGTTATCTGTTTTAATTCGTGTTTTTTCTTATTATCATCTGCCAGTCGTATAGATCTGGAAAGGAGCGTGTAGGTAACTGTTTGTATTTGAGAATGGTGTTGATGGGATATAGGTACCCATTGGTATGTGTTGGCTTTCTTTATACGGTACGGTCTAAGTGCCCATTCTGGGGTTTTTTTCCTTACGAAGACGTCAAGGAAAGGTAACTGGTTGTTTTCTTTCAAGTTCTAATGTAAATCGAATACTGGCGTGCTTCGAGTTTAGGTGCTTTAGGACCTTGAGCAGTTCTTGTTTGCCAACATGCCATATAACTAATACGTCATCGACGTATCTTATCTATAACTTTGCCTTCATTGCTGCTCCGTCGGTTTGTTTATATATGCGGTTGTCAAACATTAAATAGGCACTTTTAAGTGTCGTGATAAGTCTATTATGAATGGTGGGAAGTCTTAATTCTCGGAGATTTGTTGAAGTGCTTCTTATACCAGTATGCTTGAATATAAGGACTTAACATCGAAACTGGCTATGATATCTTCTAGTTCTGTCGAAAGACTGTTGAGAATAAGCGTGAAATGTTTCGAATTTTGAATGTAAGGGTCTGCTTTTTCCTCAATAGGTTGTAGAGTACTGACTAGATATTTTTCCAAGTTGTATACTGGCGAGTTGAAAGCACTAACTACATGTCAAAGTGGGCCTCGGTTTTTACGGATTTTGGGCAAACCATAGAATTTTGGGCATCGACTAGACATTTCTCTGGGGATCAGTTTTTTCGTATATATGGGGAGAGGGCACACAACATTTTCCTGAGAATGTTACTCCCAAAGACATTAACAGAAACACATGGTTTCAACAAGAGCACACACTACATATGATCATGAAATTTTGTTTGGTTTCGTGATTAAAAACTTTTTAATTAGGGAGACACAAGTTTAAACTAGATCATAATAGTTTAGTTCCGATGAATAAATTGGAACATTTTGAAATATAATCAAGAGTATACTATAATGAAAATAGAACTGATGTGTTATAGAAGTAAATGATTATCTGGAGTAGACAGGCCTGATAAGACTATTATTTGATCTTAACATGGAACTAATGGCAGATCTCGTCGGATGGTATTAATATAAAGAAACGGTTTGAGTAATAAAAGCACATCATTTTCGAATGGACAATTTTATAGTAGATGGTAAGGTATAGCGAACTTTATTATAATCTCTTTCAAGTTTTTGAATTTAACTAATAAATGATAATTTTTTCTTTAATTTCTATTCATACTGTTGAATAAATAGGACAGTCATTGGTAAAGAAGAATAGGTCACAAGGCACGTTGGTAATGCTAAAGTCATTTCACCGATGTGATTCATGTATAGCAATATTGTTAAAATGATAATCTAGAGTCAGTCTGGTAAAATTTTTAAAATTGATATATAGTGAGTATTTTGTTGAGAAATTTAGATCGTTTATGTTATTTTATAGAAGTTAAATAAGGGTAAACGTATTGTGTGGCTCCTACAGAGTATTTTTTAAATAGTTTCAAAAAGTATTTTATAATATCCAAAAGTTTATAATTAATTCACAATAAAACATATATCATACAATTTGGATGCCCAACGTGTGGCAAATAATTTAAATTTATTAATTATAAAATTGCCATTCAACGTAAGGTCTTAACAAAATACAATTGAATAGAATAATAGAAAAATAAATACATGTTTTGGTTACTTTGAAAATGAAAATGTTGAATCGAAAACTTCTTGACGGCGGCCATTATTATACAAGGCAGAATGGGGAGATGGCTTCACCAATGATAAATTTCATTAAATGAATCTTTTTTTCGAGAAATTGGTTATTGCAGAAGAAAATATGATATCTTTATTTTGCATTTGTGAATTTTTTGGGAATAATCCCACAATTCAGGATACATCTGTATATTTCAAAACTTTCAAACATTTCAAGGTGTAAATTGCACCTTTGTTATCAAAGGGAGAAACAAGTGTTCTAAAGTCAAGATCACGTTATTGTTGTTAGAAAATGAGTTTAAATTAATGGTTTTCTTTATCGATCGCTCCGAATACCGAAAGACGGTTGTTTAAAGCACTTTGCTTGTTTTCTATGCATTCAAAATAGTAGATATGACATAACATACATTTTATATCTGTTTTTTGAAGTCTTCAGATTCTCAGTCCAGCAGTATTGTTTGAAAATGGGAGTTTTGTTTAAAATATTTTAGAATTTGATGGCATCCTTGTTGACCATCTACACTTAGGTAAAGGAAATGTATCGTGCTAACAAAAAACTGTTTATTTGGCCACAACTTTTTGCCCAAGATATACCTACTACTAACCCTTCGAGATTTTTAAAAATCGTACAGTGTTTTAAATTTCACTATTTTAATGATTTTAGAAGCTTGGTACATCCTACACATAGGAGGATGCAAGGTATATGAGAAATTTACAAAAAATTCCGAGAATGATATCGAATTCTTTGACTGAACCTCGTATAGTGACAAAAGGTCGATTGTAACATTATTAACGTTGTAGAAATCCGTTCGGTTCGCTGGAATATTTACTCAAATAATTGTCAAAAGGAGATAAAAGGAGCTGCTCATAATAGCTTTTAAGGGCGAAGGCACGAGGATCCTCTTTTCTTTAGAATGCAACACGGAAAAGGCGGACTATCGCGTTCACTTAATATCACGAGTTCAATCAGGCAAATGAATTCGAGTTCTTTTAAGGCAACTGCTGCAAAATGAAAAACAAAAATGTTTGAGAAGCCTTTTTAAGTTGCTATTAGATTTTTGTAAGTTTCAAAAGTAAATACGAGGGTTTGTCAAAAAAGACTAAAAGGAAGTAGGGATATCCTATTAAATATACAGGATAGCGGAGATAGAGCAATGGTTATGAAAAAAAAAACGAAATTCTGTCGATTTAGTCAAATCCCTCTAGCTCCTTTATAAAAAAGTGTAAATATCAAAATTGAAGAGAATTATATCCCGAATATGACTGTCATGTCCTCGTTTTCGAGATATGACACAAACTTATCTTTTTCTGAATGGAAATCATAGTTGGCTATGACCTCAAAAAACCGGACATTTTTAGAGCTTTTTAACGATAAAATACTCGATATAGTTATTCATAAAAATAACGGAGTTATGGATGCTTTTCTCTCTTATTTTCACTTTTAACGTAGGTAGCCATGAAAAAGATTGATTTCACTTTGACGTTTCCTCATTTGAGAGTAATTCCATTAGTAGTGCTGAATTGACAGTCGATATTAACCAGTTTTCGTGATAAAATTAAATATTCTAACGAAGAAAAACTGAATATGGTGGAATGTGATATCATATGCCATCAAAATTCAGTTCGTGCAGCTGAGGAATACTTTCATAGATATTTTAATCGTCGTCAACCTGCTCTATGTAAATTTAAGAGGCTTTACAGTAGTTTACGTAGATATGGATCTTTTACTAAACCACCAAACGAACGTAATCAAATTAACGAAGCAGCACAAATAAATGTTTTGGCAATGGTAAATCAAAATCCATCTACATCAACTCGTGAGATTGCGGCAGAAGCTGGCACCTCTCAACGAACTGTAGTCAAGGTATTGAAAGCGCACAAATTCCACCTGTACAAACTTTCAATTTATAACAACTTTGCATGCTGGTGACGAACATCGACGTATTTTGTTTTGTATATGGTTTAGAGACATGTGCCTTGACAATCGACAGTTTCCATTAAAGGTGTTATGGTCAGATGAAACTAGATTTACTAACTGCGGTATGTTCAATAGACACAATGAGCATATCTGGGCTAAAGAAAACCCTTTCCATCTAGAACAAAAACAACCCCAGATAAAATTTGGTTTAAATGTTTGGTGTGGTATCATAGGGTCTACTATTCTGGGGCCTTTTATCTATGACGAATTACTTACTGGGGAGCGCTACTTGCATTTCATGCAATACACTTTTCTAGACATGTTGAATAATTTGAATTTGATAACTCGTTTAGAAATATATGAGTGGTTCTAACATGATGGAGCACCTGCTCATAACTCGTTATTAGTAAGACAACACTTAGATAATCACTATCCAAACTCTTGGATAGGAAGAAATGGCCCACACGAATGGCCACCCCGGTCTCCCGATTTGGCAGTTATAGACTTCTATTTATGGGGTGCGCTAAAAAACAAAGTATACAAAAGAAAGTATGAGACAGTTGGTGAACTAAGGGAGGCGGTATTACAAGCAATTGAAGAAATTGATAGGCGGTCTGTGAAGAAAGCGGTAATGTCAATCTTAAAAAGATGGAATTTATATCTAAATAACAATTGTGGACTTTTGAAACATAAATTGTAACCATTATTATGTACTTTAATTTCTTAAGTTTTTAGTAAGTACCTATTTATTTCGTTTTTTCGTTATCTGATATACCTAATAAAAAAATCGTTCAATGTTTTTTGGAATAGTTATTTATAAATCAATCTATTTCATGGCTACCTACGTTAAAAGTGAAAATAAAAGAGAAAAGCATCCATAACTCCGTTATATTTATGAATAACTAACTATATCGAATATTATATCGTTGAAAATTTGTTTTGAGGTTATAGCCAACTATGGTTTTCGTTCAAAAAAAGGTAAGTTTGTGTCATATTTAGAAAACGAGAGCTGTCACGCAAACGAGGACATGACAGTCATATTCGGGATACAATTCCCTTCAATTTTGATGTTTAAACTTTTTTTATATAATCAAAAACAAAGGGCTAGAGGGATTTGACTAAATCGACAGAATTTCGTTTTTTCAAAATATCTAGTAAGCCATGACTTTTTATAAAAATCCGAAAGTGTCATTAAATTGGGCCAGTAAAACTGAAAATCTTTCCCAATTTAACCATTGCTCTATCTCCGCTAGTTTTCGAGATCCCCATACTGATTATTAAAAAAAACTCACCCTCTATATTCTAAGGCGAAGATAGAGATAGAGAAACCATAGGTATGAATTGAATTACTGTAGAGGAAATACTGGGAAAACCCACAGATGAGCAAATAATGATATAAGAAAGACACAAAGTACCTCTGGGAAATGTTGGGAAATTGAGAATTACCACAATACAAATACTGCAACCAGTAAATGATCAAATATCGTTATGAAATAATTGATCAAACGACATGGATGTTACCAAGTATATAGGCACACAAACACTGAGTACATTGTAGACATATTGGGGTGTTTTGGGTTTATATTCTGTTCGTAATCAGGATATGTGGGTTGTCGTATTTTATTGATCTATTTTGTTTATAAGTCTTCTTTATAGAACCTTTTGGATATAGAGTTTGTATTAGTTGATCTGAACCCATAGTAATGCTATATTAAGATACTTTTTTTGTCTTTTGGCCTAGATGGACAACATCCTTTATTGTTGTTTGAACATAGCGTATGCGCAAGAACAAAAGACCTTTGTCGGGACTTTAAACAGGTAGGTAAACATTAAAACCACATTAAAGTCTTGCTGAAACCATAAACGAAGTGTATGTCAGCAATATGTTGCATTGAATATTGACGATTTGCCATATTCATATCACAAGATAACCACTAATACAGAGCGTAAACAGCACGGACGGTAAGTAAAAGTAGGGATCACAAGGCAGGGCAAGGTACAACTAACGTAACTAGTCTTTATCCTGTAAGTTCTTTGCAGGTAGAGTCAATATGTTCCATTTCGCTTACTCCTGCTAGTCGCGAATAGCATTGCTAGCCTTTTCTCGGACAGCACGCAGCTAATGTCAGATGTCACTTAATAAAGGTCTTTTGTGCTTGCGCAGACGCTATGTTCAAACAACAATAACTCCTAAAGTAATAAACATACAGTTATGAAATTAATGTTGTACAGTAGCTTAACTCAAAAACTGTGGATTTAGTGAAAAAAAAATGAGAGGTAATCGGGACTACTTTTGCATTGATTTGGAATAATTTGTTGATTTGCATAATTTTTTTACCCTTTTTTTTGCTTTTCATCTTTTTATCAAAAGTTAAGAAAACGTTAACACTTTGTTTTGAAATGTTGTTGATAGACATTTTTATTGTCCGTCGAATAAGCCTATTTTTATCTCAGTAAGACCAAAACTTTAAGAGATATAAAGGTTTTTGTTCACACGTAGAGAATGGGTCATCAAAAAAACAAAATGGCTGCCATATGACGGGGTGGGGTATTGAGCCCTAGTATATAGTGTATTTGTGTATTAAAATAGTTGCTTTACATGTATTTAGATTATCGCTAGTCCATAACCGGACACACTGTATACTATTTTTCCATCCCTTCCATTTCTTCTGTTTGGCATAAACACCATTTTTCTTCAACACAGTATTGAGTTTTATTTAATTTTGAATAGATACTTACCTCGAAAATAGATAAGTCAAACTGACACATTTTAATAAAATATGCAGAATATCAATCTAAAATATCTCCCATATTTAGAAAACATAAATATCAGTAATCATCCTTGGGATTTTAGAGTATTGGTGATACTCTGTATGATCTGTGTCGTGTTGGTTTTGTATTCTTGCCATAGAGCACTCATTGATTCTAGCATAACAGTTTAAACAGTTAACGTCACTTTCTTATATAACACATCAACAGCAGAAGTACTAAGACCTCCTTGTTCCATTGTACCTTGGGATAAAGCTGCTAGTAGACATAACGATTGATTTATGACTATACAACCTTAAAACGGTTATTGCTAAGGGAAGAATCGGTTCTTTATGTAAGAAAATGGATTACCTAGGAGCTCTCTTTTAGCAGAAATAATTTTCAAAATCTATTCTGAAGATCTATGAAAAATAATGCAAGCTCATACATATTTTGCCGACATAATGACGGAGAACTAAACAGATATCTTGCCATTTCTTAATGTTCTAGACGACTGGTTTCAGAGGCCAGATGCTCCTCAACTAAAGCTCTAAGGATTCCATAGCAGCATATATGCTATTTAAGACAAACTACTCAGTATAACTGGCTAATCTTCTGT
Source organism: Octodonta nipae (assembly GCA_034190945.1). NCBI lineage: Eukaryota > Metazoa > Arthropoda > Insecta > Coleoptera > Chrysomelidae > Octodonta > Octodonta nipae. Next base: position 13,720,113 of record CM067221.1, on the reverse strand, counting down.
AACGCCCTCTAACAAAAAGAAGTGAAAAGTGCTGTTAAATAATGTTTTGCAATTGTTATCAATTTATGAATATCTTCTAAACCAAAAGCTCATTATTTGGTCCAGAAGACATTCATAAACTGATAACACTTGCATAAAATTATTTAACAGTACTTTTCACTTATTCTTGTTAGAGGGCCGTTACAGATTTAAAGCGGATTTTTAAATGTTTGCGCCTTTTTTGAAAACTTCTGTAGAGCCAATCCTAATTAACATGTACATTTTTTGCCCAAAATCTAAAAAGACTTGTTTTTTTTTTAATCCGCTCTAGACCGACGCTTTTATTTTGTTGGATTTATTGTGTTACGATTTTGCGGGTTACCTAACTTCGATTGTAACAATCTCCCGCATTTTGTATCTCCTACGGGAGCGCTATAATTGTTTCTTTCATATTTACTAAAGCGCTTTTCTGTTTGTTCAATCGAGAAAGATTGTTCGTTACCATTTTGTGTATCATGTTTCATCCAGATTTTAGTGTAAGAACATTACGAAGCCCTGCAACTGTTGCTGCCAGCGAAACTAGTCTCAGAAGACAGGAAAACCAAGAAAACACCACCATCAGGGCTTCGACATAAGGTTAGCGATTACTGTTACTTTGCGTGACGTTACATTGTTTATATCTATTGTTCGGCTAAAGGTTCTTCGTTTTTTACAAATTTGCTTGAACAACTATTGAAGTAACAAACCGCAACATCTAAATCATACCGTTTTCATAAATACTCGTAACTTTTGTAGGGAATTCTACAGCATTATAATTTTTTCTCTAAACTGTATACTATTTTGCTTTTTAGAAATTTACATATTTAATTAAGGATTTATATTCTAAATTCATTTCGGTTATTAACCATCATTTAATTTTGTTATTGATCCTTAAGAGCAATCACTCACACCAATTTAAATTAATTACGTCATATATGTATATAGATAATGGACTCACATTAGAATTATATTACATAACTTGACATGTATACATAAACATTGTAATGATAAATTGCAATTTAATTAACAATTCAGAGACTTTATTCTCATCCTAAAATTACAGACGGGTTATTATTAACTACCAGGGTATTGACTCGTGCACTGGAAAGACATTTTGATGTCCAAATATAGGTTAATTAACACTTTTACTGCTTAATATTGAGGCTGTAATGAATCCTTATGCCATTAATGACAGCGATGAAGACGTTTATGACTGTTGGATGATTATGTCAATGATCTACTTTCAGTATACAGTTGTTTAAGAATTGTAATTGCATATTTTAAGAAACTTGTACCGGGTCAGTCAGTCAGTAGAGATTTTTCTATACCAACCTCTGCTTTTAATTTTGGGGGGCCAATTACAGAATTAAACGAAAAATATAAAATTAAAATTGTTTCTAACCCATCATGTTATATATCAAATGAAAGGGCTCATTACGACGAAAACAATATTTTTTTTCAAAATTTTAAAATAAATAAATTAAAAGATATTAACAAAAATATATAAAAAATCGACCGTCGCCCCCCCTTTGATCTCCGAAACTACTGAACCTAAAATTTTGAAAAAAATAGGAAATATAGAGCGTTGCTTGAACTTTACAGGAAAATTAAAGAGAAACAATTAATATTAATTTTGGGGGGAAAATTATAGAATTAAATAAAAATTTAAAAATAAAAAATGAAGTCATGTAATATATCAAATGAAAGGTCTCATTCTGAGAAACACAAATATATTTTTTTCATATTTAAGAAAAATACTTAAAAAGATATTAACGAAAATATACCAAAATTTACCCATTCCCCCCCCCTTATCACCGAAACTATAAAACGTAAAGTTTTGAAAAAAAATAGATTTATAGGTTCTGACCTGAAGTTTACTGGAAAAATAAGGAGAAACCTCTACTTTTAATTTTGGGGGGCCAATTACAGAACTAAACGGAAAATATAAAATTAAAATTGTTTCTAACCCATCATGTTATATATATCAAATGAGATGGCTCATTACGACGAAAACAAATATAGTTTTTTCAAATTTTTAAAATAAATAAATTAAAAAAGATATTAACAAAAATATAAAAAAATCGACCGTTCCCCCCCTGATCTCCGAAACTACTGAGCCTAAAATTTTGAAAAAATAGGAAATATAGAGCGTTGCCCGAACTTTACAGGAAAATTAAGGAGAAACCATTAATATTAATTTTGGGGGGCAAATTATAGAATTAAATAAAAATTTAAAAATAAAAAAAATTTCAAACGCATCATGTAATATATCAAATGAAAGGTCTCATTCTGAGGAATATAAATACATTTTTTCATATTTAAAAAATATATATTTAAAAAGATATTAACGAAAATATACCAAAATTTACCCATTCCCCCCCCTTGTCTCCCAAACTATAAAACGTAAAGTTTTGAAAAAAAAATAGATTTATAGGTTCTGACCTGAAGTTTACTGGAAAAATAAGGAGAAACCTCTACTTTTAATTTTGGGGGGCCAATTACAGAATTAAACGGAAAATATAAAATTAAAATTGTTTCTAACCCATCATGCTATATATCAAATGAGAGGGCTCATTACGACGAAAACAAATATATTTGTTTCAAAATTTTAAAATAAATAAATTAAAAGATATTAACAAAAATATACAAAAGTTTACCTATTCTCCCCCTTATCTTCGAAACTATATGCTGGAAAATTTTGAAAAAAAATGGCGGTATAGCCCCTCACCTGAACTTTACTGGAAAATTAAGAGAATTAATATATATATTGGAGGGGGCAAATTATAGAATTAAAATAAATTAAAATTGTTTCTAACCCATCATGTTATATATCAAATGAAAGGGCTCATTACGACGAAAACAAATATATTTTTTTCATATTTTTAAAATAAATTAATTATAAGATATTAACAAAAATATAAAAAATTTTACCCATTTCCCCCCTTATCACCGAAACCATAAGCTGGAAAATTTTGAAAAAAATTGGAGGTATAGCCCTTCACCTGAACTTTACTGGAAAATTAAGGAGAAAAATTATAGAATTAAATGGAAAATAAAAAATTATAATTGTTTCTAACGGGTCATGTAATATATCAAATCCCAGGGCTCATTATGACGAATAGGTACAAATATATATTTTTTAATTTTTTTAAAATGAATATTTTAAAATATATTAAAAAAATATTTTAAAAGAATTACCCATTCTTCCCGTTATTCGCCAAACTCTAAGACCTAATTTTTTTTGTTTATAGGAAAAATATGAAAAAAATCCCTAATTCTATTATTTGGCCGGAAAATAAATTACTAGAAAACCCCCATAGTAATTTTAGGGACAAATTATACAATTAAATGGAAAATAAAGATTCAATTTTCAAACGAATCATGTAATATATCAGATAAAAGGCTCATTATGTGAATTACAAATATAACAAATTTTTAAATCATTTAAATAAATTATATTAAAAATATTAAACATCGACTTAATTCCCACTTTAGAAACTACACTATTTAAAATTTGAAAAATATATTTTATTTATATTTTTAAATAATTTGAATAACAGATTTAATAATTTTTAATTTAAACTTTGACCTATTTTGCCGTTTTTCTTCCAATCTACAGAGCCTCAAAACTCAGACAGTAGATTATAAAAGGCATTTCTGAAAGTTTATTAGTAAAATAAAACTCTAATGTTACTTTTTGGGGGGCAAATTAGAAATTTTAATACATATGTATTGTGATAAAAATCAAGCGAATACTAAAGCAGATAAAATAAAAAGTCTATTTTTGGAAAATCAAAGTGTATATTTTTTATAAATTTAAAACGCTTCCTTTAAAAGATATAAGGGTAAGTATAAGAAAATGCACTCATTCCCTGCTTGTCTGAAACTGGAATATTCGAATCTTGAAGGTGGTACGGAACCGTAAGTATGCGAGTCCAACTCGCACTTGACCAAATTATTTGTTTGGTTGTATGTTTGTAGTCGATAATCTTTGGAAGTAGTTAACCGATTTTAAAAATTCTCACACTTTTCGAAAGCTACACTATCGGCGAGTGACATAGGCTATGTTTTAATTAGAGAAAATGTTTGATTACGCGATACGAATTTAATATCTTGGAAACAAAATGTGACACAGACTTAAAAATTGTAGTATACACTGTTCTCCCCATAGAAATACAAAACGATTTTAATCCTTTGGCAAAAATTCAATTATCCCACGGGGGGAACCGTTTTTTTGAAAAAAATACCATTATTTGCAAATCCAAAGTTATGCAACCATAACAATTACGAGGTTGATTTCATACTTTTAAATGAAGTACAGGATTTTTTTTGTAAATGGGGAAATGGGGTCACTATTGCCGTACACACATTTCACTATCTCCAAATTAGAATGAAATAATGGCGGGATATATATATATTCTTCTAAAATAAATATTATTGAATTTATGGAGGAAGTCAGGATAAATAGTGTTAAGTGAGGAGGATTCATAAAATTAAAATAAACTCCATAAACATATTTAGAATATTAATTATACACATATGAACATCACAAAAAAATATAGAAGTTGACAAAACTATCAAAATTATTTTGGCAGAACCCTCAAATGAGAAAAATATATAAAACTAAAAATTTACAAACATGCCACAACTAACAGAAATAACTAAAAATTTTAACGTCAGGACAAACGTGAAAAAAGTAAAAAATGTCAATTTTGGAACGTGTGAGGTTAGTTTATTGGCACAAAACATTAATTCTGACTAACTGTGAATAGAGGCCAGAATGTAAGAAGAAATTTGATAAAAACTTCCTAAAGAACAGAAGAGGAGAACGCTTATGTCCATCTCCAAAAAGACATTCTTGAAAAACCTAGTCTAGAAAATAATACCTACTAAAGAAAAGATTAACTGAATGCATTTCTAGGTGATGACACGATTCGAGGGGGGCAGTGTTACGAAGTTGGCATTTGACAATGGCACGCCACTGACCAACATAATTCCGACGAATTCCCGAATTCTAGTTTTTCTTTTTTTCGTATAAACTTAAAATCATGTATAAATACAGTCGAATAATTTAGATTTAGTTAGTCTGGTAAATTATGGAGTTAATTTGGATGATTAGGATTGAACAGAATGTATTTGGTTCTTCCGTCTTTTTCGGATATGTTTAATTCGCAAAATTAGAGTTAAGTTACATTTGAGATGTGAATCAACAGTTTAGACAGGAAGGAAAAACAATGGGTTTGAATAAAAAATTCCTATTTTCCGCAAATACTTAATTGCCATTCCTGATACAAAATTGTATTTAACAAAACTATTAATCGCCAAATTTTGTTATTGAACCCTTTAAAACCAAATGATGCTTGCTTTTTCTCAATTTCTTGCAAATATGTAGTTTTTATTTGGTAAAGTGGTTTGAGAACATTGTGATCAACAGCAATTTAGGACATTTATTCACCGAAAAAGACATCGCAATACCCTGTTTTGGAAAAAATTAGATGTATATGTACGCGATTGTATCGCCAGGTAGGTGAATTTAGAAGAGGACGAATTATTGGTTTACGGGAGGCGATTTGTTCATTTCGAGAAATCGCTAACCTCACGAATAGAAATCGAACTATTTTTTTACTTATTTATTTAACCAATAGATAAAGACATATCAGCATACTATTACACAGAGGTAATCGGAGCTACCTGTTCGTGGTCTTGGCATAATATCTAAAACTAAAAATATATACATAACATAAAGAAAAAATATATAAAAATACATAACATAAAAAAGAACATAAAAAAATATAAAACATCATTTTTAAACGAAGTTTCTATAACAATGGTGGCTTTTTTGTCAATTGCCTATCTGATTCTATTATTATCTTTATTAATTATCCACTTTTTTAACTTATTTTTTATTGCTCTTACATTGCTTAACGCTTTCAATTCATTTGGAGGACTGTTGTGTACATTTATTGCTCTTATAAAACTGCATTTGCTAGTAACTGTTTTAGATCTATGCGGGAGAAGTTTGCTCTTGTTCAGGAATTTTTCTTTCAGCATAATGTAGTCGTATTTCAAAGATTTAAGTAAGAAGAGCTGTTATGAGATGTTGTCAAGCGTGATTTGATAATACCCAAAATCGGAAAAGAGTAGGCACCGGACGTAGAAGGGGTACAAATCAAATTCAAGAACGACGTCTAAGACTTATGGCCGTTGGAGAACTCGAAATTTGACTGATGAGTGGTGATAAGACCAAGTCCACCTTGTAAGTGTGAGCGGTCTTTTGGACTGCAGCATTATCAACCCCATCTTGTGTTATCTCTGACCGCTGAGCATTGACGGCAACGACGACAACATTGGAATGTGGAATGGCATCAGGTCGTCCTTTCTGATGAATCTCGATTCTGCTTGGGTGGACATGATGGCCTAAAGGAGGGTTAGACGACGTCGAGGAGAAAGACGTCAAACTCAATTTGATGTTGAGCGACATGTACACCGAACAGTAGGCGCTATAGTATGGGGTGCTATTGCATGGAAGTAGGTCATCTTTAGTCTTTGTTCGGGGCAACATGACAGCGCAACCTTATCTTCAGAAAGTAGTGGAGTCGTATGTTATATATCGGCTCATGGATCCTATAGTTTAACAAGATACTGTTATTTTAAACTTTTTTGAAGATATCCATGTGAATCTGTTGACATGGCCGCCCAGATTACCCGATCTTGCACCCATAGAACATGTTTGGCATATGATCGGCAGAAGGCTTTACCTCAGACCCCAGGGGCTTTGGGGGTTCTAAGACATGAAATACAGGTAGCTTTACATAGTATGCTCAAGAAGAAATAGACGCCCTAATTGAATCAATGTCAAGAAGTGTTGGGAAGTGTATAGATAACCGCGATGAACAATGACATTATTAACAAACTTAATAATAAGAAATTAAACTCTTTGGTGTTTTTTTATTCAAATTTTAATCATTTAGTCCCTATAAATTACGTTTACATCTCCTTCTGGGTGTTGGAGTTCCTTTGTCACTGAGTATATTTCCGTAAATGATTCCGCTAATATCTCAGAGGGTACCTGAGACAGAGCACCATTCTTTTTACTGCAATCTAAAATTTTAAAGTAATGACAGATTTAATTAATAACAAATTGACATCTTATTCAAAAATGTAGCTACACGTTTAATTTCATTTAATTGTTATGTTAGAATTGAATTTGACAAAAAATGATACTTTCAATGACAACCAACCCTGTTGAAGACAGAAATGCGTCAAACGCCTACAAAGTTTCATGAAATAGATCAATGAGAAATTTTAGAGAACGCACAGCTGTTTCAGACACCTAATGAAAAATTCATGAACACATCCCATAATATCATTGGTGTAATATGTACATACACGTTTAAAATATCTCCAGTAGGCTAAGAAAAATATATTGAATATGAAAAATACATGAAGGAGTGCTCGCTCGGGAGATGAAAAAATTTGGAGTTGCCAATAAAAACAGTAATCATTATAAAGTGTAATAGTCTGGCGCAAATAAAAAAATAACCAACACCTGTTTGATTTTAGTTAAACGAGCATAAACTGAAAGAAAAAAGCACTATACGAGAACGTTACGAAATTCTCTGGTAGCTATTATTATTTAAATGGATTTTATTTGTTTGAAAATCAGGAATACATTTATGGTAAATGGCGAACGTTATCGTGCGATAATAACGCAGTTTTTTGTGCTTCATTTGGAACATAAAGGGTATTTCTAAACAGGGTTTCACACTTCTGCTGTTTATAGAACACTTAATATAAGCCAAAAGTCCCTATTAACATGTGCCCGAAAACGCACCCTAAGGACTTATATGCCCTTAAAAAGGGTTCAAACTAAACTGTTTTTATTTGTTATTGAAAAAACTGTCGAAAATCCATATATAAATAGGCAAAGACAAAACGGTTAGGTACCATTTTCTTCTCTGTTTCTCGACCGATTTTCTTTATTTTTGATTTGTTTAGTAGCTATTGACGACCTTCAGTGCAGAATATATAAAGAATAAATTATTAAAAAAATTCAAGTGAGTGGCGCCCACTATGAACAAGTAGGTTAATCTAATATTCGAATTTTGACAGTCGTCAACAGTAAAAATCCAATCTTGGACAATCATAACGAGGTATAAAAATATTAGTAAATTAATCGACTTTTACTTACAAAGATGTATGCTGTGAAAGCCTTCTTTTCTATTCATTTATGACATTATTTTTTTACAAAAACGATGACAGCTATTACTGAAGTGACCAAAGCGAATGTGTGTGTTTACGTATACGAAGTTTGCGCTTTTACAGAAGAATCCAAATGAAAAGTTTTATGTAAGTACACAATTTAGAGATTCTAAAGCTAATTGATACATTTGATTTCCGAACCTGAAGAGTAGAGTATCTACATTCTTTTAGTCATGAATGTCTCACAAATCTAATAACAATTTGCATATGCATCCATTATCAAAAACTGCGAAAACACTCATGAGATGTGATATGCAAATATGTTTTTAATTATTTATATTTATGCCATGTGCAAATATAACTTGAATAAGTATTACAGTATTAGCAATAAAATAAGACGAATCAATTTGCTGTTTCATTTGATATAAGGTAATCTTATAAATTAATTTTAACATCTCATCTAAAAATTAGTAGTCAGTCAGAAATTGTTCTTTTAACAAGATGTGATATGCTGCAAATATATATTTTTTCATTTATCTAATAATATAATACCTATAATGTTTGTTTATTTACATGAATCTTATTTATATGTAATTTTCGCAAACGGCACTACTATTTTGTCGAAATTCCATTTCGGGGTTTTGGCATGTATAAATCGGGATCAATCGTATTACCGAGAAAGAACGAGATTGTGACTATTAAAACTGCTCTAGAAGAATTCGTTCAATACAAATTGATGTGTAGGATCTTATAAGAATTTTATCACTACTTGATATTTTTCTAACATTACATTTTTACAGTTGAACCTTTCAAGATTTTAAATTAAAAAGTGCTGGTTACGCGATTTTTTGATGGGTAAAAAGTTGTGTTATGTTAAATTGTGGCCCTCAATGAAGTTGCCATGGGCAGTTACATATGCATATATAAACTGACTGAGATATAAGGCGGTTATGATTATACAGGGTGATTCCAGAAATGTTAGAAACCAAATGTTTTATTGGGTGGGTCATAAACAGTTGCATACACACATATATTGGGTAGTCCATAGACAGTTACATATACAGGGTGGTGAAAATATAAAGTGGAATAATTGTAATGAGTATTTTAATAAATCTTGAGTTGAAATTAAACTGAATCACTTCATCTTGAGAAAAATTATACCAAATATCCGATTATATGTATATATGTACGTACCTATTAATATTTTTAATGAACCTTTGCATTTACTATTAATGAACCATACAAATGGAAATTGAATAAGTATTAATAGTAAAATGAAACAGATTATTTTGAAATTTCGATACGAATAGAATTGTCATTTACATTTATTTGTTATATTATCCTACGGGTTAACAACTGAATTATTTAATATTAAGAAATTTATGTAAACTAGATTTTTGTCTTTGATTTCCACTTACTGCCTCTTTGCCATACCTTATATCATTAAGCTATGCATTAAAAATGTGCTCACAAATAAAGTCCTATTAATTATATATGAAAAACAAGTTGAATTTTGTTAGGAATTGACACAATTGGTCGAATTTCGACCACTGGGCGATCGCTTGTAAATAGAAAAAAATGTATGGGTCTTATGTTAAATAACATGTGCTACTCCATTTTTAGACATGCAAATCATAAGCGCCCTATTTAGGTTGGTGAACCCCCTTTACGTAATTTTTTTATTTAAATTTCTTTACAATTTTTTCTACAGATTTATAAAATCTCAACAATTTTGCGTAAAAAAATATATATGTCCAAATTGATATTTTCAACATTTTTCGAGTAAATTGAGTTTGAAAATTCAGTATTATTATTTAAATAAATTGCAGATCTGAACTAAAACTATTTAAATGTAGATGCAAACTCACTACTTTACCTGTTCATTGGGTTTTCTCTCTTCAAAATTTTTTCCTGTAACATATAAGTATTTGAAAATTGTATATGAAGAACAAAGTGTAGTAAGGCAAAATCTTAAAATTGCCCGGATTGCTGGTTGTCTGTACAGAGATTCTTCCTCACAGTTATTCTAAGAGAAAGATATGTCTACTAAATGATCAACAAGTATTCAGGGACAGGGACTTTTTGGGTTATTTTAATGAGTTCTATACATAGCAGAAGTATGGAATCCTATTTTAGAAACACCCTGTATGGCTTTTATAGCTGTTGACGATATGTGATTTTATCAGAATGGTGCCACATGTCATACAGCTAGTGAAACATTAACTGCAAGAGTTTGCGCATCGCCTTGTCATTTTCCGGGTTGGTGACCAGAATTGGCCGCCACGGTGTTCTGATTTAACACCTCTGGACTACTGGTTGTGAGGTTATCTGAAGCCACAGATCTATAACAACATATCCCTGGGTATCGAAGTTTTGAAGGCCAAAATACCGCTACATGTATAGAAGAATATTATTAAAAATTTTGTGAAAAGAGTACGCATGTGCCAGCAAAGCCATTTTCAAGATAATTTGTTTCAGACCTAATTCCTTTCTGAAATTTCTTTACATTTTTTCTAGTCTAGTAAATCCGGTAAAGGTGGTGTAGTTTAATAGGAATCACTGTAAAATGAATACACAATAATATAACTAATGGGTTCATTTCAAATAGCTTTTACAGTCGAATAGATCTCTTCTAATAGCCGACGATATAGAAATTTTACTAACGTTATTCTACTACTTTTGGCAATAACCTGCAAAGTTTTATGATCATTTTTATGCTCTACATTTCATCAAATGCCGTACTTTATTGAAACCAATATATTAAATTTTTAATAAATAGATAACTTTATGACGAATTGCACTTATATTGCCATGAAATTTTCCGTTTGCTTCCGGACGTTTGATAATAACTTATCCATCGTACAGAGCGATGCAAAATAAACTATAAAGAGTGATACACAAATTATTTGTTCCGTTTAAAAAATTCAAAATTTGTTAACTGTTTGAACACTAATCGTGGTAGATTCAGATTAAGAAAAATGCTGAAAACCTAATGAAAACGCCAAAATTACTGTATCAAAATTAGGTTAATGTGGCAGATTTTTTTGGGGTTTTTTAATCCGAATCTGAGGTCCATTAGGTTTCACCAAATGTGTTTGTCATACTGAGTTCAAAGTAAATTTAAATCTTTAAAACGGGAACTACCGTCGTAATAGCTTTGTTGTTACAACTTTACGTTATAGGGGTAGCTGAAGATGAATCTGAGGTTCGTTATATTTCATTGGATAAAGGTCTAAATATCTAAAAGAAAAAGAAACATGCTGAGAAAATTCAGGGACACGTTTAAATGAACTCCAATCTGCAGCTGAGTGGGAAATCGTGAAGATTCATACACGAGAGTTTTTACTATCCTAACCTTTACTTGATGGGAAACGAAACCTTTAACTGCTTGGTAATGTATTGTTTTTATTTACACACTCTGGTTCAGTTCAGTTCTTGGATTTATTTAAAAACACAGTCCAACTCTCTCTAATTTATTTCCACTACTTTAACACAATATATATTCACAGAACTAGTTACAAGTTATCTCTACTTAACTACACGACAGTCGAATACTGAATGAATGCTTCTGTCCGCTCTCCGAATTTATATATTTCTTCTCGGACTACTCCAGTAGGTCAACGAGCCATCAGGAAATGTGTTCTCGAAAATTCGATAAAATTATTATATATGTTTTCGTTACCAAATTGAAGATCTTTCTGGTACCCAGTGGCTGTTTATCTTCGAGATGAAGGACTTTCCCTACCACTGGATCTTGATCCCTTAGCTTCTGGATCTGCCCGTACTTTTTGGCAAACACCTTGGCTGTGTCTCTCAAACAGGTCTCTGGGCTCCTCTCTCGTCACGTCGTGCTGCACTTTCTGCTCATCCGAGTTCAGTTCATCTCAAGATCTTTGTAGGTTGGGCGAATATCCACGACGACGCTGCGGATTATACAACCACACAAGATCATCAAATTCGAATTCCCCGCCTTCGGCTCTGATGTCATAGGCTTCCTTCATTCGGGCACTGGCATTCTCGATATTCAACTGGACACGTTGGTGGATGCCGTTCGTCTTTTGACGTAACTGGCTGACATAGTCTTCACCAGCGGTCTCTTCTCCTGGGGACATCCAAACTTTAAATCGTATGATAGTCGTAACTCTCGTCTTATAATAATACTGGCTGGCGTCTGACCCGTGGACTCGTGCACACACGAACGATATGGCATTAGAAACAAGTGAATATACTGGTTTCTTTGGTGGTCAGAAACTACCTTTGATAAATGGCGGTTGATGGTCCTATTCATCCGTTCTACCATTCCCTCGGGTTGCGGGTGTAATGCTGTTGTCTGTGTTTTATTGATCTTCAGTAGTTTGCAGACGTCTTGGAAAAAAGTAGACTCAAAATTTCTACCTTGGTCTGAGTTCATCTCCAAGGGAATACCAGGCGTATCCATTTCTTGACAGCAGCAACGGTCAAGGCTTCTTGATTCGACAGAGCTTAAGCTTCTGCCCATCATGTTATAAATAACGCATTTTTGAATGTTTACTCAGAAACATACCAGAATTTACATAATGTTTCTGTGTAAACTAAACACGTATATATTTCGTAAAATACATATTATCTTAAAGCATTGAAAATGAGAGAAAATCTTGTATTCTAAAATATTGTAAGTCTATGTATTTTATATAGTTTTTTTTATTTTATTACTGTCACAGGAAAGTTAACCAAAATCAAGAAGATTTTGCATAGAAACTGTTTATCGCAAATGATTCCTATACAATTTCATTGCGATTTCCGCCGCTTTTGCCGGTCAACACGTGACCGCCGTCTTCCTTCCTTATTTATTTATTTTCGATCGTGTTAATCGCGCTCACTGTCTCTATTTATTTATTCTATCTGTATTTTTCAGAAACTTCCGGCAAAACTGTAAGAGATCTTCAACTGTTTTCACCTCAGTAATAGAGACCTTCACAGCCTCAAACAAAAAAAGCGGCAGTTATTTGAGACTGAACGTTTGAACGATAAATTTTTACGAAATATTCTTTCTTTCTCTGATTATCTCAATGTCCCTATTTTTAATTTTTTGTGTCACTCTTCTTAATGGATATAAATATAAGGTGAATCAAAATAATTGTCACTATATTGTTACGACTGAAGTATTAATCCTAATTTAATGCTTAAAAGTTCGTTTTGTTCTTAGCTAATGTAATGTCTTCGATGACACATTACATATAATATACAGAAAAATGTATGAATTAGATGTTGCGGTTTTAGTTCAATGCTGGTTCAATGCAAGTATATAATTGAGGAAGGACCTTTAGCGGAACAATCAATAAACAAGTACCGTCGCGTAAATGAATCACCAAATAAAAGTTAATCACTAACCTTTTACGTCGGAGCTCTGCAGGTGGTGTTTTCTTGGTTCTTCTTTCTTCAGAGGCTAGCCCCGCAGCGGCAGGAACTGTTTTTTAGAGCTTCGTCTGGACAACACGTTATACAAAAAAATAGCGACGTAATGTTCATTGATTGAGCAAACAAAAATTGCGGGTTTAACAACAAATGATGCGCTTTTGTAAACACAAAAGAAACAAAATGAAAGCGGTTTAGCGGTTGTTACGATCGGAACCAATAACTCGCGGAATCGTAACACAATAACAACAAAAAGCGGCCGTCTCTTTAGACGAAATCAAAAGTGTCCGAATAGTTCGGCATACAAAACACGAATCTCGAATACTGTCTATATTTTACACGCAAAAAACACTTAAAATTAGCATTAGCGCGACGGAAGGTTTTGGAAAAGGTGCAGAAGTTTAAAAATCAATGAAGTAATTCAATCAAATTGAAAACAATACACTAAACAAATTGCGGGAACGCACCAGCTAACATCATTACAAAAACATTTATACAAAATAATAAGTTATATACATATATATTCAACGGTAGCAACAATTTATGTGAAATGAAAATATTAAACAAAATTAATTAATAATGACATAATATTAAAAAATATATATAATTGTTATTGGTTTCGAACCAGAGAACTTTGGATTCGCAGTAGTGCGTTTTAGGCTCTGAACCATCTGTCTTTGTTTCAATTATGAGGATATAAGATTCAGAGGTTTTACCATCTATTGAGTGGCAAACGTACTTTGTTTATTACGATAACAAAACGATGTAAGCAAAGGAGAGGTTTTACTTAATGTGTATCCTTCTATGAGTCTATATTCGTTGATAATATAAAAATTTAATTCAAAGTTGCTTTTTTGTATGGTATTCTTTTTACTTTCTGAAGTATGTCATATCTCCAATTTAATATATCACAAATAGAAAATTGGAGTGTTTATTAGAACGAGAAGCAAATTTTGTGCAGGTATTCTATATTACTTGGATCTTATATTGCTTAATTTCCTATTTATTATTGATTTTCTATGAAAGAATAGACTCTTAATATATTACCTGGTCCCTGTTTCTTATACGAAGAACTGAATTGGATGAATATTTCAAGATTGAGGCAGTGTGTAGTGTCGGTCGGATTGAAACTTGAAATAAATGAAATTTATAGTTATTCATTTCATTCTCTTGTTCATCTGTTTTCATATCTATAGGTGTGGGTCTCCGTTAAGAAGCTTCGCTTCAATATTTAAAATTTTTTACTGTGAAAACAAATGAATGAGGGATTGTTAAATCATTCCGTTGAAACCCGGTATATTTAAATAATTGTTGTCTTGGTTTTTACCTAGTTTTGTTTACGGTAATAACAAATTCACGAAAATTTGATGTTTTTATTTTGTTATTCCTCAAAATATGTAACTGACAAGAGAAGATGTCGAACTTACCCCAACTAGTACAGTCCTGATGAATATTCCATTGCTTCTTATTGGTATTATTTGAAAGGATTCCTTTAATTAATACGAGACCTTGCAACATTTAGTAATTTCAATTTGGATCCAAACCGAAATTACTAAACATTCATCAGTCATCGTTTACAAGGGACATGACAGCAGGACAAATTAATTTTAGGTAGTGGTAAGTCTTCACTAATTGTAAGGGGTGAATTCGAATGATGAACAGTTTTGCTGTGCAAAACACGGTCATTATTTAGGCCTTGATTAGGAAATATGGAGAATTTTACAGGATTATTTTACAAACAATAATTTAAAATAATTGATAGCAAATCTGCCTTAGCACCAACGCTCTTGACCCGTTTTGAATTTTTGACAGTTGATGACACTGACACTATATGTTATGAATATGAAGTATGAGTGATATAGATTACAAAATTATTATTATTGAAACGAAAGCTACTTAACGTAGGTCCTTCTTACATTTTTAAAATAGATGATTATGGCAGTGAAATCAAAAAATTCCATTTATTTCGATACTTTGGTACGACCGACACCACACTTGCTTGAAATTATAGTAAATAAACAAATATAACATCAGATAAATATGCAATACCAACACAAAATAATACTTTTCGTTCGAATAAACATTCCAATTTACTGTTTGCGATATTTTACATAAAGAACAGCACAAAATAGACAAGTTTATGGATGGTAAAGATAAGGATGGCAATCTTATATGTGGATTAAACTAAAAAAGTGTTCAGCAGAAAACAATAAATAACATGTTTAAGAAGTGACCCGAATAAAGCTAGTATGATGTAACTGCAAAATATAAAATAATATTAATGTTAGGCCACCGGTTTTGTCTTTTTTCAACCAAGCTGTGTAAAATATATATGTTTCCTATACTTTCCTAAATACTTTCAGCGTGCTGTTTAAAATTGCTACATCAGTACAACCTTAATTTAAGGCATTTTGACGGACACTTTTTTTTAAGTATTGGATTAAACTATATGTTGTTGTTTAGCTACTTTGAAAAATAGTCTAGAGATGCTGTGATATTGAAAAAAATTATTACACTTAGAACTAATAGTGAAAATTAATTTGATTTTCCTGAAATTTATGTCCATTACTAGGAATGACGGCAAGACAGTGAAATAGAGCTTTCGCTTTCATCGTTCAGTCCCAAATGAATGCCGCTCTTGTTTTGGAAATTAGTGTATTTTCTTAAAAATGGGATCACCACAACAAAGTGGTGTTACATAGTAGTTAAAGAGAGACTGAGATTCGTCACTAGAATGTAGTGAACCGCTGTTACTATGAGTTGTAGTGTAAAAGATTTGTACATGAAAATCTGCTTGCTGCAGGCACGTACTGGTAGCGAAATTAAATACATATTACTACAAGAATTAGTCGTGTCCGTAATTTTGTCACAAGTTTGAAGGTCATGGGAATTTGGAGATTAATCTCTAACTGCGACGTTGTGTCTCCATTTTTTTCCTCACGCAATATTATAATGATAATCGTTGACCAACTTATATTCCAATAATGTAGACGAAACGACGCCATTAAAGACACAACAGAGTGATACTGATTTATTGTAAAAATTTCCATGACTTTCAAATTATTGACTAGAAAAATTGTTCTGGAAACTGATCTCTTATACAGTTCTCAACATTTTGATAACAGATTTTGATATGAAAATGGTAACATTCAAGATAGGTACCACGGATCTGGTGGAAATCAAATCAAGTAATATTGGCAGGTCTATCACTATGGATGAATCACAGGTGTACTTTTATGACCCAGAAACAAACGTACAAAGTAAAGCCTGGAAACATTTGAATTGAATTCTTGTCTGTTATGGAATTGGTTGTAGTGTATGTAGATGTTACATTAAACTTGATTGTAGTTATAGTAGGAGAGACAGAGGGGTTTTTTGCTCGTCATCGCGAAAATGGACAGAATATGTTCTCTTAAGTTACATTCCTAAATTACATCACGTTTCTGTTAAGGCGTCAGTTGAAGCGATAACCAAGCACAGCCACAGGGGATGAAAGTGGTAATTTTTTTTGTCATGCTCGTGATCGAGCAAACGTTCCAAAATTGGCTATATAGAAGATTATCAGATATTCGGTCAAATTTCCGATGGGCGTCTGCCTAGAGCGTTACCTTCAGGATGGCGGACAGGGGTAAAGTTGTCAAAAAAGGGTTGAAGCTCGTCATCGGGTAAATGGACAACATTTACACAAGTTTTTCGTTTAGACACAGGAAATCATAATCCAAAAGGGCGTCCAGCTAAGTGTTGACGAAGGACCTTAAATTGAGGTACATTTGTTCGTTATCCTGAAAATGGCTGCCATTTTTAGCAATCACTTCTTAATATGTAAGAAAACATAATTCAAAAAGGAGGACAGCCACGTGTTGACAAAGTACTTTAAATCTCGGTAATTTTCAAACATTCGATTAACACTCGCCATCGGGAAAACGAACGCTATTTGCACTAACTACTTGTTTAAATATTAGCAACCAATACTCAAAAGGCCGACAGCTTGGTGATGACGATGGACCTCTAAATATGGACAATTAAGGCACAACTTCAGTTATTTACCATCAGATACAGATAAATATTATAAAATAAAAGTCCTACGCTAATGATAATGTTTTTTCATTTTCAGGGTAAAATTTGAAATTAAATTTACTCAAAAATGGCAAATGAACCTCGATTTCACAATCTAACAATCTATCCTGTAGAAATTAGGTAACTTTTGAATAAAAATAGATACAGGTTGGCTATTAAAAAAAGCAAATTAATAAAAAATCGTGTATAAATTTCCTATGTTTTTTTTACTGCAATACTGATTTGCATAGTTACCTTTATTGGAATGTGACTTAGATTGAAGATGTTTGTTTTAATTTTATATAAATTAAAATTAATTATTGTTAAAAATTTATTTAAATAACTTTTGGTCAGTAATTTCATCTTTTGACCAAGGTAGACACATTCTTTTGTCCATTAGTTTTTTAGCCTCTGTCAACAGATTTAATTTAAAAAACAAGGAGCGATTTTATTACATTAATTAGTACAGTTTTTATGTATAGCGGATTTAGAATCAATAGTTTTAATTCTTCACATATGCTGGTACAAAAATTCTTTTCTGTTAATATTTTTTCATATTCATATTTTATATGCCATTTTTGAGTAAATTTAACTCCAAATTTTAGCCTCAATATGAAAAAACAGTATCATTAGCATATACTACATGCTAAAATAGGCGTTAGTAAAGAAATGAATCATGAATATATACTACTTGTGATTAGTAAAAATAGCGTCCATTTTTAGGATAACGAGCGTTAACGGGGTGAAACAAATTTATCCCATTTTAAGGTCCTTCGCCAACACTTAGCTGGACGCCCTTTGGATTATGCTTTCGTATGTGTAAACGAAAAACTTGTGCAAATGGCCCCCATTTACTCGATGACGAACTTCAACCCTTTTCTTTGACAACTTTACCCCTGTCCGCCCCCTGATGGTAACGCTCTAGACAGACAGCCATCGCATATTTGCCTGAATACCTGATAGTCTTCTATATAGCCAATTTTGGAACGTGGGCTCGATCACGAGCATGACAAAAAAAAATTACTACTTTCACCCCCTGTAGCTGTGCTCGGTTACGCTTCAACTGACGCCTGAATAGAAACGTGATGTAATTTAGGAATGTAACTTAACACAACACATTCTGTCCATTTTCGCGATGACGAGCAAAAACCCGCACTATCTTTTAGACTATTAGTGATACCCTTAAGTCGATTCGATTACTCTACACCTTGTCGATCACCCTCATTGTATGAAAAATACTGTAGTGGTTAAAAAATGAGGGGGGGGGGAGGCAATGGAGCGATCGCCCCTTTCGAGACCCTCGGGTTAGTGAATTTCAAACTAAAACAACAAGGAAATGTAACTTCAAGAACCTGGAAAAAGCTACTTTTATTTAAACGATTTTTAGTTTGTTTATAAACATAAAGAAGCCCCACCACCTCTGTTTGGGACAATTTATTACTAGATCGCATTCCTGAAGCATGTGATCGCCTCCCTGGAAACTTTTGTCTGGATCCACCCCTGTCACCAGGACAAGTACATTAGTAGTAAAGTTATTATGCCAAAAAATAAATTGCTACTGACAATATTACTACAAATAGGTGAAAGAGATAAAGTAACATATTGTCCCTGGTATACTTCTGTATTTAAAATGAAAACCCTTTGAGGTATTATTTTAGAAACAAATCAACAACACCCCATATGGAAAAGTCCATTATTACACATGACTGTCCAAATTAAATAAAATAAATTTCTACATTTTTTTACCCAAAAACTGATTTAATGTCTAGACTTGAGTTAGAAAACATGTTTCGTAGAGGCCATACATTATCATTACGCTACTGGTAAAAAGCTAATTAAAAAATATGATAATTATATCATAAAGACCAAAGGAAATTGTTTTTAAGCAACACCCAACAGAGTCACATGGACATTTTGTAATTAATAGAACATGGAATCCCACTCTGGCATGTAAAATGAAATGGGATACTATACCGTCGTCGTCTGAGCAACGCTTAGTCAAGATTATGTTATTTAAGAAACGTGTACTTTTTTTACGTTCTACTCTACAACCTAGAAACTATACAAGACATTAGAGAGGTCACAGCAAAGGCAAGTTAAGCTATTTACAATAAGCAAACGTACAGTTCTCATGTTTAGGCCTGAAGTTTCTAATGTGAAATCCTAACTAACCTAAGCTTAAATACTTTGTAAAAATACCAGTTGTGTTACTAAATATTGACTAGTTTCAACATTTGGCAAGTAAAAAGCATCATGCGATTCTGGATACAGAATATATAGTGTAAGATAAGAAACTGACTATCTGAAAGGCATATAATATGCACCAATGTACATCTAATTGATCATTATAAATACAATTTGAAGTAGATGATTCGTTGATATTTTTAAATATTTGTAAGCTTTCGCGAATTGTAGTGATTGGTTTGAAACTACTACAATGTAATATACTCGTTTCAGCTAATTTGAGGACGGTATGACCTGTCTTCTAACAGTGATTAGCAAAGGTGGAATTAGTTTTGTTTTATCCAAACCAACGTAAGTATTCATCATAACGGGTTTCGAAGTTTCTTCACCTCATACCTTTACTGTGTGGAACAGCCAAATGGAATAAATTCAATAACGAATAAAGGAGGGCGTGTCAGTCTCCAATCAAAACATATTTTTGAAAAATGTAGGCATTAACTAATGTTTAAATTATTACATTTAATATTAATTTATTATCTATACATATATATATATAAATGAATCCCGTTTTCCCTTGGTCACGGCATCACGCGTGAATGGCTGGACCGATTTCACTAATTCTTTTTTTGTTGTATTTGTTATTATTAGGAGAAGGTTCTTATGTAAGAAAAAAATTACGAAAGTTGCGCAGGAAACTAGAACATTTCACTTTTTTAATAAAATAATGTGTCACTGGCAGAAATATTAACGTAGTTGACGTTAAAACAAAGAAACGTAGTTTACATGCTCTTTGCAAATATATCGGTCTGAGTTGGTCTGTGGTCGGAGTTATAATAACAAAATACCTACACAATTTATTTACCATTTCTTAGTGTACTTTTCACATTGGTTTCTACAGGATAATTTGTACTGTGTGTTTTTTCTGAAGTGTTTGTTCAACAAGGTTAGTCAAATTAATATAGTGTTGGAAAGTTTTGATAGATTATTTTGATACTTTTACAAAAGAATAGGTACTATAGTTTTTTTATTTCAGTTGAATTTTTGTTTCTAGAAATGCCGGCAAATAGACGTACAAACTTAAGTCGCAGAACCCGTCATGCTGCAAGTCAAAGAAATACAAGAGCAAGTCAAACTGATGAGCAACGTGAAATGCGGAATGAAGTTGAACGGAATCGATGGAACCGGAACCAACAAAATAGAAGTGTTGCGTTTAACCCCTATAGAGCTGCATTTAATTATAACAAAGAAATTGACTACAGTACACTGCATATCGTTGCTATTGGACCAATGAACGTTATTTGTCAATATTGCAAGGCATTTAAGTTTAGATAAAAAGGTAACAGATATTTCTTGATTATAGGGCGGTACGAAGTTCGCCGGGTTAGCTAGTTTAATATAATATTAATATTTGTAAGGGATTTATTTTTTTTATGTTAAGCTTTACCACTTATTTGAATATATTTAAAGACCGAATCTTTCCATTATTTTTAGGCAGGGAATCAGTTAGTTACTGTTTTGTGTTCTTGCATTTTATCTAATTAACAATTTAGTTATTATTAAGTGTTTCCATTCCTGCAAAACCCTGGTTTTACTACAACACTTTTACCTAAAGTAAACATGTCATTTGATAATTTAAGAAAGTTAGGTACATAGGTCTGTCTATTCTACAAATAAATATATTTTTATTGAACATATTTTTCATTCGAAAACTGTCAAACTATTTAGTAATTATATACGGAAGAAGCGTTACCTGCTGTTAAATCATGTGAAGATCATCTTTGATAGTTCAGCATCAAGCGTTGTTTATTGTTCAGTAGTAAAATAGTCAATGTAGTAGATCAGTAGGTATTGATTTTTCGGACATGTAGCAGTAACTTTTTTAAGTTTTTGTTGTGAATGTAATTATTTTATTACTACATTATTTTCACAATTTTCCGAAGGTGTGGTGTAACAAACTGACAATCAGTGGATAAGAGAAAAATATATTAAAGATTGTAGTATGCGCATTTTTTCATCAAAAAAGTTAAGTATCAACTTTCTTATTTTAAATGCAAGCCCATGTATATTACTTATTTTTTGGATTCTTTAGAAAATGCTAGACATAATTCATGTACAATATCTTACACCTATCTTCAACTGTTTCGGAAATATTAAGTGGGTTCAGATTTATTACAAAAATTAACATTAAAAAAAGAAAATTATTTTATTTCACAAATTTGCTACATTACACTAAAAACCTAATAAATAATACTGATTATTTTCGTAATAATATAAAAAAACCATTAATGTCAATGTAGGAAATGTTCAAGATGGTCGCAGCGAACGTCTTGGCAACATGCTAATCTGGTATAGAAATATTTTCTAACATTACTCATAATCTCAGGCGTGATTCGTCTTTTTAGGTAGTCTAAATTGAGGGGTATAGTTTTGTATACAGTACTTTTGACATATCCGAATAAAAAGTAGTCAATCAGGAGATCGTGCTGGTCAGACTATCGATCCGCGCCTGACAATCTACCGATTTAGAAAAATTTGGTTCAGGTACTGCCGGACATTAATTTCGTAATGGGGTGGTGCTCCTTCTTGCTGAAACCATATTGTATTGGCAGGAACTTATGGGTTTACTGGATCAGGATAAAAGTTTGTCAAAGTTGACACGACATTATTTTGGAGCAGTTCTAAATATTTATCTCCATTCAAGTTGCCATCAATGAAAAAGGAACCTACGATATGATTTCCAACAATTCCTGCCCAAACATGAATTTTTTCAGGATATTGCGTATGTTGATGGGCTGCCTTATCTCGCCAAAAACTTATAGCAAGTTGGGTGAGGGTGAGGGAAATTTTTGTATGAAACTATCCAAATTAGTTAAGCGGAGTTAAGGACTGAAGACTAATAAATAAAAGGAGGAGAAAAAAATGTAAACTCGGTGCGAAATATGTCTTGAGACAAATTAATATCTTTTTGGATTGCATTGTTTTGAAAACAGTTTCAGACAAAAGTTGTAGGGTTTCAAGACCCATATTATGATTTCTGCTCTGGATGGGACATGCCCTTTCTGACGGGGGATTTTGAACGAAAATTTGAAGCAAACTCTTGCCATTTTTTATATTTCACCCATATTCTGTCCAGAGTTTGTTTTTTGTTTTTTTCATTAATCTGTCGGAAACCACGGTAAAAATGAAGCTTCCATCAAAAAACACTTCAGGTAGGAAAAGGTCATTTCCTGTACAATCCTGAAGTCATACTATGCCTTGAATCCCTACAATTTATACCTGATTACTTTAAAATAATGAAATTCTGTGGAGACGTTACCTCGTTTCAAGATAAATGCTTCACTCAGTATATAGACTAATGGAGAACCTCATCCTTTATTTGGATACGGTTTATTGCCTATAGTAAAATTATTTCTCTATTTTACATAGTTATTTTTAAAAAATCCACTTAATCATGGCGTGCTTTGTTACTAGGATCTATTTTTAAATCTAATATACAGGGTGTTCCTAAATTGGAGGTACAAACGAAAAGGGGAGATTCCTTGAATAGTTTTAGGAAGAAAAAGTCCCATAAACATGGGTCCGCAAACGTTTCGTTTTCAAGATATAGAGTGTTAAAGTTTCAATTTTTTTCAATTTTTTTTCTCATAGTATTTGCACTTCACAAGATATTCAAAGGAAATTTGGTATAGATATTACAATTAAGAGTTTACACCTTGTGACATGCCAATTTTGATTGCAAATCTACAGGGTGATATTTTTTCGGGAACACTGTCCACTGTTGTCCTTCAGAACATTTTTTTGGTGAGCCACTGGGACTTTGAAAAATCGTAAAGAAAAGCTTTGTTGTTATAGCAAACTTTATGGTCTCTTGTAGGTTTGTCGTATCTACTACCGATTTCGAGAAAAAATTTTGAATTATTAAACTAGCAATGATTCTTAAAGATTCGATAAACTGGTATAATCATCAAAAAAAATGTATTACTGCAAGAAACGTACAACTCAAAAATTAATCATAATAAAAAAACTAAATAACAACAAAGGAACTAAACTATAGCAATTGTTGAAAATGTCCTCCCCCAACCCTTATACAAGCTTCTGTTCTTTTTCTCATAGACGATCGAACTCTTTCAAACACTGCTGGAGTATTCCTAATTGTACCAAACGCGCCTACTATACGATTTCACTGAAGTTATGTACACTAGAGATTTCAGATCGCTCCATAGAAAGAAATCTAAACTATTTAAATCTGGGGATCTCGCGGGCCATGGCTGATGTCCACCTCGTCCAATCCACCTGTTTACATAATTTTCGTTCAAATACTCCCTAGCCAAAAGTGAAAAATGAGCAGGAGCACCGTCGTGCATGAACCACATTTCACGTCGCATCATAAGAGGTATATCATCTAATAATAAGGGCAAATCGTTCTCTAAAAAATGTCTGTATGATTGACCAGTAAGTCGCCCTGGCAAGAAGAAAGGACCAATCAAATAATCGCCAATATTACCACCCCACACATTTAATGAAAATTCCTCTTGAAAATAAGCTTCTGCAATTTCATGTGGATTCTCCTCAGCCCATATGTGTTCATTATGAAAATTTATTATTGAAGTCCTTGAGAAACAGGCTTCATCAGTGAATAGGATTTGGCAAACAAAATGAGGATTGTTCAATAGTCTGTTGAGGTACCACTGACCAAACATAATTCTTGGATGACAATCTCGAGGCAAGAGAGCGCCTGCACCCTCTGAATGTGATAAGGATAGAGCAAAGAATCCCGCAATATCCGCGAAACAACTTGATGACTTGTATTTAAGTTAACACTAATTTTTCTTGTACTAGTTCCTGGATGTTCTTCTATTTCGTTCAGCACTGCCTCTTCGAGTCGTGGTGTTCTCACAATTCGTAGTCTACCTGCATTAATATTTTTCGCAGAAATAGATCCAGTTTCTGAAAGACGCCTGTGAATATTAGAGAATATCCGATGACCAGGCATCACTCTATTGGGATAGCGTTCCATGTAATGAGGCTTAGCTTCTCTTGAATTGCCATTTGCAAGACCATACATGAAATGCATGTCAGCCATTTCGGAATTCGTAAAATTCGGCATGTTTTCATATTAAAATGCAACCATCTTTAATTTTCAAAACACAGGAGTTTAATTTGATGTGTCAAAACTAACAATAAATTTATTCATTCACCACAGCCTACTAGGTAGGTAACTAGATTTCTATGACAATTCGGAATTTTCTGAGGATTTCAAGAGAATCATTCAAAATTGTTTTTCTCGAAACCGGTAGTAGATACGACAAAACTCACCAAAAAAAAGTTCTGAAGGACAACAGTGGATAGTGTTCCCGAAAAAATATCACCCTGTAGATTTGCATTCGAAATTGACATGTCACAAGGTGTAAACTCTTAATTGTAATATCTATGCCAAATTGAATTGAAACTTTAACACTCTGTATCTTGAAAACGAAACGTTTGCGGACTCATGTTTATGGGACTTTTTCTTCCTAAAACTATTCAAGGAATCTCCCCTTTTCGTTTGTACCTCCAATTTAGGAACACCCTGTATATGGAAAAAGTATCACTGACCTTGAAAAGTCAAATTAGTGTGTCAGAAGATATTCCCATAAATTTAATTCCCAATTCACGTTCTGAGTTGTTTTTTTAGTTCAAAGGTGGAAAAATCATCGGAAAATTAAGAATTTTCACTTTTGTACTCGTTCTCGTAAAATTAATGTCTGAATTTTCAATTTCATTTCGAGATGGAGGTGATAAATTGAGGTCGGAATAGCAGTGCGGAAAACGAAATAAACATATTAAATATTCAGAGATGTATAATCTGGGTGCATTTGGAATAAGAATTTTTTAATATCTACAATAACTATGCGCTCGTTTTATAAAAAGTTAATTACGGAGAAATATGATAGATATAAAGGAAATCAGTCAACTAAGTACAGAGGTAAATAGAGTTAAATCAAAATTATTTCTACCCTAGTTGAAAAAAATATACCAGTTAGGAATTAAGTCGCTGGTCGCTAGTATTTTTTTTTTTGTATGTATGTTACCTGATTTCTTCTCCTATTGTGAACCGTTTTGAATGAATATGGTCTTGTTTAATAGAGTATATCCGGATTGGTGAAACTTCAAATTTGGGAACAGAATTCTATTGGTAAAGTGATGAAATTTGTGAATGAACACATGCATGCATGGAAATCGACCAATATACGTAACATATTGGTCGGTTTTTCGAAAACTCCTTATGGATGTGTATGGTATTTAACGTTTAATCTATTAAGGAAGATTCCTAGGTGATCTCATATACTTTTCTGCAAGTTGCAGTTTTGCAGAAAATCCCTGAAAATTGCAAGATTCTTATCAAAAATTTCCTCGAAATGACATAACGGACATTTCCTCATAAATATTTTAATTCCAACGTAATAGTGCGGGAGTTTTAGGGACTGGAAGTTTTAATTGCGAATTTGAAAATTTTCTATGTACATCTCAAGCATATAGGTAGTAAAGCATAGTAATTTCGGCTCCTTAAATCAATGAATACAAAGCTCGTTTTGTTTGTATACCAGGCAAATACCTATTTAAATGAAAATTTTTCCATTTTGCGAAGACTGTGCTTTTGGTTGTCACATTCTCCCGGCCTAATAGAAAATTCAGTGACAACACATGTCAAACTCTAAATTGCTATTTGGTGCGTTTATACACAGGGTGTTTAGTTATAGCAAACAAAATCACAAAGTAAAGTGATAGGAGTTGCATATATATGATGATTGAAATATAGGACGGAGTAGAATGATAGTGGTCCATAGGCAGCCGTATATACAGGATGGTTGGAATATAGGGTGGAGTGGACGTTTGGTGGTATAAAAATGTTGGAAAAATGTGAAATTATAATTATATAGGGTGATTAAAAAACTGTTATATGATGTGGACGTAAACAAATCATATACAGGCTGCTTGAAATATATGCTGGAGTTGAATTATATTTATACAGTGTGATTAAAAAATTATTTATTTTATAGCCCATAAGAAGTTGCATAAAGATTGGAGAGGAATTAATGTTACACAGGGCGATAATATAAAATGTTAAAAATGAATTAATTTATGGGGTAACCCATAAGGAGTTATATACTATGGTTGAAATATAGGACGGATTTGACTCCGTAAATAATGGGATGGATTCTACTCCGTCCTATAGATTACAGAAGGCAGCTAACAAATGTATGCTTGTCCGTGGGCAGTCGAATGTACAGGATGGTTGCTACGTAGGGTGGAGTGGAATTATCTATAGTTATACAGAGTTGTCAAAAAAAGTTTGAAAAAAGGTTACATGGCGTGGTCCATACGGCATAAGTTTATTTTTGGCTTACTAAGTCAACGCGTTCTAGTACATTTTGTTCGTAAACTTCCACCTATAGCAAAAAAGCTAAAAATAATTATAACAAAATACAACTCTAGCAAATAAATAACACATTCAATGTTGTTAGGTACCTACTCAGGAAGTAAAAAATGTAGACATTAAAAGGGGCTCATTCTGTACAAATTAATTGCCTACCAATCTAGTATATTTTTGAAGTCGGTGCCAAGCAACAATCAAGTTTGATGGAGTATTAGATAAGTACGCAATAAAGGATTTTAGATTTTCTTGGCACCGGCTTCAAAAATATACTAGATTGGTAGGTAATTAATTTGTACAGAATGAGCACCTTTTAATGTTTACATTTTTTACTTCTTGGGTACCTATCAACATTGAATGTGTTATTTATTTGCTAGAGTTGTATTTTGTTATAATTATTTTTAGCTTTTTAGTTATAGCTGGAAGTCGGTTATATTTTTTTAAATGTTTTATTAATTTTCAAGTCTATTTAGCTCAATACATTTTTATTAAACTTTCTTCAGTTCTTCTAATCACTTTAAAAATAGAATTTACACACTTATCAAAACACGCTTTTCCCAGTTTGCTCCACTTATTTTTATACACTAGTCAATAAAGATTTTTAATTGTCTTCTAAATATTATTTGTGGCATATTCTAGCTTATATTTATGTGTTATTTCCTAAGAACGCATAAAAATAATAAAGATTTTTAAGTGACAAAATTCAACAATAAACTGTTTAACGAAAATCCAATTAGAAGTGCATTATGTGAGCGTTCAACAAATTTTCAGTATATTCTAATCGGACTAACCTAATTAATACTGTGCATGTTACAAAATATGTACCTAAATTATTTAAATTACAATTATTCAACAATTACTTATCTTCAGCCCGTGTAAACTTAACAAAAAACACTATAATTTTGACCAAGATTAATTTTCCAATTTTAGTTACAAGGAAGTAATGAATTTTTGAAAAAAGTCCAGTCTTTACTGACTTTTCTCAGTAAAAAATGATTCAATCATTACTTACAAACACTGATTAAGAATGATTTCTGATTCTTTACAACTTGTCCATTGTCTGCAATACGATGTAAATAAATAATTTATTTCTATGAATTTTATTATTCTCTACACAGTGTTACTGAAATGGGGGTATAAGAGAATTGCTGTTTAACACCCTATATCTTGAATCCTACTCATAGAATTTTAATAATATTCTGCTCAGTTAAACAACGAACATTTTTTAACGTAAATATGTAATAAGATACAAAGTTGACGGAGAAAATTTATAACTACAGGGTAGTACAAAAGAACTAATATGTAGGTACAGCTTTTGCAATCAGTTTAACATCCTGTAGAGTATAAAGGAAAGGATTATATATATGTTTTGTATTATTAAAATTGCAGTACGAATGATTCATATAGGGTGACTCATTAATAGTAAAAAATAATATATGTTTGTTCTAGTTATATTTATGACTCACACTGTATATTATATGAAGCAAGTCCAAGAATTTATTGCTTTACCGATTTATTAATTGTGCGTGCATTAACATCTTCTTGCGTTTTCAACGTAGTAATACTAAAATGATATTTCCAAAAAACCATGTTATGTATTTTTGAAATACCTTGTAATCCACTAAAATTTATGGCAATTGTTTTGTAAGATATTTCTGTCCAATAATGAACAAATGACGTTTTCTCCAATAACCGGAAATAACATACGTCTATCTTGAGAAATGTGATATAAAAAATGAGGCATTTTCAATGTTTTAGACTTTGTATCTCGAAAACTAGTCATAGAATCTGTTTAAGTCCATGGACTCTTTTTGTCAGAATATCAAGTTCTACAAAATACCAACATTTCAAATAATTTGACGGAAATCCATTTTTCCATAAGAAAAGTAGGTACCCGCTCCTTTTATGTCCCAAATAGCACTTCAATTTTGCTCTATAGACTCGTGACTGGTGTGATGTTAGAGGCAGTAGGGTATCTATATGTTAAGTTGAAGATGTCCTACAAATTACTTTACAGGCTTATCGAGATGATCATTCACACGACCTTTCCAGCAAGGCAAGGCATGAACCCATATTGTTCATCATACTATGGACTTTCTCCAAGAAGCAAGTATAAACCTTTTGGATTTGCCATCCAGTTCGCCGGTTTTAATCCCCATTGAACATGTATGGGATATGATGGAGAGGAGACTGCCGACTTTACATCATACTGATTTATACTCCACAGACTCTGGCACAGTTTATCACGAAGCTGAAGTTGCACGTTACGATTTGACACTTTTTTTTCACATTACATGGTAATAAAATAACTTTCAATTTTTATCATTTCATTCTTGATATAACACTACCCCATTGTCAAAAATTCAAAAGCTTATTACTTCTGGGTAGATATTAATATAGACTAGCTGTCGCCCAGTGGTCGAAATTCGACCAATTGTGTCAATATCTCTGGCAGGTTAAGTAACTTGGAAATTTTATCGTGACATTCTTTCCTAGGACTTTAGTGAGAAAAGCAATTACACGGAACGGATTGAGATTCGGAACCTCTGTTTGATAGTTTCCTCGAAAATCCTAGATGTCGGTCTTACATTTCGCTTCTACAAATAAGTAACGAAATTCAAGTTTTTTTAGATATAATTCATAGGAATTTATTTGTGTTCAAATTCGTAATTCTTAATTTAATCGACAACAATTCAACCGCTAATGGGCTACCCTACATATTTATTTTTTCTATCGTCCCTGTATAACTATAATTGCACTCAATTCTCTAACATTTATTAAAATCCTAATTATAATAATTCCATCTCATTATATATTTCCACCACCCTCTATATGTGACTGCTCATGGACCACGCATAATATTTTTTAACATTTTTGAACCAACCGGTAAACTATCCTGTATATGACACTGCCTATGAGCCACCGTATTTACTCTTTTTGTTTATGAAATTTTTAACTATCTTTTGTGACTATAATTCTACTCCGACCTATATTTCATATATATGGAACTCTTCGTGGGCTACTCTATAAATTATTTCCTTTTCTAACATTTTTTATCATCATCCTGTATATATATATATATAATTCCTCTCACCCTATATTTCATCTTCCCTACATATACAACTGCTTATGGGTTACGAAATGTTGCATTTCCATTTTTGCCACCTTGTATATGCATCTCTGTATAATATTTTTTGCACCACCCTGTATAACTGTAATTTTACTGCACCTTCTATTCCAAGAACCCTGTAAATTCAACCGCCAATGGGCTTCCCTATATAATTATGATATTAGTTATAATTGCACTCTACTCTATATTTTAAACACCCTATATATGCAACTGCTTATGTGCCACTCACGAAAAAAATTATTTCTAACATATGTGGAATCGCCCTGTATAATTATAATATACAACGATTACTTTACCACTAAACAATAACAACGCTTGCATGCCACTTCCAGAAGTACATGCTCTAAGTATATAACAGCATTGGTCTCTCTATATATAATTACTCAATGTTTTGAGTCTGGCGGCGGGAATTCAGTTGTTTGGCATTGACATTATGGACGTAAATGATGAATTTTTATTATATTTTATTTAATGAATGAATCAATATTATAAATTAAGATTAGCATTCTGCACTGAAGGTCGTCAGTAGCTACTAAAGAAAACAAAAATGAAGAAAATCGGTTGAGAAACAGAGGAGAAAATGGTACCTAATCGTTTTGTCTTTGTTTATTTATATATAGATTCTGCACTAGTTCAAAGTCACTAAATTACTAAATCACCAACGATATTTTAAGAATTGCAAGTAATGTTGGCCCTGATAATGTTGCTCTAGTTTTTGTGCAACTGTAAAAAATACTATGAAGAAGGAAATCCAAACCCATAATTTAAACTCAAATGGTAATTTGTAAAGAAAATAAAATCAATCGCCTAACACCTAAGGTTAAATATTGAACCAAATGATGCGAAAGCTCCACACATCCAGACGATCCAAAGCAAACCTAATAGTATATCTAACGGCGAAAATCTCGTTTAATGTTAATTTCCCATGCAAATTCTGGGTGAAATCCACCGAAAATCCATCAGCAGCTAATGTAGTATAAACGGTCATAGACGGAAAGGGTTCTAAATCCTCCTAACATAAACAAACAAACGTCGTATCGTTAAAATCTTTTACACGTGGCCCTTACGGTGGCGCTGTTGTTGTTTTTAATGATTACACCGATTACACTCTGCAACTCCAATGAATCGCCATAAATGATACATGATGTGACCAGATCAATGAGCGTTGGGATTCAGATTAAATGTAGTGTTAGGGCATTTTATGTAAGCGTATATTCCATATATTCCAGTACGTCGAATTATATGCGTGTGCATGTTATGATGATTGTGTTTGTTGAAGGCATTACAGATGAACAACTCAATCGGGCATGGAACAATTTGAGTTATACATAACGACACGGAGAGTTGATAAACAAATATCACGGATCGTAATTAGAATTATGGTCAATAATGTTTTATCATTGAAATTATTGCAAGAGTTTGGTTATGTAGTTAGTCATTATTGATTGTCAGCATAAATTCTGTGTTCAAAATCTGGATGTTCATTTTTTTTTAATACCAATACGTCAGCGGATGTCAGTAACCTATATGGCTATCCTTACTTTAAAACAGTTTCGTTGTAGTCATTCCATACCAAGTACGTACATTTCTCAACCAAGATATTCTTTTTCTTCCCAGATCTCTTCTACCCAATACTTTACTCTGCAGAATCAGTTATAATAGCGCGTATCTTTCTCAAGACTTGGCCGAGGTAGTTCTAGTTTCTAGACTTTTGAGAGTAATAAGTACGTCTTTGCTCTTGTCAATTATATTCAACACATCCAAGTTAGTTCCAGAGAATCTTCAGGGTACGCCTCTACAGTCATATATCAAACGCTTGATTTTTGTTATCAGATTGAGATCATGGTCAAAAAAGTTTAGCCATTTTAATGTATGCTGCTTTTGCTTTCTTGGTTCTACATTTAATCTCTTGGGAATGGTACCACTGGCCATTTATGTTTGTTCCCAGGTACGTGCAAGTTTCAACTCGTTTTATTCTCCTGTTATTTACTGTTTTTTGATTTAAAGTTCATTTTTTTTTCTAGGGACCATGCAATTAGTTTTTACTTCATTTATTTCCAGACCGCATTGTTTACTTTTCGTCACGAGACCATTAACAATTTCCTGGAGACCCTCAGCACTGTTTGAAAAATCTATTGAGTCATATATGATTTATTGTTCGGTATTACTGAACGTTTTTTGATACTAGCCATTTTTGGCAATGTTGTAAAGGTGGACTCTCTTCATAAACTCTTTTCTAAGTTATAGATCAAATTAAATATTTTAATGAATTACTCTATCTCTTCATTATCAAACAATTTCAAACAATCTCTGTGGATATTATCGGCCCAAGATGTGCAATAGGATAGACCATTAATATAGGTAATTTTGTTTTGTTTTTTAACACCTATGTACTAAGTCGTTCCTTGAGTTTAAATTAACTTTCCTAAGATCTACTAACGGTAGACACAGCTCAGAAATGGGTAACAATTCCTTTGAAAAGGAATGACAAAAATATATCGAAGTTATTAAATAAAATTTATTAGGCTCAGGAATAACAGGTATACAGAAATGAAATGGTATGGTAACCTAGAATTGGGTGATCACAGCTCGAAGATGGGGCACTCATAATCTCAAAAAATCTTTAGAACTAGCTATTTCAAATCTCTCTCTCTCTCCCTTGCCCTCTATATATATCCTCTCTTTATACCCTCCCTCTATCCCTCCCTCTCTCTCTCTCTCTCTCTACATATATATATATATATATATATATATATATATATATATATATATATATATATAAACATGTAAACCAACTATTTTAATACACAAATACATCATATACTAGGGCTTAATACCCCACCTGTCCATATGGCAGCCATTTTGTTTTTTTTTTGATGACCTATTCTCTACGTGTGAACAAAAACGTTCATATCTCTTAAAGTTTTGGTCTTACTGAGATAAAAATTGGCTTATTCGACGGACAATATTACTGTTTATCAACAACATTTCAAAACAAAGTGTTAACGTTTTCTTAATTTTTGAAAAAAAGATGAAATGCAAAAAAAGAGCCAAAAAATTATGCAATTCAACAAATTATTGCAAATCAATGCAAAAGCAGTCCCAATAAACTTTCATTTTTTTTCACTAAATCGAAAGTTTTTGAGTTAAGCTACAATACAACATTCTATTCACAACTGTATGTTTATTACTTTAGGAGTTATTGATGTTTGAACATAGCGTATGCGCAAGCACAAAAGAGAGTTAGTTACCTTTCAACAATATGTGGTTGCAGCTAGATGGTGCACCCTTGCACTATTCTCGAGCAATGAGAGAATATTTGAACAATAACCATGCACCGTGGATCGGTCGCGGTGGTGTAGTAGCGTGGCCAGCTCGCTCGCCCGATTTGAGCCCATTGGACTATTTTTTGTGGGGTGATATGAAGCAAAAGGTGTATGCTACAGTTCCAAACACCAGAGAAGACCTCGTCGCTAAAATTATGGCAGTCGCCGAAGAAATAAGATCAGACCTAAAACTAATTAAGCGCTCAACTGCCCAGATAGCACACAGATCATTAACTTGTCTACAAGCTGGAGGTGGGCACTTTGAACAACTGCTGTAGAATGAAATTTAATGTGTATAAGATATTGTAAAAGTATCAAATAAAAATTAATAAGAATTTTATGTGGTTTTAATGTTACCTGTTTAAAGTCCCGATAAAGGTCTTTTGTGCTTGCGCATACGCTATGTTCAAACAACAATAACTCCTAAAGTAATAAACATACAATTGTGAATTTAATGTTGTATTGTAGCTTAACTCAAAAACTTTCGAATTAGTGAAAAAAAATGAAATGTTATCGGGACTGGTTTTGCATTGATAAAACGATAAAACGAAATAAACCTCCTTTCAGATTGGGAAAACTTCAAAATTTTGTGGCCCGGATAACTAGTTGTCTATACAGAAATTCGCCCTCACAGATTTTCTGTCTACAATACGGCCAACTAGTATTCCTGTATATAAATAAGTATTCTGTATTTTGTGAGATACTTATCTGCGGTTAGGAAAGTTTCAAATCTGGGGTCGTTATAAAACACGGTGTTTTTTTGGCTGATTTGTCAATTTTCTTGTGTGTCAAACATTTTTGACAGAAACAATTTGGCTGGTTGCAGAGTGTACCGTTTCTAACTATAGATTTTTTTGAAAGAAGAAACTTAAAAAGCAATTTTAAAAGGCCAGCTGTATGATATTGATCAACGCGAAAAACAGGGCACCTTCTGGTTAGGCCATAGAAATATATTAATTCTGTTATTTCTGGGTCTATCCTAGAGCTCAGTGCACCTCCCTTCTTTCTAATAATGTTTAGTAGCCCTTCTTGGGTTATTATAATAATGGCTTCAGCATACCGTATATTATTTACAAATTTTCCTTCTTCTCTTATGTCTTCTTGGATGTTCTTTAGTGCTTTCTGGATTATCTTTTCTAAACAAACGTAGAAAAGAATATTCTTGTAGATGTTGTCTGTTACCATAACAAGCTTTTACTTGGATTAATGCCATTTTGATCCCATACAAAGGGTTGATCAGTTCGGTATGCTCCTTCATAGACTAAAAAACATAGGCGTGTTTGACTTCTGCATTTTTTCGAGAAAATATTAAGCCCAAGCTCAAAAGGGATCTAAATTTACTATACTCTATTTATAACCATATGATTCGTAGAAATAATTTCAGTAAGTGGCTCATTACGCTGTTTAATCGTTAGTGTTTGTTTGCTGTGCTCTTCTTCTTCAGTTTCAGCATCTTAACATAGACATCATCTTTGTTAGGAGCTTTATGTGCTTTTTAGTGCGTGCATAACTTCTGATGGAAGATTGATCACTAGTTGGACTTCCTGATCTAATTGTGTTTGTTATGGTCCTGTTTTGTTTTTGTTTCTATTTCCCTTGGATGTATTGTTTGTTATTACCTGTACCTAACAGGCCTTGTTGATGAGTTCTGTTTTTTCTTTTATTTTGTCAATAACATGGTTTCATTGCAAACGTTCTTATTCCACTTAACTCTTTTTGCCCCTCTTTTGAGTTTTGTGCTCTATATACTGTTATAAAATAGTAGTTGTCTGTTTGTGTGTTTGTTCATACCTCTCGTAAGAACTATTGTACTAAGTTTAGAAGACAATTATTGTACTAAGTCTTTTGAATGTTCTTTTGTTAAAAAGCCTATAATTAGCTTTAAAATCTGGTATATATTTTATCTCGGTACATTGACGGAAACGGTAGATATAGTAAAGAAAACTTCTAGGATGTTGGATAAGACACAATTACTCTATTGGTTTCACCGCATGCACCAAGTAATTGCTTTTGTTCAAAATTTGGAATATCCCAATGTAACATGTTTCTATTTACAGAAAAATCAAGATCAAGCGTAATTTTATAGGGTGCTCTATAAGCAGTTGCATATATAGAATAGTTGAAACATAGAGCGGAGTAGAATCACATGGGTTTAAAAAATCTTAATAAAAATAGTTATATTGGATGGCCCATAACCAGCTGCATACATGTACTGTGGTTGAAATAAGGGTAAAGTAGAATTAATTATACGCAGTGGTTCAAAAAGGTTATATTGAGTGGGCCATAAATAGTTGGTATTTATACCAGGTGGTTTACAAGCTATCGGAGTAGAATTATATTTATACAGAGTGGATAACAAAATGTTATATCGTTTGGCTCATAAGTAGCTGCATATACATGTGACCCATACGCAAATACATGGCTGAAATGTAAGGTGGAGTAGAATTAAAGTTATAGAAGGTCGTTGGAAACATGATATATTGGGTGGTCTATAAGCAGTTGCATATTCCAAGAGGTTGATAAAAGAATGGAGTAGAATTTTAGTGACCCATAAGTAGTTGCATATACACTGTGGCTAAAAAACCTTAGAACATTTTTTTGTGTAGCGTTGTCCATATGCACTTATTATATTTGAATGATAGGCCGGAGATAATTATTATAGTTATAAAAAGGGTTGAAAAAATGTAACAATTAGTTATTTATACAGGATGGTTGAAATATAAGTTGTAGTATAATTATAAGTATACATGGTGGTACAAAAGTGTTATATTGAGTGGCCAATAAGTAGTTGCGTAAACAAAAAATTGTTTTATAGGGTAGACCATGAGCACTTGCATCCTACTATATGGAATACGTGAAATATGGGGCGAAGCAAAATTATATATTTATACAGTGTGTTTAACACAATGTAGCAGTTGTATATAGCTAAAATATAGGACGGAATAGAGTTATAGTTATACAAAGTGTTTAAAAAATGTTATATTGGGGGACAAATAAGAAACAGCATATACAGGATGGTTGCACTATAGGGGAAGGACTGCATGTAACGGTTAGCCTGTTAACATTTCTATAAAGATATTTTTGTCGGTATAATTGCACTTTTTTCTTTTCTTCATTAACACTAGACATCCAATTCGGCTTAGCTATCCGTTCCGGGGTTTCCAGTTCTTTTTTTAAAGCCCACGTATCATTAATTGATTGCCCAACATTTTTTATTGGGTCTGATTTTCCCACATTTATATTCTTCTTCAATCTATTATGTAGTGACTGTCTTGTCTCTTCTCAAATTTCCAGATGATCTAGTTGTTCAAAGTTAGATCTCATCGGCATTCTTGTCTGGATTTTAAATTTCAAAATCTCGTAGTGAAAATTATTGTAGATATCAATTTAATATTATCTAATTTCATAAATGGACGGCGGCATTTGCAATGTCACAATTAATTAACGGTGATATAAGGCGACTTAGCAAAACTGTTCAATGAGTCCCCATAAATTTCCCCTAATTGAGAAATTGGGTACGATAGAAACGAGCTGGTGGAGTGTCATTAGGAGAATTTTACGCACAAAGAAGATAAAAGACCCACCGAAGACCATTAACGAACATAATATCCTAAAACGCGCAAGTTTGACGAATAACTTTCGAATATCATTAAGTCAGAATCGAAATCGTCCTCAGGAGAATAATATTTTTACTTAATTGGGTCGACTTTAATGAATTATATAATTTTCCACAAACTCGTTACCCCTAAGTGGTTGTAATAGAAGGAAATAATATTTTTTTTCCTCTGATCTACGGAATTATGCAGATTAGTGTAATTTAGATGGAAATTAACTCTGACATAGCGATATTAGTCTATCAGGATAATCAACGGTTTTAAGTCGTAATTATTGTTGTTTCTTAATTTACTTTCCGTCATTAAGGGAAATTATGTAACCAATTAGAGGTATAGAGCGAACGATCATTTTTAGAGCAAAAAATGTTACACGTCAATATTATGTTTAAGTATTCAGCCCAATTAAATGTTTTTTTTAATTTCTGTGTCATTTTTTCACAGCTTGGACTCATTTTGTAGTCAAAGCAGTAATTTAATAAAGCATTTAAAAAATATATAACCGACTTCCAAGCATAACCCTAGCAAATAAATAACACATTCAATGTTGTTAGGTACCTAGCCAGGAAGTAAAAATGTAAACATTAAAAGGTCCTCATTCTGCACAAATTAATTACCTACCAATCTAGTATATTTTTGCCAAGCAAATCTAAAATCCTGCATTGCGTATTTATCTACTACTTTATCAAATTTGATTGTTGTTTGGTACCGACTTCAAAAATATACTAGATTGGTAAGTAATACGTCTCAAGCATCTTAAGCAAGGAAAATATAAAACAAGAGCGGCAGTCATTTGAGAAAGAAAGATGGAAGCGAAAGCTTCTTAGGAAATATGACTCTGTTCCTCTTTCTTGGTGTTATTCTTGGTCATGG
Organism: Octodonta nipae; assembly: GCA_034190945.1. Classification (NCBI taxonomy): domain Eukaryota; kingdom Metazoa; phylum Arthropoda; class Insecta; order Coleoptera; family Chrysomelidae; genus Octodonta; species Octodonta nipae. Next base: position 13,681,905 of record CM067221.1, on the reverse strand, counting down.
ATATAAATTTCAAGCATTAATCCCATCGTGTAATTTAGTTCTTATTTTAAATATAATTGCAGAGAAACATATGATCTGGTGTAAAGCGCAGGCGGTTTCCGGGAATTCATCCGCGTAGTTGATAACTGATCCCTGTCGGGATCGACAGTAAAATGACGACGTTTCGGTCACATCTGCCCTCTTCAGGTCGGTTCGCATAATTCTCGTAGCCTTCTGCTTTCGCTTCTAGTTACACGAATACAAAGATTTTCAGAAGCGCTCGCGCTGTTATATAGTCGCGGCTCGGCGCCTATTGGTTGGCACCGTGAACGGCTGCGTGTGATTGGCCCTTGGCGCTCAGCGGGCATGCCTCCCTCCTGCTGATTTGTTATTTCCGGTTGAGTTGTTATTGGACGGGTCCGGGCCGGTACGGTGTTTTATAGAATTTTCCAACAATTCGATTAGTTCTGAATTTCATTGCGTACGTTTAGACTGTGAGGCCTCTTCGCTATTTCAATTGCCTCTCTAACGAGTCTTGATTTCGGGTGTTCTATATTTGCCAGTACTCTGGTGTTCTCAAAGTCTATTCGGTGTGACATCGTGGTGGCGTGTTCCGCAATGGATGTTGTTTTTTCCTGCAGAAAATCTCTTTAGAACAACAGAGAGTGTACGAGATTCCATGTGCAGACTGTTCTTAAAACCTATGTGGGGCAAACTAATAGAAGAATTCAAGCTAGACGTGATGAACACCAGAACGCTGTAAGAAAGCACCGTTCACGGTGCCAACCAATAGGCGCCGAGCCGCGATGAGTTGATGATGAGTTCCTGGAAACCACCTGAAACATTTAGTGCCCGCGAAAACTTAAAAACAAATATATATATATATATATATATATATATATATATATATATATCTTTACTACATAATCAATAGCTTGTAATCGACCATCACTAAGTTCACATCTCTAACTCATAAATAACATTTAGCACATTTTAGATAATCTTTGAACTGTTTATTCTTTTCGTTGATCTAATAAGCTTTCGACGAGATTCGAAGGTTATGGAAAACTAATAAAGTCAAATAAATTCTCCAAAAATGAAATGATTTAATGTACATATGGCTCCTACATATTCTATGACATTAATGATTTTTGGTCCATTCTTTATTGATAAAATGTGTTACATGTTAATTAAAATCGTTATACTAACAGTTCACTTTAAGTTTATAACTATTAAAACTTTACTACTAATAGTAAATTACATTGAAAATATTGTATTCGCGTTATAAACAAACATACAGTGTACGAAAAAATTGACCGGCGTTGACGCATGTGCATATATTTTTTTCAATTATAAATTAACAATAGCAAGAGCAAGGTAGAAGTGGACAAACTGCATTCATGATAAGAAGAAGTCGAGATCAGGTGATTCAAAAGGCATAGAGCTTAAACGAATACTCATCATTGCAAATATGTTTTCATATTATTTTGTCATTCAAAGTTTACTTTGATAATTTTATCATGACTAGTTATATCTGATTACAAATGCTAATGCCTGTCATTCGATGATCACATATCTCGGTATATGAGGGTGCGACTCCATTCGCAAGAAATAAAAGACAATCCTCAGTTTCAAGATGATCCATTGTAAACCGTCGCCATATTGTGTCATCGCAAATCCACTAAGTGTCTAGTCGAACGACACGAGTAGGGTTAAGCACGCCGTCTGTGCAATTCAATTCCATGACACTCTCCCGTTAATAAATTTACACTGGGTGCTTCGGATTAATGAAGCAAAGTAATTAATCATTGGAAGATGCAGTGCGAAACGAAACTTCTTGAGTAACACCATTATGATTAGAACGTATCTCGTATACTTGCTTTTTCGTTTAATCTGGTCTGCTCAGTGCCGAATTCCTTCACTTAGGTTGCCACTTAAAAGGAGATGAAGACGTTGCCGGGAAAATCCTGTCGAAACTTGAGAGCTAATGACGTTATCCTGATGCGTCGCATGATACAGTCAGGTTTTATAGGGTAATTTTAGTTTGATTAAGATGTGTTGTGTATGGAGGATTTTCTATGGAAAATAAACTAGTTTAGCCTTTATAATAATTCAGTATGTGAAAGATTATCTCCCTTGATAATGATATTAAGTTTTGCTCGGCTTGTATCATAGTACCTACTGAAATTCAGCTGGGATATAGAATTCTACTTTATTATGGGGAATTGATATCATTTTTAACCGACTTCCAAAAAGGAGGAGGTTATCACTTCGTATGCAACTTTTTTTTCTATGTATGTCGAGGAATTATTCAAAAACGGCTTGAGCAATTTTGATAATTTAAACTGCATTACATTAAAGAACATTACATAAAGGCCCCACGTGATTGTCTATAACATGCGATTTACGGTTTTCTAGAAAATTAGAAAAAAAAGTAAATAAGGGACTAGATTTCAGCGATTTTCAATGAATCTTCACTTTCTTCTCTAAAACTACTGACGCAATTTGAATATTATAATTTGTATTATACAAAGATATGTTCTAGCTTGACCCCGTATAGTTTTCTATAACGTAAAACATACCATTTTTCTGAAAATCCAAAAAATATATGCACAAAAACTGTAAATGTCAAATTTTCATAATAAATATCTAAAAATCCTAGATGTCGCTCTTTAGATCTCGCTTCTTCAAATTTACCGAAATGTATCAAATACATAAAGAAGTGTTCGAGAGGACAGTCAATTGTGGGAAGCGCAACTGATGAAGATTCCCTAACCAGAAATAATATGTTTATATATATGTTTATATATATATATATATATATATATATATATATATATATATATATATATATATATGAACTAAGCTAGGTTCCGGGTGAGAACCGCGTCTGAATTTATTAAATACTCGACGTTTCGACTCCTGCTTCGGAGCCATTATCAAGAGACAAAAAATGAAAGAGAGTTTCAGATTCTAGATTGAACTGGGGGCCTCAACCTGCCTACTCCCCAAGAGTCACTAGGTAATAAAATAATTATATAGGGAAGCCCATTAGCGGTTGAATTTACAGGGTTCTTGGAATAGAAGGTGCAGTAGAATTACAATTATACAGGGTGGTGCAAAAAATGTTATACATAGATGCATATACAGGGTGGCGGAAATGGAAATGTATAAGCAGTTGTATATATAGTTAAGATGAAATATAGGGTGAGAGGAATTATAGATATAGAGGATGGTGATAAAAAATGTTAGAAAAGGAAATGATTTATAGAGTAGACCACGAAGAGTTCCATATATATAATGATTGAAATATAGGTCAGAGTAGAATTATAGTTACAGAAGATAATTAAAAATTTCATAAACAAAAACAGTAAATATGGTGGGTCATAGGCGGTGGCATATACAGAATGGTTTACCCGGTGGTTCAAAAATGTTAAAAAATATTATGCGTGGTCCATGAGTAGTTGCATATACAGGGTCGTGGAAATATATAATGAGATTTTAATAAATGTTAGAGAATTGAGTGCAATTATAGCTATAAATATGTAGGGTAGCCCATTAGCGGTTGAATTGTTGTCATATTAAATTAAGAATTACGAATTTGAACACAAATAAAGTTTTATGAATTATATCTGAAAAAAACTTGAATTTCGTTACTTATTTGTAGAAGCGAGATGTAAGACCGACATCTAGGATTTTCGAGGAAACTATCACACAGAGGTTCCGAACCTGGATCCGTTCTGTGTAATTGCTGTTCTCCCTAAAGTCCTAGGATAGAATGTCACGATAAAATTTTCATGTTACTTAACCTGCCAGAGATATTGACACAATTAGTCGAATTTCGACCACTGGGCGACAGCTAGTTAATCTAAATGTACGGCAAAACATTAGGTAATATTAGTACCTTTTCTTTCTTTACTTGAGTACTTGCGCTCCAGGTAATCAAATGTTTGAGAGATGTATATTTAATTGTTCTTATGCTTTTAAAAATACTTACACTTTGTACATTGATGTGAAGCATTATCTGTACGTGCAAGGCTGTCGTTTTAAAAATTAACCATAAAACTAAAAACGTGACTAGTTAAAACTAGACGTTCTTCTAGTTTAATATACATAAAACGCAAAATTGCATTATGTTTTGCCCTTAAACGCTTCCACCATTAGCTGACTCACATTCATAAAACCCGAGATACTCTAGTTTCAAATTAAAATTACCTTTTTGCGATTCCACCACTAAGCTCTCTCTCGACCATTAATGTAAAAGCTAATCTACATTAAAAATGTCAACGTAAAAAAATCATAAAATACAAATTCGTCTCGTTACACGGGTATTCGCTTTTATATACCTGCAATGCCAAGATTCGGATTGGCTACGGGATTCTCTCGATATTTCGCTCACAAAAAAGCACACAATAAGAATCTGGGAAAGAGATCCCGCATAACCTTTTTTGTCATGTTTCTTTTGGGATTCCAGGGCACGATTGATAAAACGAAACGTTTATACGCCCTAAAGTAGCTGTTAGACTTTTTCAAATTCAAAGGAAAAACGTTAAGATATTTCAGTTTTTCTGGTGGATATTTTATATTCGAGGCTTATCAAAATGATTACGTAATAAAACGATTTTGGTACTTATTGGAAAGAAGTTTCCATTGGTAATTATGTTGTGTCAAAGAGGATAGAATAATTCTGTCATCTCATCCACTATAAGGATCTGCTAGAGAATTTTTTAAAAAAATCTGTATTTCAAAGTAACATTGGGAGAGCTGACCAGCACGAAGTTCACTTCAAAAACGATTTACCTCAGGGTTCAATCCTGGCCAGCTCCTTTTTAACTTACATATCAGTGACATGCCTACAACTGACAAAAATTTGGATATTCAGATGATCTTACAATAGTCACCTAGAGTAAAGCCGTTGAAATTGGAGAAGAAACTCTCACCACCGATCTGGATAAAAAGTGGAGACTTAGCCACATCTAAACAATAGTTTCGGAAATACTGACTTAAATGTCACCTTTTGCTAGAAAAAATTAATCGTCATCCAAAATATCTGGGCGTAATTCTAGACAGAACTCTGACATACAAAAGCACCATTGAGAAAATGAAGACGAGGAATAATGTTATTCGGAAAGTTGCAGTTGCAGGAACCAGGTAAGAAGCTAATTCAACAACTCTAAAAAGCATCACACTCCCTGGTGTACTCTGTTGCTGAATATTGTGCAGGGGTTTGGAATTACAGCTAAACGAAGCAATGCTAACACTGTCGGTAACTCTAAAATCCACACTGCTGCCCTAGTTGGAACCTCATAAGACGCCAGTTAACAGTTCGTTGGTACAGAAAATAATCAGTCCGCTGTTATCAAGGAAAACTTATATACACTCTGGACCACCTTCCACACACAAGACTGAAATCGCGGAAACCTGTATGGTGAAATAGAGACTTTCAGTCTGCTCGATTATTTAATTTGGATGAATAGTATTAAGCCAGAAGACATCTTCTAATACATACCATTAATCAGCCGAGCTTGAACTAGCTATCCCTCTTGTTGGCATGGAATTGTCTTGGAAAATACGAAACCGGCTAAACAGGATCAGAACTGGTCACACCAGACGTAATAAGTGGGGTATCTCTGAGGATCCCTAGTGTGACTGTGTAGCACCTCAGCAAGACAGTTGGACACATAGTAGGAGAATGCCCAAACAGAGAATTCTGGAGAACCTTTGATGATCTCGTAGTAGCGACGTTCGCAGCAATTCAATAGGTTTGTTCACTGGACTTATGATTCAATGATTTAGATCTCTGCTCACATATTTACAAATAAACAAAATATTTTAAATCTTTTCTGTGTCTTATAAATTTTATTGAGATTGTTTTATGTTGATAATAGTTTGTTATTTACATATATGTAGACAAGATTTATTGTTGTTCTTTTAATTACACCTAATTATAAATTTATTTTATTTATACTTGTCTCTGCAGTTGTGCTAAAGGCTAAATCAATATATAGTCTTTACTTGATGTGTAAAACTTGTGGAAATTTCTAGATATTAAGTAAACCTAAGATAATTCGAATTGCGGAACTGATCTAATTTATGTGTATTTCCTTATAAGACGCTACGCTTCCGGAGAGGCCGGAAACATAAGGAATAACCTTTATGTTTCCGGCCTCACCGAAAAAAATTAAACGTATTGGCAATAAATACCAAGTAAAAACGATTTTAAAAAAATAAATACTTTAAGATCAAATTTCAAAAAAACAAAACCGGAAAACGATACTCAAAGTTCCAAAAATTGTGTGTACAGTGTACCTTGTGCCTGCGGAAAAACATATACCGGTGAAACATCAAGACCTCTCCAAATTAGAACAAAAGAGCACCAATACAACGTCTCAAGAAGACATATAGACAGATCAAGATTGGCAAATCATGTACTCACGGATAATGGTACACACAAAATGGACTGGAATAAGACAAAAATGCTTCTTAAAGAAGAACATACCAACAAAAGAAAAATCAAAGAAAGCGTCTGCATGTTGTTGATCAATTAATCAGGCAATTGACATTACCAAAAAAGTCAAGCGAATATAGTGCAAAACATTCAAACAAACATTGTTCGACAACGATTCGAAGGAATTGAAACGTCACAAAAAAACAGTTTTCAGAAACCATTGCGAGGAGAGAAAATCCCAGATGAACATTCAAAATGTATCACATTTGTCATTAGCAATTTCTCTTAGTTTCTTCAGGTACTATTTGAAGTTACCTCTTAAAGACTCTATACGTTTTTCTGTACTTGCTGTGAAGCTACTTCGAAATATCTGGTATAAGAACTGTGATCCATGCTGCCTCATATGTTAGTGCTTCCCATTTGTCTTCGTTGCTTTTTTTTCTATCTTTTATTTCGTAATTCTCCTTGCACCCTTGTATTAATCAAAGGATGATTGGTGGAGTACTTGCTAGGCGTTTCGCATTATTATGCTTAGCCTTGTTTCTGTTTTTTCCACAGTCCTTTCGAAGTGTACTCCGAATATACAGGTATCGTCATATTCCCAGGTTCTTCAGATTCTTTTGTATATTCTTGAACTTGTTTTCCTTTCTTGCCTTTAAAACTACTACTTCACTTTTGCCTTGGGCTCGTATTAGTTTGGCTTCTGTCAACGATTTTCTTATCACCTTTGTCTTTGCAATTACATTAACATATGCGCGGTTTATCTGTCGGCGTTAGATCCCTACCGACGCGATGGTGTTTCGTCCACTGGGGAGTGTTTGTTCTAGCAAATCCAGAGTGTCGGGTCTAGAAGGATCCTTGTGGTACACGAGTGCTTATTGGTATGGTCTAATATAACATTTCTCTTAGAGAACTCACAATCCCTAAGGGAAATCGGATAACAACTTTTTAGTGTCTGATCTAGTTTTTACAATATAGACTCCCAGAGTGTGTGTGTGGATCGAAGGATATCTGCACCACCCAATTTGCGAATGTTTATCCTTATCTCGAATCTAATTTGCCGCCGTGATTGTGGATCTCCTTATCCTGGAATCCAATTGTCCTTCCGATAATTTTTCCAGCACGTTGTCAATAAGACCCAACAGAGATTCTAACAGAAGTTATTTCGAACAGTGTTTAAAATGACCCAAGAAGACGAACCTTTTTATAAATGATTTGGGAATATCCTCTATTCATTTAATCAACCAGATATCTGAAATACCTAACTAATGTATCCTGAATATTTTGCATATAGAAAACTTTCAGCAAGATTGTCGTCGCGTTTGTTCACAATCGATCAAATAAATGACAGGACGGAAATTTCTTAAGAGAACTTATGGTTTCTTCAATGCAAAACCGATGTATTTCTACAGTGATATATAACCATCGTTGAAACTTAGATTCATCATATTGCGCCATAGGTACGAAATTGATGAGCATTTGGGACATTATTCACTTTATAAGTTTCGAAAATGGAATAATGCGACAATTGCAATGGAACTCTTGTGTAATATATGCGGTAATAAAGAACCAAATGTGAGAAATAGCTGATTTTGCTTTTTCCGGATTAGGTCCGCGTCATTTTTTCGAATTAATTTATTTATATATCTGAAGCAACTTATAAACAAAGTTTTCCGACGTTTCGTCCACATTTATAAGGGGATTTTTCAAGGATGAGAGAAACAAAACAAATATTACTTACCTTGCGGCACTCCATTCGTTTAGTCTTTTTCTCACAAACACAGTTTGAAACTTTACTTTATTTACCTTATTAAACACTGAAGCACAAATTGTAAATGACTAAAACTTTAGATCTAGCCAAAAAGAAGGGTAGGAGGCAATTAGTGGGATTATATTTGGATTGCTTTATAGTTGTGATGATATTTTTGAATAGGTTCCTCAAATTTTATTAGTAGGCAATGTAAGTGATTTATTTGGTGATGAGATTTCTGTTGAAATGTGGATGCAGGGTTGCCTGATGGCCGAAAGTTCAAAACCTTTACTTCGGTTGAAATTCTTGGGATTTTTGGCAATTTCAACGGCCTCACGTAATTTTCTGGTGAAATAATAAGGAGATTTGGCCACGACTGAGGAGCTATCGAAGAGGATTTGGTGGCCTGATTCGTGATTTGTTCTCACAGACGGGTGTTTATAGATCCATCTGTTTCATCGATGTATACTGCCCCCCCCCATGAGCATGGAATGGAACAAACACCCTTGGACGAGAGAGGATTTTGTTTATCCTTTGGAGAGGAGATTTTGGATAGTGGTTTGTAGACTGTTTTCATTTCGTGCTTACGGAGAAGCTTCCCAATCCTATCCGTGACCTTGCTGACGTATGGCAAATATGCTACTGATTTACTAGGTTACAATTCTTTTTTAGGAAAAATCTTCTTCCTAAGAAAGAATTAGTCTGACTCTGACCGCGAAAACATCCGTACTCAAATGTGAAGTAAAGTGTAAGTCTGGGAGATCCGCTGTAGCTCATTGTGATCGATTAAAAGGAGCAAATTATAGATTAACATGTAGAGAAGTTGGAATTGAAGAAATGTGCAATGTTCTATGATATGGTGTTTTTTGCAGTTTTAGTACTGAATTGAAAAGTAGATTTCTTAAGCTAGCGTAATACATGAAAGGAGTACTTATCACCAAAACAAAGGGCTATACCAACGGCAAACCAAATTGTCTATCTGAAAAGGTGCTATTTCGTGAATTCATTTGGGATTTCTTTCCCATACCCCTTAAATACACCCAAAGCCGATGTTTATGCTCATTAGCTAATGGGAAAATTGTGAAACCAACAGTTTTGTTGTACTCTAGTACAAAACTTTGTGTTTATACGCCCATTAACTAGATGTCCCTAAATTTATCCTGCAGAGAATACCATTACTGGTCGCCCTCTGGCCAAATGAAGTAGTAAGGGCCACCTGCTGAATAATGTCAAGGAGTCACAGGCACTTTAATTTAGCAACAAACATTAAGACAATTGTTTTCTAAAGTTTATTTGTGGCATCTAGTTTCTTTCTATGGTTGATTGGAAAATAACACCAAATTACCTAATCTCACTTAGTTTTTAATACCATAGACACAAAATACCATGCAAATTTTGGAATTTTGAGTAGCCTTTACCAACTTTATTTTAAATTATTTTGTAAATCCTCGACGCGTGGTTGGTTTTGGTCTGGAGTGGGTAAACACTGCATCCACTTCAAAAACAACTTATGTATATTAAAATATTCGTGTAAATTTGTAAACATACTACCTTGTGATATCTTTGGAGTGTCAGCTATCTCATGTATCTTCATTTTATAGTCTTTTCGGGACCTTTTTACGTTAATGTTTTTCGGAACAATTGCTAATTTTGGGACCGTAGAACGACCAGTATCATCAGTGTATGTACCTCAGCATTAAGTAGTCAATAATAGTATTAACCCACTGTTTGGCTTTCACAATATTTTCCCCATCAAAAAACCATTTTTAAAGCACGCAATTGTTTATTGTTTATTGCCGTCATTCAAACCTTAGTGACCTGTCAACTAATTGTCAGAATGTCTTCTAATTTCGATACGTATCGTTTGAAAGTTGATACGATCTTAAAATCATATCAACGGTGGTGCCATGTATGCGTGAAATATAGAACAAATTTGAAGGTTACAAATGTAGTTTAATTATGCTTAGTCAAACACGACTTACTTAAATAATTTTCATTCTGTTGTTATTGATATCATTCCACCCATTTAAGAACCTCAAGGGCTTGCGCATGGGTGTATAATTATTTGTATTAGTCAGTGTTTAATAAACATAATTATTTCAGTATAATGTGATAGTTACAGTCAGATTAATGTTACCTGATTTCTTCTACTGTGGTGAACCGTTTTGAATGAATATGGTCTTGTTTAATAGAGTTTATATCCGGATTGGTGGAACTTCAAATGTGGGAAAAGAATTCTATTGGTAAAGTGATGAAATTTGTGAATGAACACATACGTCAATAACATAACATATTGGTCGATTTTTTGAAAACTCTTTATGGATGTACATAGTTTTTTAACCTTTAATCTATTAAGGAAGATCCCATGGTGATCTCATATATTTTTCTGCGACGTGCAACTTGCAGTTTTGCAGAAAATCGCAGAAAATTCCAATATTCTTATAAAAAATTTTGAGCGAAGTGACGTAACGGACATTTCCTCATAAATATTTTAATTCCAACGTAATAGTGCGGGAATTGTAGGCAGTGGAAGTTTTAACTGCGAATTTGAGATTTTTCTATGTACATCTCAAGCATATAGGTAGTAAAGTATAATATGTTCGGCTCCTTAAATCAATGAGCACCAAGCTCGTTTTGTTTGTATACCAGGCAAATACCTATTTAAATGAAAATTTTTCCATTTTGCGAAGAAGGTGCTTTTGGTATCACATTCTTCCGGCCTAATAGAAAATTACACATGTCAGACTCTAAACTGCTAGATGGTGCGTTTATATACAGGGTGTTTAGTTAAAGCAAACAAAATCACAAACTAATGTGATAGAAGGAGTTATTTATTTATATGATGATTGATATATAGGATGGAGGATAATGATAATGGTCCATAGGCAGCTGTATATACAGGATGGTTGGAATATAGAGTGGAGTGGTGGTATAAAAATGTTGGAAAAAATATAGAATTAAAATAATATGTTATATGATGTGGACGTAAACAAATCATATACAGGATGGTTGAAATATATGCTGGAGTTGAATTATATTTATACAGTGTGATTAAAAAATTATTAATTTCATAGCCCATAAGAAGTTGCATAAAGTGTGGAGAGGAATTAATGTTCCACAGGGCGATAATATAAAATGTTAAAAATGAAATAATTTATGGGGTAGCCCATAAGGAGTTATATACGATGGTTGAAATATAGGACGGATTTGACTCCGTAAATATGGGATGGATTCTACTCCGTCCTATAATTTACAGAAGGCATCTAACAAATTTATGCTTGTCCGTGGGCAGTCGTATGTACAGGATGGTTGGTACATAGGGTGGAGTGGAATTATCTATAGTTATATAGGGTTGTCAAAAAAAGTTGAAAAAAGGTTACATGGCGTGGTCCATAAGGCATAAATATATTTTGGGCTTATTAAGTCAACACGTACTAGTACATTTTGTCCGTAAAGATTTACCTATCAATTTAAATGAAAATGTATCATTGTGAAATGTTGGGGCTTTCGATGTTACCTGGTCCTGTCTATTAAGGTTATGCATCGAAAATAAAAAATAAAGAATGAAAACTACCTGAGTTCAAAAAACTAAAAAGTTGAAAATAAAACATTTTAAATAAAGATATGACTTCCACCTATAAATAAAAAGTTGAAAATAATCATAACAAAATACAATTCTAGCAAATAAATAACGCATTTAATGTTGTTAGGTACCTACCAACGAATTGTCTTCTAAACGTTGTTTGTGGCATATTCTTGATTACTTTTATGTTTTTTTGGGCAATAACACCACAATAGAAATAAAACGACGTATATTGCAGGAATACCAAACGTTTCAAAGTCTATTCTAACTTCGTTGTCAATGGCTTTATTTATATTTATTGATGTAGATTGTAAAATTCATCAATAAATATAAAGCAATTGACAACGAAGTCAGAATAGACTTTGAAACGCTTGGTATTCCTGCAATATACGTCGTTTTATTTCTTTTGTGGTGTTATTGCCCCAAAAAACATAAAAGTAACCTACCAAGGAAGTAAAAAATGTGTAAACATTAAAAGGTGCTTATTCTGTACAAATTAATTACCTACCAATCTAGTATATTTTTTAAGTCAGTGCCAAGTAACAATTAAGTTTGATGAAGTAGTAGATAAGTACGCAATGCAGGATTTTCGATTTGCTTGACACCGACTTCAAAAATATACTAGATTGGTAGGTATTTAATTTGTACAGAATGAGCACCTTTTAGTGTTTACATTTTTTACTTTCTGGGTATGTACCTAACAACATTGAATGCGTTATTTATTTGGTAGAGTTGAGTTTTGTTATAATTATTTTCAGCATTTTAGTTATCGGTGGAAGTCGGTTATATGTTTTTAAAAATGTTTTATCCTGTAAATTATCTTTATTAACCTATTTTGTAGGGTCTGTAATTTTTTTAAAGTGGTTTTTAGTAGTTACACCCCAAGCATGTATTCCATATTGCAATCTATTCTCGATTAGAGCAAAATACAAATTTTTAGTTCGCTTTGTGTCAGTATGTTTTCCAGAAATCTAAACTTATATATTAGCTGTCTTAATACATCACATTTTTGACATGTTCATCCCAACGTAGGCGAGAATCGATCGTTACTCCTAAATGTTTGAAATATGTATCTAATATTTTTTAAAATAAAGTTGTACGTTATAAAAACCTGTATGAACTACTATACAGAGCGCCCGTTGACACACTGCGCATCTGATAAGCGACGTAGTCTACAATGAGAACATTATAATGGACAATGGGAATCTTTGTCAATACTTACTTATAGAAATATGTTTCGTGCTTTTAATGGGTGACACTATTATGAATACCATACTTACTCATTTTCCTATACGCGTATTTGTTTAAGAAAAAAATATATATAGGAATATTAAAAAGTTTTCTCTTCACTGCTTTAAAATCTCCAGAGATATTTTCCAATTTCTTTCGGTCTAGACAGTTACTTCCGTGGAAAACCGTAATGGCTTCAATCAATAAGTTACTTAATTAAAAGACTAGACAGGCACAAACAATAGACGCTGAACTATAACGAGTTTTAGCGAATTCAAAACTTACCCTTCAGTAAGGTTTCATTTGCATCCTTCGGTCTTGAACGAAAGAAGTTTTTCAGGAAAAAATATTGCTCACAAAAGTTTCTTATTTTTGGCTGAGGTTCGGTTTTGTGGAAAATATCCGAAGCCCTAGATTGAAAAAGTTTCAGTGTGATAAACATACTTTCCAATCAGGACCTCAATATGATAGTAGCAGCCATCTACGGGTCAATAGCATCAGACGAGCCTCAAAAAAAAAACTACACTATTAAATTGTCATATTCTAAGTATTAGAAAATAATGTATTTTCGTTTTTGTTCCCACATTTTTGACATTTATGACATTTGACGTTTTTGACGTTTTTGAGATTTTTAACATATTTGACAATTATGACATTTTTGAAATATTTGACATATTTGAAATTTGACACTTTTTACCTATTGCCATTTTTGACATTTAGGGCGATTTTCACTCACAAGTTTTCTGACATTTTTGATGTTTTTGATTTTTTGATATTTACGACTTTTAAAAGATTTTTGACATATCTGGGATGTTTTAAATTTTTGAAAGAAGTGTCACAAAATTTCTATACAGTTTTCTAAACTTAAATGTCAATTTATATCAAAAATACTTATTAATCGCAGAGGGCGTGTGCAACTGCTATCAGTTTTATTTATTTGAAGGCTGATCTTGTATAACTAATCTATTTTTATGACGTGAGTATGAAAACACTTAAAAATGAAATATGATGTATACAAGAAATAAATGGATTTTATCGAAACATGTGATCCCAAATGTGTGAGTTAGCATTGAGGATAATCTCAGGAACTCACTTTTACGCAATTTTGCTGTTTTTGTAAATATCACTACAAGTGACTGTCACAGTAATTCAGGAAACACTTACTGTTTAAAAATGTCCAAGTGAGCAAAATTCTCATTATAGAATACTTTTCCAAAGAACACCCTCCTTAGAAAATTCTAAGCCAACCAAAACCTGGAATAAAGTTTGTGATACTTGCTTAAAATTCACCCTTACAAGACCGACATCTAGGATTTTTTTATCGTGATATTCTGTCCTAGGAGTTAAGGGAGAACAGCAATTACACGGAACTGCTCCAGATTCGGAACCTCTGTGTTTTGATTCTCTCGAAAATCCTAGATGTCGGTCTTACATATCGCGTCTTCAAATAACATTGATGATGGAACCAGCAGAATGCCAAGTTAAATCAACTGACCCTCGTTAAAATTCTAGGTGTCCATGATAAGGAAGATGCCATTAAAATATCCACTGATTATCCAGATGAATCTTGGAGTACAGAAGACAAATTAAATAAAGTTACACCTAGTGTTAAAAAATCGCCCGAACTCGTCAGTAGGTACCCCGGTAATTGAGAATGGGAAAATGTTCAATACCGTGGGAAAAAGCGGCATCCTTTGATATTTGTCATCCGGGATGTAATTAATTATTGAGAAACTAATTGACATATATGCCGATAATAACATAATACATTTAAAAATGACCTAAGTATAAAAATGATTGAAGGTACCCGTTCATATTTCTTATTCTAATTAGAAAAATAATCAAAATTGGGGTGTAAATACTTTATATTGGAGTTGATATCTATGTCAATTGCATAAATTGTCAGTTGTCACCCTAAGAGAGAATGGGAAAGGTTTAAAGAAGTCAAATGTAAGCTGTTAGGAGAAGCCATTAATTACAGAAATTGTGTGCAAGGGTATATAATTGATATTGTGGTTTGTGTTTGATACTGAAGAATATAAAAACATGCTGGGCTAGTGCGAGAGGTATTGGTTTGTTATTAGAGAGCGGTTCAGTGATACGAAGAATAAAAACGTTGGGGTGTGAAAATTATGGCAAGAAAAAATCTAGAGAAAATAAATTGTTGGATCTGGCTGGTCTCAATAGACCGTCTTCTATTTATCCAACGATATGGAAAAACTACATCTAATAAGCAAATGGAAATACTTAAAACTGAAGTAAACGTGACTCGACAAAATGTAGAAAATATAAAAGCAAGAATATGCTAAACAATTTTTCAGTTTGTAATATAATTTACGTTATACCTCTTTTTTCATATACTCTGTATAGTTGTTTCCTCTATGATAGTTGTTACAGATTAATGTTGTTGCATTTATTGGGAATAACACCATAATGCTTTCGGGGTCTATGTCTATGCCCGTTGTCAATGGCAATAAAACTAAATGAAAAAAGCACAATTGTAAAATTTAAAACTAGAATGTTTGACAATAGTATGTGACGTATGATGTAACTGAAAGAATTTAATTTGCTAGTCTGCAGAATAGCACAGAAATTCTAGAGATCATATAATAAAAAAGTTCCTTTCTTGCTGGAAGAATTTGAAAGGGTTCTTAATTTTATGTAGAGCTCCTATGTGCGACTAGTTACAAGATTCGCCAAAAACGCGATCAAAGAATTCTGTCAATTCAGTGATCCCATTAAAATCGTAAGGGGAAACCCAGGAAAAAATTATTAATAAAGGGTTAAATAAATTCGAACACCGAACAATCGCTAACAATTATCACCAAACTTCGCCAAGCAACACCGGGTGCGAAGAAAATCACAATTCTACTATAACAATACTATACATACAGGGTTCTTCCGACAAACTAAAAGGAGTAGGCAACAGATTTAATATTAAATAGTGATTCAAAACACGAAATACACTAAAATCATATATATCAAAAACAAAATTGAAAAAACACCAGCACAAAATAAAAAATATTGCATTTATAAAATTCTTTGTGAATGTAATAAATTCTATATTGGAGAAACCTCTAGATGTCTAAATCTTCGAATAAATGAACACAAGACTTATATTAAAGAAGATAATTTGAAAAAATTCTGAACATGCCTGTGACATTTGTGATAAAACACTAATTCAAAACAACTAGAAGTAATAAAATAAGGAAAAACACTGCACGAAAAGAAAACTAAATTTGCTTTAAATTAAATGAAAACGATTGCGTCTCTACTACCTTCGTAACCAGTCGTTCCTGGTTACCCCTAGCTACACATAAAATGTTGAAGATAACCCTTTCAAACTCTTCCAATTTGAAAGCAACTTTATTGTATGATCTACAGAATTTTCTGTGCTACCTTGTACATTAACAAAATTAAATTCTCTTAGTTAAGTGATACGTCACACAATATTATCAAACATTTTAAAATTAAAGTATTGTTGTGTTATTCCCAATAAGTGCATAATCATGTATGTTTCAAACTCATGTAATAAAATTCTATAATATAAACAAAAGTCGATGGATTCGAGCTTTTTTTTTGTTGTAAACTCCTACCATAACTTAAAGGGTTTCCCATAACAGTGTTTTTAATGGTTTTCCAAAAAGCTGTCTTTTTTTTAGTTCACTGGTACTTTAACAGTCCACTAAAATTTTAAATATCCACTCACCTTGATTCACTCTATATATCAATTCTACACGGAATCGATAATTTCGTTTTGTTCTCCATGTTTAATATGTCAGACTGTATAACGACGTTACAATTATTGCCCGTACATGATGTTCTCCAATGAGAGTCATTATGATGTCAACAATAAACTGATTGTCAGTTTGTTTGATCAGGTGGTCTGTTCACAAACCAACTGGTTGGCAACTATGATATTGTATAATGGAAGCTTTTTATATGCTGATTAGACAAAAAATGGAAACGTCTCATGTTTAGGTGATTAATCTCAATGATTATTCTGATGATCAAATACAAAATTACCTACGACTTCCACTTGGGAATTTTTGGAACATTAATCTACATATATTTTGTGTGTGATTGATAACCTAAGAGCAAATAGTTAAAGGTCACAGTCTAGTTATTTTTGGGTTTCTCGGTATTGAGTTAATTTTATTTTGGACTGAAAAAAGATGGTAATTCCATATAAATTTCAGCGAAGTTCAAATACAAAGACACGTTATAATTGTCTTTTAAATGTTATTTGTGGCATGTTCTTGATTATTTTTAAGTTTTCTTGGGAATAACATCACAATTGAATTAAAAAAGCTGTATATTGAAAGAAAATACCAAACCTTTCAAAGTCGATTCTGACTTTGTTGTCAAGGGCTTTAAAATATGTAATGAAAATGTAAATTGCAAATCAAACTTTTTCTTTTTAATTCCTGATGTATGTCAGGTCTCCAATTTAATATATCACAAACAGAGAATTGTAATGTTTTTTAGAACGAAAAGCAAATGTTGTGCAGGTATTGGATATTGGTTTATTTCCTATTCATTACTGATTTTCTATAAAATTTTAGACTCTTAATATATTACTTGATCTCTGTTTTTGGGGTTCCGTATATACAATATAAGAATACCCTTATAATATAACTCAGGATTTCTGCCTCTGTCACATCAAAGCAATTTTCTCCTAAACTACTGGACGGAAGAGGTTGAAATTAGGCATCAATGTATAGTTTGGTCACCCGATCAGGAGTACATATCATAAATGAAGAAATTTTGATTTTAGGGGTACTTCTGGGGGGAAAAACTAAAAAAATCGACGGTCCCCCCCTGATCTCCGAAAGAACTGAGCCTAAAATTTTGAAAAAAAATAGGAAATATATAGAACGTTGCCCGAACTTTACAGGAAAAATAAGGAGAAACCATTAATATTAATTTTGGGGGGCAATTTATAGAATTAAATAAAAATTTAAAAATAAAAAAAAATTCAAACGCATCATGTAATATATCAAATGAAAGGTCTCATTCTGAGGAACACAAATAGATTTTTTTCATATTAAAAAAATATTTAAAAAGATATTAGAAAAATATACCAAAATTTACCAATTGGGAATCTCCGAAACTATAAAACGTAAAGTTTTGAAAAAAATTAGAGGTATAGGTTCTGACCTGAAGTTTACTGGAAAAATAAGGAGAAACCTCTACTTTTAATTTTGGGAGGCAAATTACAAAATTAAATGGAAAATATAAAATTAAAATTGTTTCTAACCCATCATTTTATATATAAAATGAAAGGGCTCATTACGAAGAAAACAAATATATTTTTTTCATATTTTTAAAATAAATAAATTAAAAGATATTAACAAAAACATACAAAAATACCCATTCCCCCCCTCTTATTTCCGAAACCATAAGCTGGAAAATTATGAAGAAACAATGGAGGTATAGCGTCTCACATGGACTTTACTGGAAAAATTAGAAAAAACCCTAATATTCATTTTGGGGGGCAAATTATAGAATTAAATGGAAAATATAAAATTAAAATTGTTTCTAACCCATCATGTTATATATCAAATGAAAGGGCTCATGAAGAAGAAAACAAATATATTTTTTTCATATTTTTAAAATAAATTAATTTAAAGATATAAACAAAAATATAAAAAAAATACTGGAAAAATAAGGAGAAACCCCTAATATTCATTTTGGGGGCAAATTATAGAATTAAATGGAAAATTAAAAATTATAATTGTTTCTAAGGGGTCATGTAATATATCAAATCACAGA
The DNA here is from genome assembly GCA_034190945.1 of Octodonta nipae. Lineage (NCBI taxonomy): Eukaryota > Metazoa > Arthropoda > Insecta > Coleoptera > Chrysomelidae > Octodonta > Octodonta nipae. The sequence goes on along the minus strand of CM067221.1, from coordinate 13,663,140 downwards.
GCTCATTATGACGAATACAAATATATTTTTTTAATTTTTTAAAAATGAATATTTTAAAATATGTTAACAAAATATTTTAAAAAAATTACCCATTTTCCCCGTTATTCCCCAAACTATAAGGCCTCCATTTTTTTGTTTATATGAAAAATATGAAAAAAATCCCTAATTCTATTATTTGGCCCCAAATAATAGAATTAAAGGAAAAATAAATTATTAGAAAACCCCCATAGTAATTTTAGGGACAAATTATACAATTAAATGGAAAATAAAGATTCAATTTTCAAACGCATCATGTAATATATCAGATAAAAGCTCATTATGTGAATTACAAATATATCATATTTTTAAATCATTTGTTTAAAATATATTAACAAAAATATTAAACATCGATATAATTCCCGCTTTAGAAACTACACTATTTAAATTTTGAAAACTATATTTTATTTATATTTTTTAATAATTTGAATAACAGATTTAATAATTTATAATTTAAAACTTGACCTATTTTGCCCTTTATCTTCCAATCTACAGAGCCTCAAAACTCAGACAGTAGATTATAAAAGACTTCTCTGAAAGTTTATTAATAAAATAAAACTCTAATGTTAATTTTTTGGGGCCAAATTAGAAAATTAAATACGTATGTATTCTGATAAATTTCAAGCGAATCCTGAAGCAGATAAAATGAAAATTCTATGTATGGAAAGTGTATATTTTTTATAAATTCAAAACGCTTCCTTTAAAAGATATAAGAGTAAATATAAGAAAATGCACTCATTCCCTGCTTGTCTGAAACTGGAATATTAGAATCTTGAAGGTGGTACGGAACCCTAAGTATGCGAGTCCAACTCGCACTTGACCAAAATAATTATGTAGAGGACTGAATTGGAAGGGTATTTCAAGATTGAAGTAAGGTGTGGTGTCGGTCGGTCGGTTGGTCGGTCGGACGTGTGGTGTCGTGTCGAAACAAATGAAATTTAAAGTTATGCATTTCATTCCCTTGCTCATCAATTTTTGTATGTGTAACTGTGGGCCTCCGTTCAGCAGCTTTAACTTCAAAAACTCGATTTTAAAAGAATGATATTCATGTGCTGCTCTGTTATTGCTTAAAAACCACCCCACTAACGTGAACAACCATTTTCATTTCACATTATTTATATTGTATTGAACTGGTAAATAAATGCGCTTGAATATTACGAAGTTATCGAACAGCAATTGCCACGACATTGTAGGACGGAAAACAGGATTTTTCGTTTCATTTCATCAAACGCTCGAACAATCTCATCATTTTTCGGGTATTCTTGAAGAGGGTTTAAAAATAATAAAAAAAAAGATAATAGTATTCTTTGTTATTTTGTGAATAAATTTTTACATGGTCTGGAGATGTTTGTTTAAATTATGTCGAAGGGTCTTCTCCGAAAGGTTTGTAGAATGTCGGCATCGAAAACAGAGAATTTTTTTGTTTGAACAAGTCTCTTGTTTGAGAGCTATAGAGATTTTTACCATTTTCTAATGAAAAAATATCATATCAAGAAAAAAGTCATATAATAGAAGATCTGGTTTAATTAGTTGTTTAAGAATATAGGAGAATAACATTAGAATCCATGTTAAATTATTCACAAATATTTTTGAAGGGAAACCTTCTTAACGAATGCCTACGCGTAAGTCTGGACATGAAACATGAAAATAGATGAGTATAGGAATGAAATGCATAACTTGAAATTGCATTTGTTTTGACATGTTCCGAACGACACAACATACTACCTTTATCTTGAAATAACCATACAACGCAGTTCTCTGTGTAAGGAACAGGGACCAGTTTATATATTACGAGTCTCATCTTTTATAGAACATTAAGAAATTATAGTAAATAAACAAATATAACATCCAATGACCGACTTGACCATGCAATGTGGCATCAAGCTCCCTCTAAGGCACGCTATGAGTGCCTTTAGGGGAAATTCACTAAACCCCAGATATCCTATGTATCAAAAGGGTTTACCTCTGTGGAAGCCCTTGCCAGGTGTTCAGGCCCGTGGTTGGAGTCGTGGCGGCAGTTTCCCATGAATTTCCTGACGGTCCGGGCTGTTTCTAACAGGACGGCTTTTTGCATTTGTTTGTAAAGATGTTCGTCCAGAACGAGGTATTTTAGATTGTTTAATAGATGTTTTGGGACTAGTCCTGTCGTTGACATAACAATTGGTACAGTTCGTGTGTTGTTTATGTCCCACTGACTCTTTATTTGAAATTCCAAATCTCTATATTTGATTATTTTCTCAGCATGCTTGATATTTATATCATTGTTGTTACGAATTGCTATGTCAATTAAAGTTGTTTTCTGAGACTTTATCTACCAAAACTATATCTGGTTTATTGAGAGCAACAGAGCCATCGGTCAGTTCGTGCGGTCCCAGTACAGCTTGTAGTTGTTATTTTCTAAAACAGATTCTGTTTTGTATTTATAGTATGGTAATCTTACCGACTGTAATAATTCAAGTTTCAGTGCTAGTTTCTGGTGAAGTATTTTTGCCACGGCATCGTGTCGTTCTTTGTATTCAGTTGCAGCGAACGCTTGACAACCTCCTGTGATATGCTGGATAGATTCAGATGTTTGGCAACCGTACCTGCATCTGTCGTTGTTAATAGAAGGGTTTTTAACGCTATACTCTAGGTAGTTCTTAGTTGTAATTACTTTATCTTGGATTGCCAATATAAAGCTTTCCGTTTCAGGAAACATATGACCAGAGATCAACATAATCGTGGTTGACGTCATTTATATGTCTTCCATGAAGGGGCTTCTCTTTCCATTTCAGCAGTTTCTGATCTGTGGTCTGGTGGTGTAATTGGACATGTTGTTGTGTCAGTCGCAGTGGTGTTGAGTCATCAAACAGGCACATGACTCTGTGTAGATCAGAAAATTCTGCGAGTTTGTGGAAATGACTACGCAAAATAGAAATTTGTTGATCTAATAGTTTACTTAGATCTGTCATTCCTCTTCCTCCTTCATACCGTGGCAAAGTTGTACGTTCGACAGAGCTCTTTGAATGATGATTTTTGAGCTTTTGTTAGTAAAACTTGAACTTTTCGTTGTAATTGTTCAATGTCAGTCTTGCACCAATTAACTATACCGAAAGAGTAACGGAGCACTGAATACGCATAGGTGTTAATAGCCTGAAACAGATTTTTACTGTGTCAATACGTTGGCATTTGTCTAGGCCAAATTTCATATGGATGTCACTAGAGAACCCTTCTACTATTTTAAGCATATCATGCAGCTGTTGTTTCGTAGCTGCTATCAACTTTAAGTCGTCCGTGTATAACAAATGGTTTATCTTTAATGCTTGTACGTTGTTGTGTTTGAGACTGAATTCAAAATTAGTCGAGTTCAGTTTGTTTGAGAGGGGTTAATGGCAAGGCAGAACCACAGCGGGCTAAGTCCTCCTGGAATATATCCCTTCTGATTGGAAAGGGGTCAGTTTGTATCGAACAGTTGGCTTCATTCAGTGAGATTTTGGTTTGCCAGGTGGACATGGCATATTCTAAAAAGTCAAATGAGAAAACAACTGTTAAACCCAAAGGGCAGATGCTTTTCATAAATGATAAAATATTTGTTTTACTTATCAATATATAAACAAAGTGCCAAAAGTTATAAATATTTCTTAAAAGCTTTTTGTTTACTACCTTCCTAAAAACTTTTCTAAATAGCATTATTTTTAATTGTTGGTACAATGAGCATATTTTACAAAACTGAAAAAAGTCACTTGTTTTTTTTAGATCTATCGGTGCCCAACAGGAGAAGAAATCAAGTAACATACATACAAAAAAAAATACCGGCCGAATTGATAACCTCCACCTTTTTGGAAGTCGGCTAAAAATAGAATATTTTAGTGATACCGGCAATTCCAGTATTCGATTTTCTTAGTTTTTTATCTTTCCTATGAATCCACTTTCCTCTATTAGTTCTAGAAGCTGTGAAAATAAATAACTCAACTTTGCTAACGATGTATATAATTGTCGTGTACTTACCGCTTCGGTTTGATTTCCCTGAAACAATAAAATTTATTTTACAATCTTACTGAATAAAGTAAAAGCAATGGTGTTCAACGAAAAGTATTTCGATTATAAGTTAGAAGGAAAAAAAGGGGACCCTTAATGGAAATCCAAAACGAAATTCTGTCGATTTAGTCAAATCCCTCTAGTTCCTTTATTTTTGATTTTATAAATAAGTGTAAATATCAAAATTGAAGGGAATTGTATCCCGAATATGACTGTCATGTCCTCGCTTGCGTGACAGCTCTCGTTTTCGAGATATGACACAAACTTATCTTTTTTTGAATGGAAACCATAGTTGGCTATGACCTCAAAAAATCGGAGCTTTTCAACGATATAATACTCGATATAGTTTACAGTTATGGATGCTTTTCTCTCTTATTTTCACATTTAACATAGTTAGCCATAAAATAGTTTGATTTATTAATAACTATTCCAAAAAATATTGAACGATTTTTTTATTAGGTATATCAGATATAAAGAAAAACCTAAATAAGTAGGTACTTACTAAAAACTTAAGAAATTAAAGTACATAATTATGGTTACAATTTATGTTCGAAAAGTCCACCAGTGTTATTTAGACAAAAATTGCATCTTCTTATGATTGACATTACCGCTTTCCTTACAGGCCGCCTATCAATTTCTTCAATTGCTTGTAATACCGCCTCCCTTAGGTCACCAACTGTCTCATACTTTCTTTTGTATACTTTGTTTCTTAGCGCCCCCCATAAATAGGAGTCTATAACTGCCAAATCGGGAGACCGGGGTGGCCTTTCTCGTGGGCTATTGCTTCCGATCCCAGAGTTTGGATAGATATTATCTAAGTGTTGTCTTACTAATAACGAGTTATGAGCAGGTGCTCCATCATGTTAGAACCACTCAATTTCTAAACGAGTTCTCAAATTCAAATTATGCAACATGTCTTGAAAAGTGTATTGCAAACATTAAAACCAAATTTCATCTGGGGTCGTCTTTGTTCTACATGGAAAGGGTTTTCTTTAGCCCAGATATGCTCATTGTGTCTATTGAACATAGCGCAGTTAGTAAATCTAGTTTCACCTGACCATAACACCTTTATTGAAAACTGTGGATTGTCAAGGCACATGTCTGTAAACTATGTACAAAACAAAATACGTCGATGTTCGTCACCAGCATGCAAAGTTTGAGAAACTGAAAGTGTGTACGGGTGGAACTTGTGCGCTTTCAGTACCTTAACTACAGTTCGTTGAGATGTGCCAGCTTCTGCCGCAATCTCACGAGTTGATGTAGATGGATTTTTGATTTACCATTGCCAAAACATTTATTTGTGCTGCTTCGTTAATTTGATTACGTTCCTTTGGTGGTTTAGTAAATGATCCATATCTGCGTAAACTATCGTAAAGCCTCTTAAATGTACATAGAGCAGGTTGACGACGATTAAAATATCTATGAAAGTATTCCTCAGCTGCACGAACTGAATTTTTATGCCATATGATATAACATTCCACCATATTCAGTTTTTCTTCGTTAGAATATTCCATTTTATCACAAAAACTTGTCAATATCAACTGTCAGTTCAGCACTACTAATAAAATAACTCTCAAATGAGGAAACGTTAAATTGGAAACAATCTTTTTCATGGCTACCTACGTTAAAAGTGAAAATAAGAGAGAAAAGCATCCATAACTCCGTTATGTTTATGAATCGAGTATTATATCGTTGAAAAGCTCTAAAAACCTATGGTTTCCATTCAAAAAAAGATGTTTGTGTCATATCTCGAAAACGAGAGCTGTCACGGAAACAAGGACATGACAATCATATTCGGGATTCCCTTCAATTTTGATATTTGCACTTGTTTTATAAAATCAAAAACAAAGGAGCTAGAGGGATTTCACTAAATCCACAGAATTTCGTTTTTTTCAAAATATCTAGTAAGCCATGACTTTTTACAAAAATCCGAAAGTGTCATTAAATTGGGCCAGTAAAACTGCAAATCTTTCCCATAACCATTGCTCAACTCCGCTAGTTTCCGAGATCCCCATACTGATCATAAAAAAAAACTCACCCTGTATATGACGCTAATATAAATAAATAAAATAGAATATTTTAGTAATACCAGCACTTCCACTATTAAATTTTTTTGCTTTTATAAAACTGCTATTTTTCCTATAAATTCACTTTCCTTTATGAGTTCTAGAAGCTGTTAAAATAAATAACTCAACTTTGCTAACGATGTATGTAATTATTGTGTACTTATCGCTTCGGTTTTATTTCCCTGAAACAATAAGATGCATTTTATCACTAAATAAATTCAATACTTTCGATTTATTTTACAATCTTACTGAATAAAGCAAAAGCAATGATGTTCAAACATCAAGTATTTCGACTATAAGTCAGAAGGGAAAAAAACGAGACCCTTAATGGAAATCCAAAAAGATGGGAAAGATAACAACTGTCAATAGCTTCACCATCACCATTAACGGTAACATTTACAACATCAGATATTAAATTTTTCCCATCCCATCCAAACATTTCACATTATCAATGTAAGAGTATGTGGATGACAAGCTGTCTACACTATAGAAATTTCCATGATGAATGTTTTGAAAGCATTAGATATTGTGATTCGTAAACAGGAATGTGTTCTATTAAATAAATCGACTGTGCGTTTCACAAAAAACCCATTTGTATATTAAAAAGGGGGCGATTTATTCGCTTGATGGAATTCGACGATATTAATATTTATTACTAATGCAAAAAGCAAATTGGAATTAGTAATTAAACATTGTGTAATTGTGTTTTACTGTAAAGTTAACATTTTGCTGCTTTTACAATTTTCAGCCTGACAATCAATGAGATTAAATTCATAGATATAAATATATTTCAATTTATTATTATATTCAGTTGTATTTAGATCATTATCAAGTTCACTTTGGAGTATTCTTAAACTTTCCTGACCTGTTGCTCTTTCAAACAGATTCGGAGCAGTTCTATTGCGTTCTTGACTAATTTATTTTTGTTTCGAATTTTCGTGCTTAAGTAATAAGCTAATTCCCGAACTTCTACCGGTCAGTGGCGCCGCGAGTGTGCATTATTGCCCCCCCCACTTTGATTCTGACTGTCCCCACTCAACAAATCTTCACGCTTATGTGAACCCCTCGATTGCTTTATTGGGTCCCAACCAATGCTAATTTCTTTAGGAGGATGCATTCAAGGGCCGCTGGTAGTAGCAGGATATATATAGTATAGAGATACTATCTTTTTGATAATGTTTTGATCGCCTAGGTTATGGACGTCTGGCAGATTTACACTTTCCTTATTGTCTCTCTGTGATGTGTATAAATAGCAAACACACTAATGATACTGAAGGTCTCTAAACAGTGAATACTTATACCAAGTAATAAAATTTTATTAACTAACTAAACTAGCACACAGATTCAGAACCTCTGTGTGCTAGTTTTCCCGAAAACCCTAGATCTCAGTTGTTACATCTCGCGTCTACAAATTGACCGTTATGTATCAAATACATAAATAAGTGTTCGAGAGGAAATTCTATTATAGGAAGCCCAAGTGATGAAGGTTCCCGACCAGAAACAATATATATCATATATATTGTCTTGCGTACAAAAGAATGACACCTCGAAGAGAGTATTAGTTAGTTTGTATTAGACAAAGCTGCAGTTTACATTTCTCGAATCTTCATGGGAAAATTAAAATAATCAGACCATATAACTCATGTAAACAACAAAAACAAATACAGTTTTTCAACCAGCCGCGCACTATACCCGTCTGCTACTCGAAACTTGCTACTCGCAGAGAGCAAGTCGAATGTAAGTGGATTTTTCGTAACGTGATGATTTTTATTAATGAATTCTTACTGTAAGCTGCGAATATCTTTCCCATAAGTAATAGAAACAATTGATGCAGTAGATTGAACAATTATGGCAAAAGCAGTAAAATTTTAAAATGCAACGGAAGCAGCATTGCTTAAAATCTCAACAATAGAGTATCACTGCGACAACCAATACGCACAATTAAAAAATTAACACTTAATATGTTTGAACAAACCAGGAGAGGTCTTTTAAATACATTACTTGTACTGCTTTTGTAAACTCTTCATATATTCAGTCTTCAATTAATTAATTTAGTTGTAGGCAGTCCCGAAAGTCTTATTTTGCTGGAAAAATTATATGTTTCACTCTACATGGCACCACCGCGGGATCTACCTTAAGAGAATACAGTTTATGCTATGTAATATCAACCGAGTATATACAGTTAAAGTTAGCGCAACGCTCCACCTACGAGCTGTACATAAGTTATAATAAGTAAGCAGAGGCGGATCTACAGTCGAACTTCAGGGGGGCGTATCGTATTTCCCGGGTTATTGTATTAGAAATAGTGGACTTTTGCTTTAAAATCACAACAGTGGCTATATTTTAAGCATGTGGATGTAAGAATTCTTCTTTTTACTGTGTTAAACTCAATGATCCTGAAGCTGTCGGAGGGAGCGATCACCCTCCATCGCTTTTTCCTGGATCCCTCATGACTGTAAGTTCCAAATGTATTGTGTGAATCGATTAGCCATTATTTTCGTAATGGTTCTGATGTTTGTAGCTGTAATAGTTGATTGCTCCAACGAAAACTTTTCCAAGTTGCAGTGGCATCCTGAAGGATGGAGCGCCAGGTTAACATTGGTTTGGGTAATGTACCTCTAACAGTCAGTCAGTAATGCATATTTGCGGACGTTTTCTAAGAAAAAATAGCTTTAATTTGATATATGCATCACTCAAGTATGTTATTAACGAAACTACAGAATAAATTAAATCGTAAACTTGAGACCATTTTTTTGATAGAAAATTCAGCGAAATGTGTTCCTCTGTTATTTAACATCTAGTAGCAAGGCGATTGAAACATAGACTAAAACCTTCCGTTCAATACTGAAAATATTGAGTTATGTAGCTGCTTGATAAATGTACAGGTGGCAGTAAAAAGATGTGGAGAACGTTAAAAGAGTAATAATGTGAAATAATGACCAGAGCAGCACGGATTTCACACAGGTAGAGTTTGGAAAATATGATGTAAGCTCAGTATATAATTTAAACAGATTCTATACGGACAGTTTGGAGAAGTTATCAGAAAGTATAGAAAAGAGAACGTGGAATTTACATTTAACTTCACAAATTTCGAAGTATTAACTTGTTCTAGCTTAGAAAAATTGTAAATGGTTTAAAAATTAAGAGTACAAGTGATGAGGAATTAAACATCAAATTTATAAAGGATATATTCTGTGGGGTAGGCTATCCTCTGCTTTATCTTACAAATACATCTTTAGTTAAAGGAAAATGCCAAGTGCATTGAATACAAGTGTAATAATACCTGTGCCTTAGGTGTCTAAAACTAAATATCTTGCAGAATTAAGCCCAATCAACATGCTTCATGTAGTTGACAAAATCCTGGAGACCATACTATTCGAACATCTTGAATCAAACTCAATATTATTTAAGGGGCAGTCAAGATTTAGAGGCAATCAACAGTATGTGTATGCAACGTAGCACAAGAGTATTAGTGAGGACATTATTGTGTTCAGTGTTTTTTTGTTGATTTGCAGCGTGCAACTAAAACAATCGATAGAGATATTTTAGTAAAAAAACTGGATTTATATGGCTTTGGTGGTGAGGCTTTGGACTGGTTGCCAAGTTACCTAAGTAACAAGTATCAAAGAACCAGAGTATACAATCATCTGTCAGAAAGAATAGAGAGTAGTCGGGGTCTACCTCAAGGGAGCGTTCTTGGTCCTCTTTTATTCTTTTTCGTATATGTAAATGATATAAAGTTTTGAGGAAATATTTGTTAATCTATTACGATACTCTCATGTGTTACAGGGAACGATTTTAAAGTAACTGCAAATACAATGAATAAGGGCTTCAAATATTGTATAACTGGTTGTCAAATTAAATACAGCTAAGACAAAATTTATGATAATAGTTTCAAAAGACAAATTGTAAAAAAAAATCTGAATACTGATTTAACTCTTGAAATTAATACATTCTCTATAGAAATGGTAAAGGAAATAAAATATTTGGGTGTCATTTTAGATCTGCATTTATATTTTAATAGTCATGTTCATTATTTATGTGGAAAAGTAATAAAATTTAGGTTTTTTGCAAATGATTTCAAGAAACTTTTCTAACTGGACGAAAGTACACAGGAAAATATAAACAAACTGCAGTTACTACAAAACAGAGCCTTGTGCATTATTCTAAACTGTAGCAAATATTGTCCAATAAATGCTATGCTACAAACAATAAGTTGATTACCTATCGGACAGGCTATTAAGATGACAAATTGTTGATCTATAGAATGGAACCTGGCAACTACCAAAATACTTCGAAAAATTATTAGCTAAAGGGCAACCTTTTTATTGCTACAATATCGAGACAAAACTACAATATTGCTTTTTGAAGGTGTACAACAATCAAATGAGCACCTAATTTATGTATTTTAAGAAGGAAGTATTTCGTTATTTGTTTGATTTGCATACGCTAACTTAACTTATGTTTTGAATGTAATGTATCTGCGTTTGTACTAGCTAAGTGCTAAATAAAGATTATAATAATTATTATTTTTATAATCTATGTGCTTGGAACATGCGAGTAGGCCCTGATGAATGACAAATTACTGCTGTACTTAAGGACAAAATAGAGGATAGCATTACGAAATAATGCTTTAACGACTAATTGAACACCACTAACAACAAAAGGACGAAAATTTAAGAGCCACATAGCAATAAATTTGTTTCGCTTTAATTTATATGACAGCCTTATTTTTAGGAACTAGAAAAAGGTAGCAAAGGACCGTTTAAGAGAGAACATTTATCCTTAAAGGAACGCAGGTAAGAAATTGAAAAAGAAAACTTAGTAGACCATAAAACCGGATGATATTTCACAATTTTTCAGGAAATTTTCTTCGCTTCAAAAAGCATTAAAAGGGTTTTGAACTACCTCAAAAGGACATCATTTAATTGCTCAAATGAAAAAAGAAATTGAGTTTTGGTATACATAACACAATCTTCTTATTAAATCAAGTAAGAATAAATTAAATTGTATAAGGAATCAAAGTATTAAAAGTTCAGATTCGAGAGCGTCAAATCTGAAGTGAAAACAACCGACTTCAAAACTCATTAAAAACTAATCTTGAATGTTTCGCTGAAATTTACATACCACTTAACGTTTTCCATATGCATAACAGTTGACGAAATTTAAATTAAGTAAAAGCTCGGTTCTAGGATTAGAACAAAACAAGTAGGAAAACCTTCTGCCAGAAATGTTGTTACGATGTTTTCGAAGATTAAAGCTTCGAGTTTGCAGAGTTCATCAACAGATATTACCTAAACATTATATACGAGAGATAATCAAGATGGAGGACTTGATAAACATTTCGTCTAGCTTGGGCCTTAACGCTTGCCTGAATACAGTCTTTATGTGTTTGTTTTTATTGGTAATCTGCTTGCTCAACAATTTTTTGTTGTGTGTTAAAACATAATTGCTGTAAAACTCGTAGCTCAAGCAAACAGGTACCGAAATAATTTATTTACTTTACTTACACATATGAAAATAGATTAGTATGAGAATGAAATCTATAACTTTAAACTCCATTTGTTACGACTGCTTACCTATACAAGTATGTTCTTTGGGTAAGAAACAAGATCCAGAAACTATATTAAGAGTCTCTTCTGTTATAGAAAATCACTAAATTACAGTAAATAAACAAATATAACTTCCAATTAATATACCATACTTGCATAAAATTTGCTTTTCGTTATAATAAACCTCCCAATTTTCTCTTTGTGATATATTAAAGACTTGGTATATGTCAGAAGTCAGGAAAAACACCATAAAAAGGATAACGTTCTAGCCATTAAATTTACTAGTGTACTAGCTTTATATTATAAACACAACATTTTACATTAAGACTTCAGAATAAGAAATGAAATTGATATTAGGAAATTATTTACCATGGTGTAGTAAAAAGGTGGAAGATCGAGTGATCCCATAGCTGCTAAAGCTATTATGAAAATCTCTCCTACCTAGCCTATACAGGGTGAGTTTTTTTAATGATCAGTATGGGGATCTCGGAAACTAGCGGAGATAAAGCAATGGTTAAATTGGGAAAGATTTGCAGTTTTACTGGCCCAATTTAATGACACTTTCGGATTTTGGTAAAAAGTCATGGCTTACTAGATATTTTGAAAAAACGAAATTCTGTCGATTTATTCAAATCCCTCTAGCTCCGTTGTTCTTGATTTTATAAAAAAGTGTACATATCAAAATTGAAGGGAATTGTATCCCGAAAATGATTGTCATGTCCTCGTTTGAGTGACAGCTCTCGTTTTCGAGATATAAGACAAACTTATCTTTTTGAATGAAAACCATAGTTGGCTATGACCTCAAAAAATCGGATATGTTTGGAGCTTTTCAACGATATAAAACTCGATATAGTTATTCATAAAAATAACGGAGTTATCTCTCTTATTTTCACTTTTAACGTAGTTAGCCATGAAATAAATTGATTTATTAATAACTATTCCAAAAAACATTGAAAGATGTTTTTATTAGGTATATCAGATATAACGGAAAAAATAAATAAGTAGGTACTTATTAAAAACTTAAGAAATTAAGGTACATAATAATGGTTACAATTTATGTTCGAAAAGTCCACCATTGTTATTTAGACAAAAATTGCACCTTTTTAAGATTGACATTACCGCCTTCCTCAGAGACCACCTATCAATTTCTTCAATTGCTTGTAATACCGCCTCACTTAGTTTACCAACTGTCTCATACTTTCTTTTGTGTACTTTGTTTTTTAGCGCACCCCATAAATAGAAGTCTATAACTGCCAAATCGGGAGACCGGGGTGGCCATTCGCGTGGGCCATTTCTTCCTATCCAATAGTTTGGATAGATATTATCTATGTGTTGTCTTACTAATAACGAGTTATGAGCAGGTGCTCCATCATATTGGAACCACTCAATTTCTAAACGAGTTCTCAAATTCAAATTATGCAACATGTTTTGAAAAGTGTATTGCAAGAATTGAAAGTAGCGCTCCCCAGTAAGTGACTCTTCATAGATAAAAAGCCCCAGAATAGTAGACGCTATGATACCACACCAAACATTAAAATCAAATTTTATCTGGGGTCGGCTTTGTTCTACATGGAAAGGGTTTTCTTTAGCCCAGATATGCTCATTGTGTCTATTGAATATACGGCAGTTAGTAAACCTAGTTTCATCTGACCATAACACCTTTAATGGAAACTGTGGATTGTCAAGGCACATGTCTCTAAACCATGTACAAAACAAAATACGTCGATGTTCGTCACCAGCAAGCAAAGTTAGAGAAACTGAAAGTTTGTACGGGTGGAACTTGTGCGCTTTTAGTACCTTGACTGCAGTTCGTTGAGGTGTGCCAGCTTCTGCCGCAACCTCACGAGTTGATGTAAATGGATTTTGATTTTGATTAATTTGATTACGTTCCTTTTGTGGTTTAGTAAAAGATCCACATCTGTGTAATATCGTAAAGTCTCTTAAATGTACATACAGCAGGTTGACGACGATTAAAATATCGATAAAAGTTTTCCTCAGCTGCACGAACTAAATTTTTATGGCATATGATATAACATTCCACCATATTCAGTTTTTCTGCGTTAGAATATTCCATTTTATCACGAAAACTTGTCAATATCGACTGTCAGTTCAGCACTACTAATGGAATTACTCTCAAATGAGGAAACGTCAAAGTGAAAACAATCTTTTACAGGGCTACGTTAAAAGTGAAAATAAGAGAGAAAAGCATCCATAACTCCGTTATTTTTATTAATAACTATATCGAGTATTATATCGTGGGAAAGCTCTAAAAATGTCCGATTTTTTGAGGTCATAGCCAACTATGGTTTCCATTCAAAAAAAGATAAGTTTGTGTCATATCTCGAAAACGAGCGCTGTCAGGCAAACGAGGACAAGACAATCATATTCGGGATACAATTCCCTTCAATTTTGATTTTTACCCTTTTTTTATAAAATCAAAAAGAAAGGAGCTTGAGGGTTTTGACTAAATCGACAGAATTTTGTTTTTAAAAAAATCCGAAAGTGTCATTAACTTGGGCCAGTAAAACTGCAAATCTTTCCCAATTTAACCATTGCTCTATCTCCGCTAGTTTCTGAGACCCCCATACTGATCATAAAAAAAACTCACCCTGTATGACAATTTTTTTACATTTTTGAACCACATTGTATAACTATAGTTTAACTTGATCATTTATTTCAACCACTCAGTTTATACAATTGCTTCTAGTTTTTTTGAACCCATCTGTTTTACTGTGTTATACTCCGCCCTATCCTAATTATTTATGCCTATATAAGAACTTTTTGATACACCCTGAATAGCTAAAGTTTTACTCCACCCTTACTTCAACCATGTTGCATAGCAAGTACTTATGTTTCACATTATATAAGAATTTTTAACCACATTGTATAACAATAAATCTACTCCAGCTTATATTTCAACCATCCTGTCTATGCTTCTGCTTCTACCATTTTTTTAACCCTTCACCCTATAACTCAAATATCATTACTGAATATGCTTATTTAATAATTTTTAACGTTTTTTGATTCACTGTGTATAGCTATAGTCTTACTCTATTCTTATTTCAAACACCTTGTATACCCAACTACTTATGTTCTACGCAATACAATATTTTTTGAACCGCCCTGTATAACTTTAATTCTGTTCCTCCTATTTCAACCATCCAATATATGTAACTGCTAGTATCACATTTATTTGTAAGGTTTTTTGGATCCATCTGTATAACTGCGCACATTGAAATTGAAAATTGCTGCTTGAATTTCGATACACACACACCCTCAACCTTTGACTACTTGTATTCTATTTGGAAGATATATGTCTAGTTCAAAATGTTTCGTGTGTCCCTGCAGTCTGTAGTTTACTAAGAAGTGTTGTATGATTTACTCTGTAAAATGCTTTAAAAATGTCGATAAATTTCGAGTGAATAACCAGGCCTTTGTCCAACATACTTCGCTTATGTAAGAAGAACTGACTATATAGAACTTTGTTCCAAAAGCCAAACTATTGGTGGGCAATAGTTCTCCCAAGTTATGAAGTAATAAGAGGAAGCGATCTGAAAATGGCAAAATCAAAGCACACGAAACTTCGTCATTTACGGAAGATTCTAGGAGCTATTAGCCATTAAATAATATGGATGAATATCCTGGAACTAAATGATGCATCTATTGTCTTGGAAAAGTCATGTTGCGACTAACCTTCAAAAATACAATAAACAGTATAAAAAACTAAGTTTTAAAGAGATCGCTCCTTTACTTAAATTGTTTCTGGACGTTGGACTATAGTTGCACCCGTAATTTACGCTGGTGCTGTATAACACGGCTCCTCTTTCTAGGCGTAATCGAACCCGATTTTTGGTATGGTCGATTCAAAAACACAACCTTCATTTTGACTCTCGGGTTCCGGCAATTAGGTACAGACGAGGTTAGGTATAACCGGACTCTGTATCCCGAAAATCAGCAGAATTTGTTTCAAAACGTATCGAAGCTTCATCTCTTCACTAGTATTTAATATCCGAGTCCTTACGACTTGTTGTGTAGACAATAACCATCTTCATAGCTTGTCCGCATAATCGTTGAACATTGGGTGGTGTCAAGGCTATCCCAAAAATCTGCAGAGTAGGTGTCCTATTAAAACTACGGGTACCGTTTGCCTCACTTCTTATGTCTTTGCTGACTTTTAAATTTCAGCACGGTCGTCAACAGGGTAGATGTTTGTTTCAAGTTGACGTCAATTTCGGTTAGTGCTAAATTGTTGTGAATACTTTTGTTTAAAATAACAATGCACCCTTTCAACTCATCCCGATCCTTGACCTTATTTAATCGAACTTCGAACCACCATTTTGCTTCTTATTTGTACTTCAGTTCGTTATAAGATTGAGAGTTTGATTATCCAAAACCGCCACTTTTTGTTTGATTATCCAAGATTTTCCTAAGACCGCCACTGGTGTATAAGCTCACAATGTTTACCCAAAATTAACCCAAAATTACCGTGAATAGAGCAAAGAACTGTTCTGAACAAAATTTTATTTCTTAGGACGAAATATAAAGGAATTGTATAAACCAAAAGGAGTCCAGTTTCGGTTATCCCACTACTGATGTTGAAATGTGTGCATTATAATCAATTTACTGGTAAATTCACGTAAGTATTGGAACGCACAGTAGAACGAGACTTTACCTATCAACATTTCTGCTTCTGGTTTTGAAGGGGATTTACAGGACTAGCAATTTTTGTTAAAATATTTCAAATAACGGTAAAACAGGGCAATTTCTATTAAAATGTGGTATTGACATTATAACCGGAACTCATTTTATTCACAATTGATAGAACGTTTGAATAGAGCAAAGAATTGCTTTGAACAAAATTTTATTTCTTAGGACGAAATATAAAGGAATTGTGTAGACCAAAAGGCATCGAGTTTTTCTTATCCCACTTCTGACGTTGAAACGTCGGCATAATCAATTTACTTCTGAATTCACGTTCGAGTTGGAACAGCCGTAGAAAGAACCCAAAACTTCAAAATTTTTGCTTCTTGTTTTGAAGGGGATTAAGAGGACTAGCACTTTTGTTAAAAAAATTTAAACAACGGCAAAACAGGGCACTTTGTATTCAAAAAACAGTATTTCCATTAAACCGGAACTAATTTATTTTGTTCACAATTGATAGAACGTTTGAGATTACTACATAGAAGAACTCGAATTTTTAAGGGAAGTTTTGTGTAGTGGTCTGATAGGGGGTTGACGGATGGTTTCCATTACATCCATTATATCAACTTAGCTTTCTAAGATGATGAGCAATTTTTTAAACTAAACCAGATTTGAAATCTCCTCGTTTTTGCTGGCAAATACTTTCATTTCTCAAATGATACAACAAAATAACTTAATAGAAATGCCATGTCCAGAATTTTCCTACGAAATCATTTAATTGTTCATTCATGTTCCAGTACTTTTAAATTTTATTTAAAACCGCCGCTTAACGCTATAATACGTCCATTTTTTTAATTACAACTCTCTGAATACTTTCAATGTTTTGGCATTATGAAAGCGACCCCGCCTAACGTTAATGACATGACGTCGTGAAGCGATGAACATTGTTCTTGAATGTCAAAGAGAGAAAAGTCAAGAAATTATACAACAAAAATTCGTTAACCTTGTCATTCACTTTGGAAATACGAAAGTATTTTTTAGAAGTGAAATAAGGTATGTACACCAAAGCATTAATACATATTTTCTGTTTCAAAGGAATAAAATGTATAATAGAATGAGTCTAAAAATATTTAATTAAAAAATCATTAGTATACTAACAAATTAAAGTAAAACTCCTTAACCGATCCTCACTTAGGCAGGAGAGACTGGTCTGTTAAATGAGAATTCGAATAAATGAAAAAAAAGAAAACAGACGAAATGAGATGAAAAGAGACGAAATGAGACGAGAAAAGAGGGGAAGAGGCGAGAAGAGACGGAAAGAGACGAGAAAAGACGAGAAGAGACGAGAAGAGACGGGAAGAGACGAGAAGAGATGCGAAGAGACGAGAAGAGATGAGACAAGACGAGAGAAGAAGAGAGAAGAAGAGACGAGAACAGACGAGAATAGAAGATAAGAGAATAGAAGAGACGAGAAGAGACGAGACGAGAAGAGAAGAAAAGAGGCGAGAAGATAAGAGAAGAAGAAAGGAAAGGAGAGGAGAGGGAGGATAGGGAGGAGAGGAAAGGAGAGGAGAGGGTGGAGAGGAAAGGAGAGGATAGGAGAAGAGAGGAGACGAGACGAGACGAGAGAACAGAAGAGAAGAGAGAAGAAAAGAGAAGAGAAGACAAGAGAAGAGAGAAGAGAGAAGAGAGAAGAGAGAAGAGAAAAGAGAGAAGAGAGAAGAGAGAAGAGAGAAGAGAGAAGAGAGAAGAGAGAAGAGAGAAGAGAGAAGAGAGAAGAGAGAAGAGAGAAGAGAGAAGAGAGAAGAGAGAAGAGAGAAGAGAGAAGAGAGAAGAGAGAAGAGAGAAGAGAGAAGAGAGAAGAGAGAAGAGAGAAGAGAGAAGAGAGAAGAGAGAAGAGAGAAGAGAGAAGAGAGAAGAGAGAAGAGAGAAGAGAGAGAGAGAAGAGAGAGAGAGAGAAGAGAGAAGAGAGAAGAGAGAAGAGAGAAGAGAGAAGAGAGAGAGAGAGAAGAGAGAAGAGAGAAGAGAGAAGAGAGAAGAGAGAAGAGAGAAGAGAGAAGAGAGAAGAGAGAAGAGAGAAGAGAGAAGAGAAGAGAGAAGAGTAGAGAAGAGATATAGATAAGCCGTTAGGTAGGAACAGCCTGCTCATGTTTGGACTCTGCTCGTACGAGACAGAAGCCAACGACTCGGCTCACAGTCCCCACACACTCGAACTCTACTAGCCAAACAGGTCTAAATACTGTCACTTTTAGAATATTTCTCTAAAAGATGTTATTTGCTTTTTCTGAAACTTGTACATGCTTTATATTAAATTCAATTGCTGTTAATTCCCTGGCATATTAACTAGCCGGTACTTTTAATTAAACCGCAGAAATTCTGATGCTCCGTTAAGTAATATTGTTACAATTAGAATTCCCTTTGTCTCTTAAACAAAATGTTCAAATTTGATAATGTTCGTCCTAAAAATAATTGCAACGATATTAAGAAAGAAGGCAATTTCTACGTTGGAATCCAATTTTTTCAGCAAATTCAACTAAACGAACGAACAACATACATTTAAATAATGACTAAGTAAGTGCATGAAAAAAATCTTTCAATTCGCTATTTACTAAAGTTGTTAAGGATTAACTGGATATTATTTGGAAATCTCCAATTGATGAGATCAGTGCAACAAGATGGAGCTTTCCTTAAGATGTGGTTCTGGCCTAACAGTGGTTAGACAATGATTCGCCAGTAGACCTGTAGAGTGGCCACACTAAATGACCAACTTTAGAATTTTTAAGTTGTAACAAAAGAGATTATAAGATTGTTTGATTAATAACAGGCAAAGTTTAAACACTTTTTTAAATTAAATTTTTCTGTCAAAATGATCATACATTTGGAATTTGAGACTTTATATTACAAAAATCAGTTTTATTGATTTTTTAATTTTAGGAGAGAGCTGCTAGGGTTTTTATTTATTTCAGCGAATTTTTTGAGCTATGTAAAATACATTGCAATTAATACGTCTATTTATTTATTTTTTTTAAATTATAATTGTGATATTTAAATAAACTTCATAATCCTGTTTTAATTTGAGATATTGTCCGTAAACATAAATTAAATTAAAAACATTCTAATAAAGCGCCTGGTAGTACAAAAAACAAAACTGGTAGACTCAAAACCAGATAAAACCATCCGACATTTTGGAATAGAGACATATAACCTTATGTAAGAAAACTGCATTATATACCAACATCTTATATATATGTGGAGTACACTAAATAAGTCACAAACTATAATTTATATGATAAAATAATTTCCTAACCTAGTATATTTAATACTTTGTGATTAAAATTCTAACGCAATTCCCTTCAAAACAATTATACCATCCTCTGGCATAAAACAAGTGGCCTTACCCGACTCCTGAATTAAGTTTTCCATTGACATGGCTTTACGGCACATTCAAAGGGTTGTTTCCGTCGGTCCTCTCATAAACATATGCTGTATACGTTATTTGGAACGCACGCAATTTCATGAATAATCACGAAATTAGAATGGCTCAGCCTTTTCGGTTGTAACGTAACTGACTGTGAATGTAAACAAAATAATTCGGAAGCATTTTGATTGTTCATTGTGCCAAATTCATTCACCCTCAGATGCGATATAAAGCCCATGATTGGCAAATCGCATTCAATTCGTTGAGGTAATGTGAAATGCAACTTCGTAATGAAATTAAAACGTTTAAAGAGAGATAAATTGCTGAGAAAAATTTGCGTGATGGTTCGACTTCATCTTACAAAAAAGTCAAAGAGACTTAAGTGATGTCATCACCTCAAGTAAACTGTTTTTTGCTGATGATCTCAAAATATTTTCAGTCATTAACAGTTACAGAGATTGCCAAATTTTGCAGAATGATTTAGATGTTATTCAAATGTGGTGTAATAAACTTACAACTAAAATCGGGAAATGTAAAGTTATCAGTTTCACCAGGATTATTTTAGTTATTATTTTTGATGACAAACTGACTGTTACTAATCATATTGAGTATATGACATCTAATGCTACTCGAACGTATGGGTTCATTGCAAGAAGTTGTCAAGAGTTTTCAAATGTTGCGAAGTTAAAAATATGTTTTTATACTCATGTACGTTGTCGGTTTGAATATGGAGCTATAATATGGCATCCTTTTTATGAGTGTCACAACATTTATGTTGAGCGAATTCAAAGAAGGTTTCTGAAATATTTGTACTTCAAAACGTGCAATGGGTATCTATTACAGGGTATTGAATATGGCAGATTATTAAATCACTTTTCATGTGCCTTCTTAAAATTTTTGTTCAGCCTACTTCATACTAATATTGATTCACCAACGCTACTTAACAAAATCAACTTTCTGGTACCTCGATCTCAGGCCAGAAATAGCTTAACATTTTTGTGCTCTAGGGCTCGATCAAACGTTTTGTTCAAATCTCCTCTGCACAGCATGTGTTACTATTACACCAATAATCTGCAAGCATTGTGATATTCATTTTTGTCATGTTGGAGATCTGACTCAAGCTGTGAATGAATTAAGGGTGAACGCCTTACATTGAAATATTTACGTTAATTGGTTACTTTTTCTTTTTTGTCGTTTTCTTTTTGTTTTGTTTATTATGATAGATTTAATTAGCTACAGCGTGTTTTTAATTAGTTTTATGTATATTTGCTCTGTTGGTGGTTTATACGTTGGGCAATAAAACTTAAATAAATAAATAAATAAAAAGAGATAACCCTGTTGCCCCCTACTAAGCCAGTAAGCCTTATTAACATTGGACAAAGTAAAACAATAACAGAAGCTGAAAAACGAATGAAAACTACCCCATTAACATTTCCAATGATGCTAGAGCAGAATCTGTACTTTTTACATAGCCATGCTACCAGGACCAAGTACACTGAAAAGCAATAAAACGTTAATGGAAAACAACAAAACTCATATTAAACAGATGTGGCTGTTACTTGATGTACATTTATGACACGAAAAACAAAAATAAATAGACACTTCGAGATTTACACTGATTTATTTTATTCTTTATACACTATTATACACTACTTTCGAAAAGTAACAAATTAATTGATTATTTATTGGTTTTGTTTCAAACACAGGCACTTTGTAACATAAGACTTCTTGTTTGAAAAATGACGTTATCGACAATTTCTTTAAATGCCGTGACCCAATTCCGATCATGCTAATTGTAAGAAAGTGTCATTTTACGTAAACTTCGTCAAAAATATGACTACATTAGCTCTATTATATAAAAAATAAAAAAACTTTGTTTTAATTTGTATTAAATTTAATCATAATAATTAAAGTACATGTTGAAATTATGCACTGTTGGCTACCTGACAATAATTAATTCTTGTTGAACATGGTCAATAAGTTCAGGAGGTATACGATGTATCTCCTGACGAATACTCGTTTGTAATTCTGCTAAATTCGCCGATCTAGTAACGTATTGTTTGCTTTTTAAGTATCCCCACAAAAAATACTCTACGGGTCTCACATCTGGCGTTCCAGCTATCCACTTAATCAACCCCCTTCTTCCTATCCAACGATTTGGGAAATCTAAATTAGCACGGACAGTTGCTGCATCTGGATAAACGAACATGTCATTTCTTGAAAGATTAAGTTCCCATTTGGATATTTATTAGTTCAGGAATAAGGTCGTCTCGACGAAACTAGAAATATCTTGCAGCAGTTAGGTTCACGTCAAAGAAATAGGGACCCAGAATTATTCCTTGGACTATGCCGCACCAAACATTCACTTTCAGAGGATGTGGAGTGCGATACTGCATCATCTATAGGGGATTCTCGATAGCCAAATAATTGCCTGTTGATATGGCCGTTCAAAAAACGTAACCTAGTCAGAATAAAACATTAAAAAATATATAACCGACTTCTACATACAACTAAAAAGCTAAAAATAATTATAACAAAGTACAACTCTAGCAAATAACTAACACATTCAATGTTGTTAGGTACCTACTCAGAAAGTAAAAAATGTAAACATTAAAAGGTGCTCATTCTGTACCAATTAATTACCTACCAATATAGTATATTTTTGAAGTCGGTGCCAAGCAAATATAAAATCCTTCATTACGTACTTATCTACTAATTCATCAAACTTGATTGTTGCTTGGCACCGACTTCAAAAATATACTTGGTATGTAATTAATTTGTACAGAAAGAGCACCTTATAATGTTTCCATTTTTAACTTCCTGGGTAGGTACCTAACAACATTAAATGTGTTATTTATTTGCTAGAGTTGTTTTTGATATAATTATTTTTAGCTTTTTAGTTATAGGTAGAAGTCGGTTATATATTTTTTTAAAATGTTTTATTTTCAACTTTTTAGTTTTTTTGAATTCAGGTAGTTTTCATTCTAAATTTTTTATTTTGTATGTATAACCTTAATAGACAGAACCAGGTAATATCGAAAACCTCAACATTACACAATGATACTTTCTCATTTAAATTGACAGGTAAATCTTTACGAACGAAATGTACTAGTACGCGTTGACTTAATAAGCCCAAAATATATTTATGCCTTATGGACTACGCGATGTAAACTTTTTTCATTTTTTTTGACAACCCTGTATAACTATAGATAATTCCCTATGTACCAACCATCCTGTACATACGACTGCCCACGGACAAGCATACATTTGTTAGCTGCCTTCTGTTAACGATAGGACGGAGTAGAATCCATCCCATATTTACGGAGTCAAATCCGTCGTATATTTCAACCATAGTATATAACTCCTTGTGGGCTACCCCATAAATTATTTCATTTTTAACATTTTATATTATCGCCCTGGTAACATCCTCTGCACACTTTATGCAACTTCTTATGGGCTATAAAAGAAATAATTTTTTAATCACACTGTATAAATATAATTCAACTCCAGCATATATTTCAACCATCCTGTATATGATTCGCTTATGTCCACATCATATAACAGTTTTTTAATCACCCTATATAATTTTAATTTCACATTTTTTCCAATATTTTTATACCACCAAACGTCCAGTCCACCCTATATTCCAACCATCCTGTATATACGGCTGCCTACGGACCACTATCATTCTAGTCCGTCCTATATTTCAATCTTCATATAAATGCAACTCCTTCTATCACTTTACTTTGTGATTTTGTTTGCTATAACTAAACGCCCTGTGTATAAATGCACCAAATAGCAGTTTGAAGTTTGAATTTTCGGCGATTTTATGCAAAACTGCAAGTTGCACGTCACAGAAAAGTATATGAGATCACCTAAGGATCTTCCTTAATAAATTAAACATTAAAAAACTATAGGTACACATCCATAAGGAGTTATCGAAAAATCGACTAGAATATTGAGGATACTGGTCGATTTCCATGCAAGCATGTGTTCATTCACAATTTTATCACATTACCAATAGAATTCTCTTCCAAAATTTGAAGTTTCACCAATCCGGATATATACTCTATTAAACAAGACCAGATTCATTCAAAACGGTGCACCACACGAGAAGAAATCAGGTAATATACATACAAAAAAAAAGTGAACAAAAAATACGCGACGAATTGATAACCTCCTTTTTGGAAGTCGGTTAAAAAATTACATTTCTAACGAAATTATTATCATTCATGGATAGCTTTTGCAAGGCATGCCTTATAAGAATGATACTTTGCTTTCTTCACAATTTTCTGAACTGTGGATGCTACCATACTGAAATTAAAAAAAACACTTGGTTAAGTTTTAAATCATGATTTTCTTTTATTCCCATCAAAACGTTTAGTAGATCTTCTTCTGATTTTGAGGATCGACCAGAATTAAGTAAATCACTCAATATTGCCTACGATGCTTTCAATTCAACTACTTCTTGTTTGGTGCGCATCCTGTCTCCCAAATACGAACATGCATAGAAATTCAATTCGTTCTCGTTCAGTTAATTTCATCTTTTTTAGAAAAATGACAAACTTATTACTCAATAAACAGTTCAAACACAATGCGTTTGCCAATCAAAAGATATACATCGATAAGACTATAAAAAACAAGAAAAGTATTTCAAGTTTTTAACTGATAGTAATAAAACAGATTCTCGGCTGGTAAATTTTCGATGACGTCATATATAGAATAGCAATTGGGTCACAAATAAGGGTCGTCTGTCAAAATGTGCCTTGTTTAAATCAAAATCTACGTGTCAGTTATTTTTTTCTCATTTTTAAAAATAATTATAATGATAAGTAACTACACAGAACCAGAAAAGAATTAAAAGAGAAGAAGGATTATGATCTAACTTTTAAATAATCTACATGTATACTTGCATCTGTTAATTTCTAAGGTCCTAATATAAAATTTCGTGATTATCAATAAAGTTACGGTTATTCTCGACTAAATGGCGTGTGTAATTAATTCTTTATTTCAAGCGTGAGACGGATAGCAAAATTTGTACATGTCAATCCGATACATAATTTGTTGTTCTTTATAAATCTCAATAAGAATTGTTATAGTTTTGAATTATCATAAAGTTTCTTAATAGGGAAAATAACACATAAATGACATAGAGTAATTAACAACGACTCCAGGCTTGAAAATCGTTTACACAATACTCAATACACAAATTTGTATACCTACATTAAGATTGGTTGATTATATTGTATGGATATATTTCTCCCAGAACATCTGTGAGAATTGCTTTTTGTAGAGATAACTAGTGGCAACCCAATGAGCGGATATTATCATTCATTAATTAAAATTATTGAATATAAAGGCGACAGAACTGAACGAATTTAGCAAGTCTGTATAAATAAAAATCAATAGCCGAAATTTTTATTGTTTTTATCATCTAAGCTAATCATAGGCTTTGAACTTATAATGGATGAGTATTCAGATTTTTTAAATTGTGTACACTTTTGTCTATAAGAAAAAACACGCTTTAACAGTTTCATGCAAAAAGGCAAAACTAAATTATTTAGTGGTTTGCTGAATTTACGGTTTAAAAAAATACGGAATTTTATCCCGTAGAACACGTTGGTGTTGATCTTATTCTATTATTTTTTATTTCACAAATTTTCGTAAATGAATTGTTCATATATATATACAGTGATGGACAAATGTGTGGAACCAAGTAAATATCTCTGTAATTATTAGAAATATCAAAATGAAATTTGGAAGGTGGATACTGCAGTAGATTGCCTATTTGTTTCGAAATATTTTTACAATTCTGAAATTTCTGTTTTACCGGAAGTAATGTCGATTTTGAAATTTGCCATAAAACACCCTGTATAGTATTTTAGTTTATGATGAAACATTTTATTGCGAATACAAAAATATCAGGTTTGATATTGTTTACTTCAATACCTACCGAGATATTAACAGAAAAGTAACTAAGGAAAGAAAAAATTCGATGGTAGCTAACCTCGGTTCAGATTTCATTTACGCCCGATATAAACAAACTGCTCGGTAAGGATTTGTATTTTTATTGGCTAATCGGTGGCATTATACCGTCACAGCCACAGCCAACAGCACTGCTTATTCCATAGTCGAATACACGTGCGTTTGTTTAAATCAGGCGCAATTAAATCTGAATCAAGTTTAGTAGTCCATGAAATTTATTGCAGAAGTGAGAGTAGTTGTCAAAATAAGTTATTAGTTGTTTTTATTTGAACGTAAACAGATTGTATTGTTTTAATTTGATCGTAAAATTGAAAGAGAAAGAATAAAAATATAAATGATGATGAATGTATGGGGAGAGGAAAAGGACGCATCAAGAAGTCTGTGACCTTTTTAACATTGTTCATCCGAATACACAAATATCTCGTTCAGTAGTGACGAAAACTTTGCGAAGGTACGACACAAGTGGAACAGTTAGCAATTTACCAAAAAGTGGAGGTTAAAAAGTGAAAGAAATGAAGGTGTAGCGCAAAATGTTGCTATATCTTTGGAAGAAAATCCTCACTTATCCACTACCGACTTCGTCAATATGCATGGAATTAGCCGTCGTTCAGTAATAAGGATATTAAGGCGAGAAAAATATCATCCATACAAAATTGGCCTCGTTCAAGAACTCTCCGAAGACGATTTCGACATCCCTAAAAATTGAACGTTTGGGCCGGCATTTATAACAATAGAATCGTGGGACCCTTCTTCCCACAAGAAAGTTTAAACGGAGATAGGTATTTACAGCTCTTGGAAACACAAGTTATTCCGGCATTGGAGGTAAATGGACAATTACCAAATAATCGCTGGTTTCAGCAGGATGGAGCACCACCCCATTACGCTCGCATTGTTTGAGATCATTTAGATAGGACATTTCATCACAGATGGATTGGAAGAAGGGGTACTTATGAATGGCCTGCATGAAGTCCCGACCTTAAACCACTAGACTATTTTCTGTTGGGTTACTTAAAGTATAAGGTTTATGTTGATAGACCAAATAATTTGCAAGAATTAGCTGCAAGAATAACTCAAGAAATCGAGAGAATTTCACCAGAAGTAATAGATAATGTTACTAGAGAATTTAAAAACCGACTTGCTTATTGTCAAGAAGTAAACGGTGCTCAGTTTGAACATCTAATACATTAAGTTTAGTTAAGTTAAGTTTCAATGTTTTGAAAATCATTTTCATTTAGTTAATAATTATGATTATGTATTTCTTTAATGGATATTAGATTTTTCCTTTCCTTAATTACTTTTCTGTTAATATCTCGGTAGGTATTGAAGTAAACAATATCAA
Source organism: Octodonta nipae (assembly GCA_034190945.1). Lineage (NCBI taxonomy): Eukaryota > Metazoa > Arthropoda > Insecta > Coleoptera > Chrysomelidae > Octodonta > Octodonta nipae. The sequence continues at coordinate 13,636,086 of CM067221.1, read as the reverse complement.
ACCCGATATTTTTGTTTTCGTAATAAAATGTTTCATCAGAAAGTAAAATACTATAGAGGGTGTTTCATTGCAAATTTTAAAATCGACATTACTTTCGGTATAACAGGTAGTTTAAAATTGTAAAAAAAATTGGAAACAAATGGGCAATCTACTGCAGTATCCCCCTTCCAAATTTCATTTTGATATCTGTAATAATTCCAGAGATATTTGCTTGGTTCCACACATTTGCCCATTACTGTATAATTAAATTAACTTATATTTAAATTAACAACTAAAATACATATTATGGTTAACACTTTAATCGTAACGACATAGTGACAATTATTTTAATTTTCTTAGAAATTATGTTTATTACTAAGAATGACACAAAATAAGAGAAACAGACAGGGTGATAACGAGTGACGGAAAGTACATTTCGTATAAAGCTTTCGCTTACATCGTTCAGTTTCAATGACAATCTTTTTTCCCCTTTATAAATATTTCCTTTTCGCTAGCATTATATGAAACAATATTGCATTAGACACTTTGATAAAGATCTTTAATAATGAAAAATCACGAAACGAGAATGGTTTATCCTTTTCGGTTGTAACGTAATTCACTGTAAATGTAAATAAAACGATTCAAAATAATCTCTATTATTCAATGTGCAAAAGTCATTCACCATCTGATGCGATATATAACTGATGATAGGCAAATTACATTCATTTTATAGACGTAATGTTGGACTTTGTTTTTCCGTCAACACTTTTTAAAATGATTCATCTGTAAACGTTTATAAGATCACTCGAAAGTCGTTTATACTTTATACATTAATCAAATAATCAAACGTTGATTATTATTCGAGGCGGTCTTTTATTATATTGGGTAAAAAAAGTTTTTTCATTACTTCTGGAAGCTTTTGTTTTTACTAAATTACTCAAAAGTCTGTCGATTTTAGATCGGTGTTTGTTATTCCAACCTTTTCCAAGAATTATAAGTAAAGAATGATAAATACGATTATTAAGTAGACGATATGAAAGAGTATTTATTTTTGTTTGCAAAATAATAAAAAAGTCACAACAAAAGTTATTATTTTACAATTTAACCTCTGCATTAGTTGAAATATAATATAATATAATATAATATAATATAATATAATATAATATAATATAATATAATATAATATAATATAATATATATAATATAATATAATATAATATAATATAATATAATATAATATAATATAATATTTATGATATTGTCAACAAAATTTAATTTAAAGCTAATGCTGCCACTTCGGTAACAAGGAGTGTTAAGATAATCCTGCGGCAGTTCGCAAAACAGAATATTTTCTTGAAGAACTAGTCTGGAATTTTCCATTGACAAAGAAGACGATGCATTTTTGTTTCCAGAAGAATAATTAATATGTATGTGTATGTATGTAAATGTGTGTACCTATATAATTATTTGTACTAGCTGTCGTCCAGTGGTCGAAATTCCACCAATTGTATCAATAAGTAACGAAATTCAAGTTCTTTTTCAGATATAGTTAACAGGACTCTTTTTGTTTTCAAATTCGTAAGTCTTAATTTTATATGACAAATATCTGTTCACACCCTGTATAACTTTAATTCTACTGCGCCCTCTAGTCTAAGAACCGTGTAAATTCAGCCGCTAATGGGCTTCCCTATATACGTATTTTTCTAAACCACCCTGTATAATTACAATTGCATTCTACTCTATATTTTAAACACTCTATATATGCAACTGCTTATGTGCCATTCAAGAAACATTTGATTTCTAACATATCTGAAATCACCCTGTATAATTATAATCTACAACGCCTTATATCTCAGTCAATATATATATGCATATGTAACTGGTTAAGGCAACTTCAATGCATGCCTTAAATTAACAACACAACACCTAACTTTTTACCCATCCAAAAATCGCCTAACCAGCAGTTTATACTTTAAAATTCTATAAAAATAGTGATAAAATTCTTGTAAGGTCCTACACATCAATTTGTATTGAAAGAATTTTTTCATTCTCAAATAGGTCACGAAATCACCCTGTGTTGAACGAAACAATTGTAGATGGCAAAACCTCGAAATGGAATTTCAACAAAATCGTAGTGCCGTTTGCGAGAATTACATATTAATAAAATATAATACAAATAATTAACAAAAATTATATGTATTATACTATTAGATAAAAAAGTAAAATTATATTTGCAGCATATCAAATCTTCTTAAAATGAGAGTAAACAATTTTTAACTGACTGCTAATTTTTAGATGAGATGTTAAATCTACTTTAAAAGATTACCTTATATCAAATATAATTTAGTCACTTCAATAGTTCCTGTCGTCATTGTTTTGTAAAAAAGTGACGTCATAAATGAATAGAAAAGAAGGTTTTTAGACCATACATCTTTGTAAGTAAAAGTCGATTATTTTAGTAATATTTATGCCTTGCTACACGATTGTACCCAATTGAATTTTTACTGTCGACTGCTGTCAAATTTCGAACATGCAGCTACTTGTTCATAGTGGGCGCCACTCATTTGGATTATATTAATAATTATAATTTATCATTAAATTACTTATTTTAAAAGACAAAAATAAAGTAAATCGGTCGAGGGACAGAGGAGAAAATAGTACCGAATCGTTTTGTCTTTGTTTATTTATTTATACATAATTTATGTTATATGTAGGTATTGTTTCGCGATTGTGTATATATATCTGTATTTGTGTATATCTGTACATGATATAGTTACTTATAATGTATGTTATAGTATATTGTAGCTCTGTAAATGAATATGTTTCTGTTGGGTTAACAAAGAATAAAGTTGTATATCAATAAGCCAGTGAGAAGAACAGTTGAAGTCAAACTAGTTCTCGAAGTACTGGAAGAAGTAATAAATTGACAGTAGTGAGATCTGAATTATTCGGTGTGTGGGAATAATTAAATTGTAGTTGATTCACGAGGATAAATAAACGTTTTATTTTGGAAGTTAGAACAAAGTACAAGATGAAACCAATACAATCTAATACATAGTACAAAATAATATTCAAAGTGGACACTTAGCTTGAATGTTAGTTCTTCTTGCTCTATATGTAAACGCTAATTTGAGGGAGTATAAGCTACTCCCTGAAATTAGCGTTTCTCTATCAGCAATAAAACTTCTCCAAAGCTTTCCAGTGAAAGAACAATGTAACTTTGACAAGATAATTTCAGTCCTTGATCCGGACAGTCAATCATTAAGTCAGGCATATCAAGTGATGTTTAACCCATCTACCGTATCCAGATCTAGCAACGGACACGAAAGACCAATTGGCTACACACAGTTTTATAACTGGTCTCAGAGATGGGTTTAAAGAAGTCTGAGAAGTCGTAGACTGAAGAGGAATAATTAAGTCCCGCTTGGTGCTCAAGAAGAGGCTGTCATGAATATGCTCACACCAAGAACATGAGCAGTTTCCTTCACCAGGAAGAATGAGAGTCATGCCTTCACCATTTGCTATATGGAATAAAGAAAATACTGGAGTTGACAAATATGTGATATGTTACCGATATGGATGAACAGGGAATTGTTAACATGACTGCAGAGTAAGGATACCTAAACTATTGTTAACGCAATTGTAGAAGGGTTATCGACCAGGAAAACTCCCATCATCAAAGGAGGAGGATGCCACTAACCATTCACGAATAATTATGACCTTACAACCTAATTTATACAAATTATAAAGCCCCGCCAAGTCTGTCTTTCTGTTTTAAAGTGATAAACTCAAGAACTACCGAACGGATTTTCGTACGGTTTTCAGCAATGGAATGAAGGTTTGTTAATTCCTTCATGATTTGCGTAAATTGGTTGAAATAATGATGATTGTTGAAGATGTCGAAAAAAAACGCCGCTTAATCATTGAGATATAACAACAACATGGTATGGTGGAATTGTTTCCGTTTTACAGACCCACAGAAACGTCTCTGAAGTACATGTCTATCTTTTTAGGTATAGCTTACTAACTAAAGCATATATAGTAGTATAGAAAATATACAAAGTTATAGGTTACAGGGTGTACCGAGCATTTCTTATTAGTGTAATCAATCTAAGACGAATTTCTTTTCTAAGTTTATTTTATTTATTTATTTAACCAATAGATATACTCAATAATATCAGTATATTATTAAATAATCCTCAATAATGCAATCGGAGTTACCTGTTAACAATGGTGACTTTTTTGTCAATTGCCTATCTAATTCTATTATTATCTTTATTAATTATCCACTTTTTTAACTTATTTTTATTGGGCTTACATTGCTTTACCCTTATAGTTCATTTGGAAGACTGTTGTATACATTTATTGCTCTTATAAAACTGCGTTTGCTACTGACTCTTTTAGAACTATGCGGGAGAAGTATGCTCTTGTTCCTAGTAATACTGTTTGAGTTCAGGAATTTTTCTTTCAGCGTAATGTACTGGTATTTCAAAGATTGAAATGAGAAGAGTTCCTCCAAGTTTAAAGGATTGTTATGTAAGTTTGTTTTATTCTTGTTTACGATTTTTAATAGTTATATTATATTAATATTATAAATGCGAAAATGAATTTGTTTGTTAGTTTGTTACGCATTGTCGCCTATTCGATTATAATGAATTTTGATATAGAAATAGACGGGACCCTGAAAAATTTCTAGAGGGGTAGGTGAGAGACAGTAGAATTTTTGTATAATAATTTTTATGAGGAGTCCGATTTGTTTGCAGAATAATTGTCTATAATTAATAATTAAAGTATTTATATATGTTTTCAAAGTATTATTGAAAGGGGGTAAAATGGGGTTTAAAGATAATATAGAGAAATCGTAATTCATTAGCCTAAAATTTTACATTTAAGAAGGCAAGTGGCAGGGGGCTGAACTTTGTATGAAACGATTTATACTAACGCTTAATTTGGTTGAAATTTGCCGAAATGTTTTTGATCACAAATGATTAAAAATCTAGCCTATAATAACTTCCTTATTATGCTACTTTTCGATAATGATTATTTGGAGTTGTTTTTTTACAAGTTCTAAAGTAAACGGTGAACTGGTAGAACACTTTGTACATACAACGTGGAGAACATTTTCTTAGTATTGCTCGTACGTTTTCATTTTATCTGACAATCGACGGAATACCATTGAAAAATTGCACACTTAGTATTCTCGAATTTGTTTTCCTCGCAAAGAAATATTTTCCGTTTACGGGGATTTTTCGCTGCGCTGTTGTTTTTTCCTTCATGTTCTTATTATCGAACCAGACTGTGTGCTGAATGTGAAAAAGGTTGAATATCAAATGAGCTCTTTTGAAGTAAAAGAATATATGAATTACACATTTGGAGCGGTGGTTTTTGTTAAAGAACGGTATTTACATTTGTAAGAAAAGGCGTGTTATACGGCTTGAAAATTTTAATTTCAACGTGTCTGCGACCGAGTTCGGCTAGTTTAAAAAATACAGAAAGGTTCGGTATAAATTTTAACGTGTCTGAGTGACTCTTGGGGATGCAAATAATTGTTTTGTTTATTCACCGCGTGTCTCAAAGAAATTTGTGGAATGTTTGGAATGTTAAAGTTTCTTGGGTCAAATCACAGTTTTGAGTCTAGAAGCTTGTACACATACGAAGATAGATGACTATGGTAGTGAAATGCAAAAAAATACATTTGTTTCGAGACTTGCTCCGACCGATATTACTTTAACCTTAAAATATCTATATAACTCAGTTCTCTGTGTAAGAAAAAGGAAGCAGGTTATACAGGGTGAGTTTTTTTTGATGATCAGTATGGGGATCTCGGAAACTAGCCGGGATAGAGCAATGGTTAAATTGGGAAAGATTTGCAGTTTTACTGGCCCAATTTAATGACACTTTCGGATTTTTGTAAAAAGTCATGGCTTACTAGATATTTTGAAACAACGAAATTCTTTCGATTTAGTCAAATCCCTCTAGCTCCTTTGTTTTTGATTTTATACAAAAAGTTCCTTTGGTGGTTTAGTAAAAGATCTATATCTGCGTAAACTATCGTAAAGCCTCGTAAATGGACATAGAACAGGTTGACGACGATTAAAATATCTATGAAAGTATTCCTCAGCTGCACGAACTGAATTCTTATGGCATACGATATACCATATTCAGTTTTTCTTCGTTAGAATATTTCATTTTATCACGAAAACTTGTCAATATCGACTGTCAGCTCAGCACTACTAATGAAATTACTCTCAAATGAGGAAACGTCAAAGTGAAAACAATGTTTTTCATGGCTGCCTACGTTAAAAGTGAAAATAATAGAGAAAAGCATCCATAACTCCATTATTTTTATGAATAACTATATCGAATATTATATCGTTGAAAAGCTCTAAAAATGTCCGATTTTTTGAGTTCATAGCCAACTATGGTTTCCATTCAGAAAAAGATGAGTTTGTGTCATATCTCGAAAACCAGAGCTGTCACGCAAACGAGAACATGACAATCATATTCGAGATACAATTCCCTTCAATTTTGATATTTACACTTTTTTTATAAAACAAAAAGAAATGAGCTAGAGGGTTTTGACTAAATCGACAGAATTTCGTTTTTTCAAAATATCTAGTAAGCCATGGCTTTTACAAAAATCCGAAAGTGTCATTAACTTGGGCCAGTAAAACTGCAAATCTTTCCCAATTTAACCATTGCTCTATCTCCGCGAGTTTCCGAGACCCACATACTGATCAAAAAAAAAAAACTCACCCTGTATAACAATTTTTTTACATTTTTGAACCACATTGTATAACTATAGTTTAACTTGATCATTTATTTCAACCACTCAGTTTATACAATTGCTTCTAATTTTTTTTTGAACCCATCTGTTTTACTGTGTTATACTCCGCCCTATCCTAATTATTTATTACCAGTAAAACTGCAACTCTATCCCAATTTAACCATTGCTCTATCTCCGCTAGTTCCCGAGATCCCCATAATGATCATCAAAATCAAAAAAAACTCACCCTGTATATTAAGAATACCTTCTATTATAGAAAATCAATAAATTATAATAAACATGACATTCAATTAATATACAATATCAGTAAAAAATGTTTTTATTCTAAAAAATATTCACATTTTTTGTTTGCAATATTTTAAAATAGAGACGTCGCATATATCAGAAGTCAGAATAAACTGAAAAACTTCCCAGGTGAAAGCTGAAATCTCAGAATAAACTTTCAAACATCATTTTTAAAGCCAAAGACAAATACAACTTATACAGTAAATCTTTAATTTATAAGCTAATCTGTCTAGACTGTAATAGTTTTTATGTCGGAATGACTACAAGAAATTTTATCACCCGTTATAGTGAATATTTCCCTCATTTAAATATCAAAAAACAGATTCCACATCTTCAAACTTTATACTTGATACAGGACATTCATTTCCAAAACTAGAAGATACAAAAATTTTGTTTCGTCAAAACCTGTACCATAAAATTTTCATATTAGAACAAGTAGAAATTCAACGAGGCTTAACCTTTTCCAAGAACACCATCCTAATTGGCTAATTAAATTTTAATAGAAGTATTTTGTTAGATTTCTTAATACCGTAGTTGCTACTTAACGTTCATTTAATCCCATAATTTATTTAATTTATTCATATTTACCCTTAAATTAGTTTACCTTTGTAAACTCTCTTCGAGGTGTCATTCTTTTGTAAGCAAGATAATATATACAATATATATATTGTTTTTGGTTAGGGAACCTTCATCAGTTGCGCTTCACACAATTGGAAATTCTCGAACACTTCTTTATGTATTTGATACATTTCGTTAAATTTGAAGATGCGAGATGTAAAGACCGACATCTAGGATTTTCGGGGATACTAAGCACGTAGAAGTTCCATGTAATTGCTGTTACCCACATTTCCTAGGTTAGAATGTCAAGATGAAATTTTCAGGTTAACGTCATCTGTCAGAGATATTGAATACTCTCTTCGAGGTGTCATTCTTTTGTACGCAAGACAACACATCCAAAGCAGGGGTCGAAACGTCGGGTATATAATAATTTCAGACGCGGTTCTCACCCGGAATTGATCTCTACTGGGATAGATGGTAAAGTGACGACGTTTCGCAGAATCACTTCTGCCATCTTCAGGTCGGTTCGCATAATTCTCGTAGCCTTCTGCTTACGCTTCTAGTTACTCGAATACTAAGATTCTCTCTGCTCGGCGCCTATCGGTTAGCACCGTGAACGGCTTCGTGTGATTGGCCACGCCTCCCGCTTGCTGATATGTTAATTCGGGTCGTGTTGTTATAAGGCGGGTATGGTGTTTAATAGAATATTACAACAATTCCATAAGTTCTGGATTTTATTGCGTGCGTTTAGATTAAGAGGCCTCTTTGCGACTTCAATTATCTCTCTTACGCGTATGGATTTCGGGTGTTAGATATTTGTCAGTACTCAGGTGTTCTCAAAGTCTATTCAGTGTGACGTAGTGTTGGCGTGTTGCGCAATTGATGATTTTTTTCTTGCTTTCTTATGGCGTTCTAACGTTCATCACGTCTAGCTTGAATTCTTCTGTTAGTTTGCCCCACATAGGTTTTCTGACAGTCTGCACATGGAATCTCTTACACTCCCTGTTGTTCTAAAGGTATCTTCGTCTTCGGACTCCTCAACACTTTGCTCATTTTTCTGCCTGTATTGATAATAGTATCGATATTGTGTCTGCGTAGAATTCTCGAAATACTGTCCGTGGTACTCTTGACATCCGGTAAATAAGCTTTGGTTTTTGGTGTCTCATGCTCCTCGTCTGCTTGTCTCGGTTTTGACTTTAGGGCACTTTGTATGTTTCGGTCTGTAATTCCGTTTTGTCTTAGAAATGTTTTTAAACTGTCCATTTCCTGTTTGTTGTAATGCTGGTCAGTTAGTCTTTGTGATCTGGTTACTGTCACATGTCAAAAATTAGAAACAGTGTCTGCAATAGACAAACTGACAAATATTCTAGTCTAGGGAAATTGGCATTGCCAACTCAGTACCCTTCACATCAATCATCCAGTAATTAGAACTTCTTCGGTTTATTCATTTAAACTTCTGAAGCGGTTCGTTCCTCCTCGTCCTCTAACTTGATGCGACAGTGTAAATTTACCCGTTTAAACACGCTGCAGACGTGATGATGTACATTTAAAACATTAAAAATAAATATATGAACAGAAAACCCGCTCAGTAGGAGTTTTTCCGTGGATAAACTCTAATTTAGAAAACTTTATGCATATTTGCTATTGTCTACGTTAAATATCGCTCCCGATTAAATTGAAAAGCGTCGACCAAAATAAGAGAACATGATATCACGTACAAAAGTACGTTAAACTAATAAAAGCTGACGTCGAGTTTTGCTAATTCAACTCGACAACTGCAACATGGACGCTTTCCAAAAACAACTCGTGAATTATTTCGCATTTGTTTGAGCAAAAACAACAGAAGCTCACAAATCGCTTGTTAGTCAATTAAAATGACATTAAAGTAGAACAAACAGAGGCTTTGTATAACGATTAACTCGCAATAATGTAAAAGACAAGTGAAAACAATAACCAGACGTGCACTATGTGTTCGAAAAATAAACTCTCGTTAAATTTTCGTAATAAATTGTAATGAAGTGGTCGCATAATTCGTGATAATGGTCGAACGTTGGTAACAATTCACTTTTCCTAGGCAAATATTTAACTAAGTTAGTTAAGTAAGAGAATAATAAAAATACTCTATAGGTTTAATTGGAAAATACTTTCTGAGCTGTGATGTAATTTCTTAAAGAGTTGAGAGTGGTGAGTCAGAAATTCTATGTCGTCGAATCAGTGAGGGGGCTCAAATTTTTAAATATCCAAAAATAGTTCCGATTTGTACGATTTTGGATTTTTTTATATTATTTTACGGTTAACTAAATTTTATTTAATTTTAAATTATCAGGTCCGAAGTGTATTGAAAATAAAATCAAAGTATTTATTTTTTCTGAATTCCTTGAGAATAACAAAACATAAACCTGAAAGTCTGTATATTTCAAAAGGTGCAAACGTTTCAAAGTCTAAATCAGACCCCGTTTTCAATGATATTAACACAAATGAACAAGAAATTTAAAAAATTAAAAGGATTCGTACTGACAAATTTCGTAATTCGCAATTTGACATTAATGTTTGACAATCAAAGTGATGTAACTAATGCAATTTACTGCAAATTTGATAAACACAGGGTAGCACTATAAATTCTAAAGATCATGTGAAAAAATAAAGCTTTTATCTAATTGGAAGAATTTGAAAGAGTTTTCTTTAGAATTTAATGTGGCGTTCCTAGGTACGACTTTGTTATAAGATTCACCAAAAAGGAGACCAAAGAAATTCTGATGTTCCAGAGATCTCATTAAAGTCATAAGGGAAAACCTACGAAAAACCTTATGAACTATCCCGATATAGTGTTGTTCAAAAGTACACTTAATAAAATTAAATGGTTGAATTTCGAAATTGTAAGTTATGACCAAGGTTCCAGGCATGTTCACAAATTTTTTACTTTTCGAATTGTGGATTTTTTATATAATTTTTGTGTTCATTTATTGTTTATAAGTCTAAAGGTTTATCCAATATAAAATTTGTTACATTCGGAAGGAATTTTATAAATGCAATTTTTTTGAGTTTTGTGTTACGTTATTTGGTTTAGTTTTTATATAAAGTTGATTTCAATGTATTTCTTGTTTTGAAAGTTGTTTTAATATTGAATCTGTTTCTCACTCTTCTCAGTCTTTCTGAAAGACCCTGTATTATGGTATGTTAGTGATTGTTTCGTGTTCAGTTTTATCTAACTCTTTATTGACGAAATTTCTAGGATAATTGTTAGCAGATACACTTTTTATACATATTTTTTTGTTTATTAAATTCATCCATATCTAAACAGATGGTTTTTGCTGTATCATAAAAAAATATAACCGACTTCTACCTATAACTAAAAAGCTAAAAATAATTATAACAAAATACAACTTTAGCAAATAAATAACACATACAATGTTGTTAGGCACGTACCCAGGTAGTATAAAATGTAAACATTAAAAGGTGCTCATTCTGTACAAATTAATTACCTACCAATCTAGTATATTTTGAAGCCGGTGCCAAGCAAATCTAAAATCGTTCATTGCGTACTTATCTACTAATTCATCAAACTTGATTGTTGCATAGCACCGACTTCAAAAATATACTAGATTGGTAGGTAATAAATTTGTACAGAATGAGCACCTTTTAATGTTTACATTTTTTATTTGCTGGGTAGGTACCTAACAACATTGAATGTGTTATTTATTTGCAAAAGTTGTATTTTGTTATAATTATTTTTAGCTTTTTAGTTATAGGTAGAAATCGGTTATATTTTTTTTAATGTTTTATTTTCAACTTTTTAGTTTTTTTGAACTCAGGTAGTTTTCATTCTTCATTGTTTATTTTGTATTTATAACCTTAATAGACAGAACCAGGTAACATCGAAAGCCTCAACATTACACAATGATACCTTCTCATTTAAATTTACACGTAAATCTTTACGAACAAAATGTACTAGTACGCGTTGACTTAATAAGCCCAAAATATATTTATGCCTTATGGACTACTCCATGTAACCTTTTTTCAACTTTTTTTGACAACCCAGTATAACTATAGATAATTCCACTCCAACCTATTTACCAACCATCATGTACATACGACTGCCCATGGACAAGCATAAATTTGTTAGCTGTCTTCTGTAAACTATAGGACGGAGTAGAATCCATCCCATATTTACGGAGTCAAATCCGTCCTATATTTCAACCATAGTATATAACTCCTTGTGGGCTACCCCATAAATTATTTAATTTTTAACATTTCATATTATCGCCCTGTGTAACATTAATTCCTCTCCACACTTTTTGCAACTTCTTATGGGCTATAAAATAAATATTTTTTTAATCACACTGTATACATATAATTCAACTCCAGGATATATTTCATGATTTGCTTATGTCCACATTATATAACAGTTTTTAATCACCCTATATAATTTTAATTTCACATTTTTTCCAATATTTCTATACCACCAGTCCACTCTATATTCCAACCATCCTGTATATACGGCTGCCTACGGACCACTATCATTCTATCCGTCCTATATTTCAGTCTTCATATAAATGCAACTCCTTCTATCACTTTACTTTGTGATTTTGTTTGTTATAACTAAACATCCTGTCTATAAACGCACCAAATAGCAGTTTAAAGTTTGACATGTGTTGTCACTAAATTTTCTATTAGGCGCGAGAATGTAACAACCAAAAGCACCGTCTTCGCAAAATGGAAAAAATTGCATTTAAATAGGTATTTGCCTGGTATACAAACAAAACAAGCTTGGTACTCATTGATTTGAGGAGCCGAAAATACTTGGCTTTACTACCTATATGCTTGAGAAGTTCATAGAAAATTTTCAAATTTGCAATTAAAACTTCCAGTGCCTAAAATTACCGCACTATTAGGTTGGAATTAAAATATTGCTGAAGAAATGTCCGTTATGTCATTTCGATAAAAGTTTTCATCAGAATTTTGGAATTTTCGGCAAAACTGCAAGTTGCACGTCGCAAAAAAGTATATAAGATCACCTACGGATCTTTCTTAATAGATTAAACGTTAAAAAACTATACACATCCATAAGGAGTTATCGAAAAATCGACTAAAATATTAGGGATATTGGTCGATTTCCATGCACGCATGTGTTCATTCACAAATTGTATCACTTTAGTTTCACCAATCCGGATATATACTCTATTAAACAAGACCATATTCATTCAAAACGGTGCACTACAGGAGAAGAAATCAGGTAACATACATACAAAAAAAAGCGAAAAAAAATACGCGACGAGTTGATAACCTCCTCCTTTTTGGAAGTCGGTTAAAAATATTACAAATATACAATTTTTTCCCATTGTTTAACTATTTCAAAAAGATTCGTAACAAAATAAGAACTATAAAATCAATGAGTTTCATAAAAAGTTAAAACTGGGGCACACACTTATTAATTTATATCTCAATTAACACACTATAAACTCATATCACTTGAAGAGATTACAAAAAACGGAGGCAACCATTTACAAAGAGAAGTTCACATAACAGATTTTTTACGTTATATTTAAGATTTTTACGAATAATTACATCATTCTCACTTTTTTAGCCACTTCACTTCTAAATGTAGGATTTGTGCATTTCAATCCGTTAACAATTCCTAACTTCCTAACATACCCTGTCGTCACACTTGCGCTATTCTGGCCAATTCTTGTGTTTAACACTCAAGTTCGTTTCAAGCCGCAAAAACTTTGTTTTAAGATAACGCATTCACCAAAAATTTGACCAATGAATTCTGTTCTTTTATTAATCCCATTAATGTCATAAAGCAGAACCTAGATATAACCTAATGGACCATCCCGATATAATATTCTCCTTAGTTACCGATAACTAGTGATATTTTTGAAGGCTAGGGAAGTAGTAGCTATAAAGGCATTTCACATAGCAGAATTATGGAAAGCACTTCTAACTTTCGTTTTGGATATTTTTTTCTTTACGTAATTTAAATGTTCATTTATTCATCCAATTACTGGTTTCAATGTTTCTCCAATATAAATTTATTAGATACACAAGGGGTTTTTAAGATTTTTTGAATTGTGTTTGTTGGTGCTGGATTTGAATGCTATTTTGATATTAAATCTGATGCTTACTATTTTTCATAGTTGAGACCGACTCGGTACATATTGTAGAGTTGTGACTGTAATGTGGTTGTCATGCGTTTCAGGCATTTATTAGAGCTTGGTCTGGTGTTGATTCTCAACATTTATTTTGTGATCAATTCTAATTAATTCTTGGTTAATGAATTTTTAGGGTAATTGTTGTCAAAAAACACAACTATTATCAATTCGTTGATGTTAAGTGGTCGAAACTATCTTATAAGATAAAAGATAAATAAATAAATAAATAAATTCTTTATTTATACGTTGCCATTTAAAAATGGATGTACATATCAAGGACTAAAAGTAGCTTAGGATTATCACAGATTGTACTAAATAAGATTTGTATCACTAAAGAACTCTCCTATATTATAGTATGCATTTTACAGTTTTTTTAGTTTTGCTTTGAACATCCGATATGGTTCTGCTTTGAAATGTTCAGGGAGCCTATTATTATAATTTAACACCCATATATGACGGTGAGTTTTCATATTTACGAGTCCGGTGGGCTAAAGTTTTTAACAGGGTACATGTTCTTGTGCTATATGTGTGGGTGGACATATTTGTTTCAAATTTATCTTGATTTTCCTTTATATATAAAATAGACCTGTATATATATTCAGCAGCGTCATAATAGAGTGTAATATAAAAAGTGGTTTACATGATTCCCTTGAAGTTAGACTGAAAATAAGTGTGAGGCATTTTTTTGGGATACGAATACTCTACTTAATTGTGTGTCTCTACTCCATAAAGTGATATTTAAACTTAGATGGCAGTATACAAGAGAGTAATAGAGATCAATGAGAGTTTTTTGGATCACTAAATTTTTTATCCGAGCAAGAGCAAAATAACTTTTGTTGACTTTTGCGCAAATATGGTCAATTTGTTCAGTCCAGTTTAAAGTTTTATTAACATAAATACCCAGAAACTTAGTGTAGTCTTGAGATATTATAGAGAGGTGTTGCCCTAAAACAAATTCACGATTTATATGATTTTTCATTGAGAACTTAATAATGACAGTTTTATCAATATTCATTATTAAAGAATTGGTTTTACACCGGTTTTGAAATTTCTGAAATACATTTTTCACTTTAAGTTGTAAGCCCTCATTGTTAGGTGCTGAGACAATCATCGACATAACATCTGCAAACATTACCATTTATTCAGCATCAATACATTTTGGCAGTTGATTTACATAGATTAAAAACAGTATGGGCCCCAGTACTGATCCTTGGGCACCCCTAAATCCAAGCTATGCTTTTCTGAGATAACACCATTTAATTTAACACATATTTTTCTCTTGCTCATATAAGACTTAAACCAATTTACTACAGTATCGCGAAATCCTAAAGCGTACAATTTATTACATAAAAAATTTATATTGAGGCTGTCAAATGCGGCCGATAGGTCAAAAAATAAACCACTGTTTCAAAATTTTTATCAAGTGTTTCATATGTGTAGTTAAGGAGTGAGATTATAGCTGAATCAGCTGACTTATTTGGTCTAAAGCCATCTTGATCTTCACTTAGAAGAGAAAACTTGTTCAAATATAACATCATCTTATTACACATTACTTTTTCTAAGATTTTGGAAAGTACTTTTATAACCGTTATAGGCCTGTAGTTACCAATATCTGCAGGATTATCTTTTTTAAAAACAGGTGTAATAGTTCCTAAGTTTCAGGAAAAATACATTTTTGCAACGATAAGTTTATTAGATATGTCAATGGTTTTGAAATTATTTCCTTAGCACATTTTATTAATTTAGTATTGATACCATCAATGTCGTTAGTACTTAAGTTTTTTAATTGACCGATTGCATTAGTAACATCTGACTCTTCTACTCGGATAAGTAAGAATGAGTTTAAGTTGTACGGAGCAGTCGTACAGGAATGAGATCTATGTTGACCAAAAGCCGTATTCAGCCTTTTTTCATTTACTGTTGAAAAATGTCTTGCAAAGCTCTCAGCAATTTCTAAAGGTTTTTCTACAAGCACTTCATTTTCAATTATTTTAATTTCGTTATGTTTGTTTATCCTGCCTAACGTTTTGTTTACTATCTGCCATGTAGCTTTTTGTTTATTATAGGATTGTTGTATTTTTGTACAAAAGCAATTTTTTTGCCAACCAATACATGCTTTCGTTATAACGTTGCTACTAAGATTTAAAAGAATTTGAAAATAATTCAGCTGTGTTAAATGTACTAATAACAATAGCTGTCAAAGGTCCTTCATGTGAAATTTTATGCGATAAATTTTTATTTTCAGAGTATTTTTCTCTTATCTATTTATTTTATTGTTTTATTCATCGACAAAGCTGTTAACCTAATACGTGACTATGCTTTCTAGTTGGACCTCGTATTCGATATGATAAAACCCGTCTTTCTCTTATTACAATAAAACCAGGGCATATACGATTGAATTAATTTTATTTCAAAATGTTGCTGAAAAGTGAGGCACTAATAAAGATCTGTAGGAGCAATAATAACGTAATAATCTTCGAAAACGGCTCAATAATTTCCATTATATTTCACGGATAAAATTAAATTCGTGAAAAAGACAGTGTGTAGTCCAAGAAATGATTAATTATTGTATACGCCATATAAACAAACATATTTCAAAATTCTTCTCGTCGGGGAACTTCATAATAAAATCCAAACTGTTTGTTGGTTTTAATGAAAATATTTTGATTCGGCGATGGAGAACTGGCAATCAAAAAGCTAATAGTCATAAATATTTTTGGATATTTGAACATGTGTGTTTTCAGGAATTCACTTGATGACATCGTGATAATGAGTGATGATTGCAATTGATATTATTGTTATTATTATATCAAATTTGGAAAACTTTTGGTTTGACATTTGTTATGACAGTGTGAATGCAATAAACTGACTAAAGAGGTGCTACAATAATAAAAGTAAATAAATAACAAATCAATGAACAACAGCTTTTTATAGATAATTTTTAGTTCAAAGGAACTGATCCGAAAAGTTTTAGCTGACAGCTGCTTTAAATGACAGTACTGCAGAAGAAAATAATTATTTATACAGTGTGGAACAGCCAAATCGAATAAATTCGATAACGAATAAAGGAGGGCGTGTTGGGAAAAACGCTTGGAGACGCCGATTTATATAGAGTGTGTCATGTGACAGTGGCCAATACCACTTTTCTTATTTTAAATGCAAACCCCTGTATATTATTTATTTTTTGGATTCTGCAGAAAATTCTAGACATAATTCATGTACAATGTCCTACACCTATCTTCAACTGTTTCGGAAATATTAAGTGTTTTCAGATTTATTACAAAAATTAAAATTACTTATAAACCAATTTTTATTTACTCCCCATTCAGCAAAATTTGAACACATTATCAATGTCAAAATGTGAAATTTGAGTATTTATTAGTCCAGGAAAGTACCTAATAATGATATTTAATATTATGTTGCCTACCTTACCAAGCAATAAAAAATAATAAATAATTTGATCAAGTGCGAGTTGGACTCGCATACTAAGGGTTCCGTACCACCTTCAAGATTCGCTTGATTTTTATAAGAATACATCTTTAATTAGTTTTCTAATTTGGCCCACAAAAATTAACATTAGAGTAATATTTTGCCAATAAATTATAAATTATTGTTACCTGTTATCCAAATTATTTAAAAATACAAATAAAATATATTTTTCAAAATTTAAAGAGTGTAGTTTCTAAACTGAGAATTAAGTACATGATTAATATTTTTTGCTAATATCTTTTAAACAAATGATTTAAAAATATGATATATTTGTACTTCACATAATGAGCCTTTTATCTGATATATTACATGATGCGTTTGAAAATTAAATTTTTATTTTCTATTTAATTCTACAGTTTGTCCCTAAAATTACTATGGGGGTTTCCTACTAAATTTTCTTATACATTTCAAATAAGCCCCAGTAGCCCTAATTATTTTCAAAATTTTAGGTAGCATGGTTTCGGAAATAAAGCGAGAAATGAGAATTTTTGATATCTTTATGTTAATATCTTGTAAACAATTAATTTAAAAAATATGAAAAATATATATTTGTATTCCACATAATGAGTCCCTTCATTTGATATATTGCGCGATGCGTTGAAAAAATATTTTTTATATTCCGTTTAAATCTATAATTAGGCCCCCAATATTAATATTAGAGATTTCTTCGTATTTTTTCTGTAAATAAAAAAATATGTCTTATAGTTTGGGGAATAAAGAGGGGAATGGGTAATTTTTTAATACATTTTTTAATATATTTTAAAATATTTATTTAAAAAAAATAAATAAAAAACATTTGTGTAGGTATTAATGAGTCCTGTGATTTGATTTATTACATGATCCATTAGAAACAAGTTTAATTGTTTATTTTCCATTTAATTCTATAATTTGGCCCCCAAAATAATGATTAGGGGTTCCTTCTTATTTTTTCAGTAAATTTCAGGTGAGGCGCTATACCTCTATTTTTTTCAAAATTTTACAGCTTATGGTTTCGAAGATAAGCGGGGAGGAATGGGTAGATTTGTTATATTTTTGTTAATATCTTTTAATTAGTTTATTTTAAAAATATGAAAAAAAATATATTTGTATTCGTCATAATGAGCCCTTTCATTTGATATATAACAAGATGCGTTAGAAACAATTTTAATTTTATATTTTCCATTTAATTCTGTAATTTGCCCCCCAAAATTAAAAGTATAGGTTTCTCCTTATTTTTTCAGTAAACTTCAGTCAGACTCTAAACCTCTTTTTTTTTCAAAACTTTACGTTTCGTATAGTTTCGGTGATAAGGGGAATGAGACCTTTCATTTGATGTATTACATGCTGCGTTTTACAAAATTTTAATTTTTAAATTTTCATTTAATTTTATAATTTGCCCCCCAAAATTAATATTAATGGCTTCTCCTTATTTTTCCTGCAAAGTTCAGGCAATGTTCTAAATTTACTTTTTTTTTCAAAATTTTGGGCACAGTAGTTTCGGAGATCAGAGTGGGGAACGGTCGATTTTTTTAGTTTTTCACCCCAGAAGTACCCCTAAAATCAAAATTTCGTCTTTTACTCCAGATCAGATCACCAAACAATACATTGATACAAAATTTCAACCTCTTCCGTCCAGTAGTTTAGGAGAAAATTGTTGTGATGTGACAGAGGCAGAAATCCGGAGTGATATTATAAGGAACCCTAAAAAAGAAAATTATTTCACAAATTCGCTACCATTACACCAAAAACCTAATAAGTAATACTGATTATTTCTCAATAATATAAAAAAATATTAATGTCAATGTCAAAATGCTCGCCTCGAACGTCTTGGCAACATGCTAATATGTCACAGAAATGCCTTCTAACGTTACTCAACATCTCAGGCGTGACTGATTTAATCGCAAGCGTGATTCGTCTTTTTAGGTCATCTAAGTTTAGGGATTTAGTTTTGTATACAGTACTTTTGACATATCCCAACAATGGCGTCCAATCAGAGATCGTGCTGGCCATTCTATCGATCAACGCCTCCCAATCCACCGATTGGGAAAAATTAGGTTCAGGTACTTCATCTTGGTGAAACCATATTGTATTGGCAGGAAATTGTGGGTTTACTGGATCAGGATATAAGTTTGTCAAAGTTGGCACGACATTATTATGAAGCAGTATATTGTACATGAATTATGTCTAGAATTTTCTGGAGAATCCAAAAAATAAATAATATACAGGAGCTTGCATTTAAAATAAGAAAGTAGGTATTTGCCACATGACACACACTATATAATATTTTTTTGTTGAAAAATGCGAATTTAAATATACAAATCGACGTGTCCAATTGTTTTTCCCTAAAAGCCCTCCTTTACTGCACTTCTTTAGTTGTTGATATTTATTGGTTGTCAATAAATCTTCATTTCATCACGAACTTTCGATGCTTAAAAAAATTCCTTCGAAAATATTTCCCACGTACTGATAACACTTTTGTTTGATTGCTTTGGCTTTTTTTATAGACAAAACAATTATTAATCCGCGGTAATCACTACACGAAAAACCCTCCTGCGTATACCGGAATAATTTATTTGTTTTAATCTAGTCGATATATAGCAATCTCGCCTTATCATTTTATGGATCCTTCGGCAAACAAAACGCTATTATTTTAATGTCGCCCCTAAAGATAATAGAGAAACAAAGTATTAGAATAATGGAGTATTGTGTGTTGAAGGGCAAAAGGTACGTAACCTGTAGACAGCTTGATTAATAAATCGTAAATCAAATGTATATATACATAGTTATGCACCCTGACACCAAACCTTTATTTAAAAACACGCCGTTTTAACAACTCTGAGTTGTCATCATTATGGAGTAAGGCAAACTATTTTGTATGTATGTATTTCGAGCGATTATTCTAAAACGGATTGGGCAATTTTGATGTTTTAAACTACATTTAAAAAAATTAAGGTACTAGACTTCAATGATTTTGATTGAATCTACCCTCTTTTCTCTAAAATAACTCAACCAATTTGAATATTTCAAATTGTATTGTAGAAAGAAATGTTCCAGCTTGATTTCGTATAATTTTCTATAACGTAAAACATACCGTTTTTCTGAAAATCGTAAAAATATTTGCAAAAACACGTTAAACATTAACGTACATGTCAAATTTTCATCATAAATATCTAGCTTAAATGTCACGATATGCCATGAAAGTATATCCTACAGGGTGTTTGTAAAGGTTTTCATTGCAGTCAAGTGAAATGGCACAATATATTCCATTAGTGTATCGAACAGAAATTTTTCTAGGTGAGCGATGTTTTCTATATGGTATACGGTGAAAGCAGAAAGTGTGTGTGTGTGTGAGAGGGAGAGAGAAAATATAAATTATTACTAATTGAATCAAATTATTTAGATTATTTCTAGTGGTTAAATTTGGCGGTATTTCTTAAAGTATTATTTTTTCCAAATAAATAGATTTCATACTGTCTGTTTATACCGGAAGGTCACAGAACAACTATTTCTGATTTCCATTCATTTATTATTAGTACATATATGTCCAGCTTTATGACAATTTATTGGTGTCAAGATACACCATTTCTTTAACAAACATTACAAAATTTATTAAATTCTATTTTAATGTTTACATTATTTTTTCCATACACGAGTTGTAACGTTTGTCATCGACTGCCGAATTCTTCGAAATAGCTGCAGAGGTACACGAATATCAGCAAACGCTAGAATAATTCAAACCAATCTGTTCCTTTGTATTGACAGATCTCTCATAAACCGGCAGTTTAATAACCCGAAATCCAAAAATCCACTGGAGTTATATCTGGTGTACGCGCAGGCCAATAAATCCTTCCCACCATCCATTTGGATGTTGTGCATTTATATGATTTCAGTACTTTAATACGAAGTGTGCTGGTGCACTATAATCCTCCTTATCAAAGAAACAACGTACTAAAAAATTACTAATGTTAATACTTTTCAAGTATTTTCGACATTTTCTGCATACCAAATTCCAGCCGTTCTATACGCCCTAAAATAAATAAAAGCAAACAAATTCTAGTTGTACACGTCGAAATTATGATACCGGGCTCGTGCAAAGTGAGAAAACTCCAACTTCACACGAATCTTCTTGGAAATTTGTTAATTCTATTTGCTGCTGTCTGTTTACTTTACTCCGAAAGGACGAAATCCCTTACTGAACAAAACTGGGTTATACTAAAAGCAAGAGTATATCGTTAAAAAATAATAATTAAATTGAATTGTCCTGAAAGTCGTTTAATAGTCAGCGTACCAAAAATCAACAACTGCTTTCGAGGCCTGAGGCGGTTTTCGTGTAATTCCTCTTTTTGCAATTTGAGCTGGAAAAATATTTGAACAATAAAAGCTGATTTCGGGAACAGAAAGTTAAAATGAAATATATGTGAATTTGAGAATTTGACGATTTTAACCATATTTATTGATATAATAATATTTAAAAAGCAATTAAACTGAAAATTAAAGAGCGGAGATCATTTTAGACTAAACGATGGATGCGAAAGCTTCTGAGTAGTGGATTAATTAATTAAATTTAATTCAGGAAAATTAAAATATCTAAATGTTACAATTCAAAGTTTAATCCTAATGCGTAATTTAGTTATTAATTTAAATATAACTGCAAGTGAACATATTACGTGTAAGTTAATTTTTAATTAAATTATAAAACTGAATTATATTAAACTGGCGGCCCTGTACGTGCTTCGTTACGTATAAAGTGATATATTAAAAAAAATTAATTGGAACATCAAATTCATTTATTCAAATAAAATTAATAATAATTAAAATTTTAAAACTTAATCCAAAACATTTGGATAAACAATATTTTTTGTTTTTCCATTTTGAGCATGAATAAACAAACGGCGGAGGATACCGACTCTGGAACAGGCAACATAAAGTAGGCCATGTGAATAACATGATTCCTCCAAGTTCACTCCATAAACGTGAAGTTTTTGCCCTTGGTCCTTGTTGATGGACATCGCAAATGATAAACGCACAGGATATTGTAATCATTTGAACTCAAATGGCATATCAGTTGGAATTATAGGGATTCGCGGTATCAAACAAACTTCTCCTTTTGATTTAAGATCGTAGCTTCCAATAACTTTTTCATTGTCAATCTGGTGTCATTACACAGTTTTGATGGATTAATATTTTGCAATAATATAATCAAAGAACCAACTTTCAGATTCAAGCAATTTAAAAGTTTAATTGATAATTTATTGCCTCATCTTGATTCATAACAGTGTCAATAGATTTATAGGTAGTGACTACACCTGGTAGTTTTGCTTGAATTTGAAAATTAATGGCATTGATATGAATGTTCTTCGGTGCTAAAATGGCGCATTCTCTCAACCAATCATGATTTCTGTAATTCTGAAGAATATTTGGAAAAACACATTCAATCAATTCATCTATCGATTGCGCAATTGTACAAAAATTGTTCGGTACAGTGATCAATGCATTGGTACTGTCGATTTGTATTTTGCCATTACCAATTTCTAACAATAGTTTTGAAAACTCACGGGCAGCTGGATCATTTTGTAGGTGAATACGCATATTAATGTTCAGTGTCAATTTTTGTACATATCTTCAAAGAACTGATGACTTCAAACAGGCGTTTATTTCATCAGCAGGAGTTGATCGAGGAATGACAGGCAATGTTTGTCGAAAATCCCAGTAATATCAAAGCACAACCAAAAAGCTGTTGATTACTACGTAAATCTTGCGTTGTTTGATTAAAAGCTTCTAGTGATTTTTTATTCGCCATTGTACACTAATCCCACAAAATAATTGACGTTAATCGCAGAACTTTTGCCATAGTAGAATTTCTCGAAATATTGCAAACACCTGTACATTCAATGGCAATTTTAATGCAGAGTGTGCGGTTCGACAACCTTCTAATAATATAGCAGCAATTTTCGAAGATGCAAGTACCAATGCAATTTTGTGTTCCGATCGAATAATCGCTAAAATCAATGATATAACGAACGTTTTGCCTGTACCACCAGGTTCATCCAAGAAATTTAAAAAAGAATAAATCAAACTAAAAACAAATTGCTACATTAATAGTGGTGTATCAGCAGGGGCGGCATTCTCTTAAGTGCACTCGTCGGATGACCCACCAAATTTAATAAGCTTTTAATAAGGTTAAAAATCAACACAAAATGTTTAATAAATATCATTTCAATACCAACTGAACCAAACTTGTATTAAGGCTTATATTCGCTTGAAAGAATATCTCACAGTGCACTTCGGCTAGCGCACGTTGAAACTTATATGGCTTCTATTAGAAGATAGCTAATGCAAACTATATGGAGCAATTGGCTGATTCTCGTACGCCGCACAGAGACACCGAGCTGTGAATCCCAATATTTGACCAGTAAAGTGCACCACCAGTTTCATAACCCACCAGCCGCCACTCTGTATCAGTATTTTATATGTACACGTGCGTATATGTGTGTATGGAAATATATATGACTGCATACGTCAATGTATATAAAAATGTCATTAAATAATTCATTTTTAAATCGACGTGCTTCCATCTGTTACAAAAGAATAAAACACCCGTATGCACACAATATATTTATTCAAATAAAGAAACACACATACATGCATGTAATTCACCTCAACAGTTCAAAATTTACCGTTTTGGTGTAAATGCGTTTGACAATTTAATTCAAATAAAGCCTGTAAACGATATGAAACACGGACGGCGCGCTAAAAAACTGAGAAAAGTGCTCGCATACATATACATAGTACATTTTAACAATTCAAGACTCACCGGTTGTATGAATGCACTCAACAACAACAATATGTTTAAAAATATAAACACAAAGCAATAGTTACCGCTGACAATTTGCTTTAATCGAAGCACGTCCAAAATGAAATGACCGCATGAATGACCTAACAACATTCTTGTACTGTCAACACTCAAAAAAGTTTTAATTTGACAGCACAATCCCCATCTGAAAAAATTTCAATTTGACAGCAAAATCCCCATTAACAAAATGATCCGCAATTTATTGAATTCATTTGTTACAAAAAATGTGATAAATGAAGAACCGGTCTACCGATTTTGTGCAAACTTCACATAAACCATCTACTAGAGAATCCAAACAAAGCCTAAACATTTGGTTTGGATAGGTGAGCTCGTTCTTGAGTTATAAAATTACAACGAAAAGTGGCATTGATATATATATATATATATATATATATATATATATATATATAGATTAAAGCTATTTATATTCTGGCACTATGTAAAGAAGTCACCTTAATTATAACAGATTAAATTGTAGGTACACGATTTAAGTAATTATTTTTAAACCTCAAAGAATCTCGAGGCTATAATATAGTTTATCATAATACAAATTAAAACAAGTATCTGTTTTAGAATAAATTTGCTTTCTGAAAAGTTCCTGGGCAACCAAGGGTCGATTTGGAATGCAAACTTTCACCAAGTTAACTATATAATTTAATTCCTATGAAATATTTATTATAAATATAATAAAAAAAATATGTAAATACTCAAGGTACTCTAACATGACTTCATAAATAATACATTTGATATACAAACACAAACAAACCTGCAAAGAAACTTTTCGTTTAGTATCAAATTCAAAAGTATTTTATAATAATACTGTTGGATGCAGATCTAGTGGAATTGATCACATACATAACATAACATTTAGGTGTCTAAGTGTTTATTGGGAAATAACACCACACTTTAATGGAAATTGCTGTATATTCCAAACGTTTCGGGGTCTAGATCAGACCCTGTTGTCAATGGCTAAGAAACGGATTGTACCTTTTTAATCCGTAGTTTCTGCGCTATCTTAATGTTGGCAATTTTCCATCTCTGTTATCTTCATGCTCTTATCTTTATATATAACATTCTAAATAACAGAAAATATTTCGATTGTGGCTTGATCAATAGCGTTAAGTTTAGGTTCCCCAAAATTAGCTTAAGACTACTCTCATCTAATCTCTTCTACATTAACAACGGAAGCCCTTCGCCCTTCACTTAGTTACTCAGTGTCTCTAATAACATAGTTCCTGACCTATTTAACATCAAATTTGGTGAGCTTAGGCGTATATTATTGCTGCATCAGGATGCAAACCCTTCATGATATTGGCATGTCTGTGACATTGTCAAATACTTGTGTACTGTTTAACCCTTCACATGTAAGTACCTATTTGGAGTTTGTAAAGAGAATAAATAAATAAATATAATAATAATTTATAATAATGTTTAGCGTGAGTAGAGTTTGGCACTCACATAACTGATTTTTATAACAATCGATGAAATATAGAATCAATTTGTATATTTATTCAATTTAATGATACCTACATGAATTTACTTTAAATGTACCTTATAATAAAATAAATCAAATATATATATATATATATATATATATATATATATATATATATATTAATGTTAGTTAAACATTAACGTAGTCGAAGCAAATACTTTTGTATTTCCATAAGTCAAATATGGAGTTTTCTTTTTATCATTACAAAAAAGTGAAACAAAAGTACTACGGATAATTAAGAGATGTAGATTCCACTCTGCTATTATTATTTTTGTGTATGAATATCATCACCTATGATTGAAATTGTAATATATTTTTTTATTTCACAAAATAAACCTTTCTGACCTTTCCGTAGAAATTCTCATCTACTATTTGAACTAGCCATTAGGGCACTAATACCGGTATGATGACAAGATCCAGAACTCGGATCTTATTGTAGCCTATGAGTTATAAACTTGGTACAGAAAAAATATCATTCTATCGATTTTGAGATTCATTTAATTCCCCTTCTTGTTTAATATCTTTCTAGACTTCATTAACATAATAAAGTGTATTCTTAATTTCGTAAGAATTTCTGTTTCAGGTTTTTAAAACCTACGAAAATATTTTTCTTTTGTTAAAATGAAACGAAATCGACAAACTTTAAAGTAATAGCATTCGTTTCTGAAAAGACTAAAACGGTTTTCCAAAATGAAGTGTTCTTCTTAAGCACCTTTTTCTCCTTCTGACAAAAGCAAAATCCAGGATATCAAAACATAAAGCTTCTCATCAGACTCGTATTAATTTAAAGAATCTGTTACCCTGCTGTACTTCAACGAGTTTTCATTCGAAAATTCTCAGTAATTTGAGATTTCTGCTCGCCGATGTATTCGAAATGAGGAATCGAGAGTCTTCTAATTACGATTCCCTGATGAGAGTTTTTCTTCCTCTCGCCGGGAACTCTGAAGGTATGTATACATAGTCCTGTAAAAATAGCAAAGCGTCCTGCAAGCAATTCTACTTCATTGGTTCTCAAACACAAACATTCATTAGATGGCCGGGGACATAGGGTGAGGTAATTTTTAGATTTGGTATTAAATTACGTCTAGTTTAAATATGACCTTTCGAAAGATTTTCATTTTATGTATCAGTATATTCTATTAATTTAGATTTGTTTGCATACATGCACTTTCTTACAAGTAGTTATAAGTTTTACTCTGTGGTGCAGATGCCCGACTACTTCAACTCACTTACATGGTCTTTGAAAAAAAAATGTACAAACTTTTTGAACAAATTGACTTCAATCATACTTATTTTTGGATAAGAGTTTTATTCGTATAACTCAACATTCTTTTACTGTATGGCATCGATTACATATTTAAAAAAAAATAGAGAAAATTTCAACAACGGTAATTAAAAATACATAGACTCCGTTATTTAGTTACAATTTTGTCTTATAATAATATTTAATTACTAAAATGTGAATATTATATGCTCATTTTTCTTTATCTCCACTGTTGTAACGTGTAAAAAATTGTAGCTCTTGATTAGACTTATGATTTGGTTGATGGAGATTATGTACCTCTGGAACTGTGGAATTGCTGTGGCTATATCTGTTTTTTTGTAGGTTCTCTGAACCAGTTGGTGTTCTGGTGCCTCCTTGAGTACCTTGTCCGTTGTCTGTTCGATTTTTCGCTAAGCCGGCGATATCCAGGACAATACTTTTTTGTTAGCTCAGTACAATGTCAGTTAAGTTTGATGCCATCCATAAAATACTTTACTTCTTAAACATCTGTTAGATTAATTTATATCCTCTAATGTTTGGTTCATTTGAGTAGGGAGATTTTCTGATTGGAAGAACGCAAACTCGGGAAGAGAGTTCCCTTTCGTCTCGAAGAGAGTGAAGCCGTGCCTCGCTGTTGAGCGATTTCTGTAGGCTATCAAAATGGCGTTCCCTTAAGTTAGTTTCAATTTTTTCGCGTCAGGAAATGATGGTATTATTTGGTGAAGAATACCGTTATAAAGAGACGTTGATGGTTGAGATTTCTTTGGATATGATTAGCCCTTCGTTGTGAAGGATCCTAGTAAGGATTTTCCCTAAGGAAGTTTTTCCTATGGTGGATTTTTTTTACGGTGAATTTTGAGTTACCGTGGATTTGACTTACGGTGGATTTTTCCACTTTTTGAATCTTGTTTTACGGTGGATTTTTCCACGTTTTGAATCCTGTTTTATGGTGGATTTGCTTTACGGTAGCCGGTAGCCATGTTCTAACTAGAATTTTTAAAGTTAGAATTTTCTACGTTTTGGGGCTGTTATTTTCGAGATGGGAGTTTGAAGTTATTATTTGGTATGGAACCGATTTAACAGTTCAGCTGGAATTCAAATGATATCCAATCGGTGATGAATTAGTTGGATATATTTGGCTTTGAGTTTCACAGTACAGATATTCATGTCAATATCATAAGAAATAGTACATTTCAGAAACGTTTAATAAGGTAAGGTTTTAATTTGTCGACAAATTATACCATTATACTTTTTAATCAAATCATTTTGATTAGGTGATTATTGTTGAGTACATTTTTTTTGTAGATTTCAGGTACAATTTTTTTTTGTAAACATTTAAATTTTCACGGTGATTTTTAAGTCCGATTTGCAAATATTCCATAATGTAAATTGCAGATTTTACTCTTTAGTTACGTTTATTAAAATATCCTAATTTTTTTTAAACAAACTTCTTATCTCGATTTTTTGTACTATATATTTTCTTTTTTATTTAACTCTCTGTATTTAACATTTTGCATATTTTTTATATACTTAACCTATCGATTGTGAAAGAATTTTTGGAAGCACCACTGAAAGTATTGAATACGTAATTTTTTGAACAGAATCAGATTATTAGCAGTTTGTTCATAAGGAACATTACAATATCACTATAGCCGGTGTGAATCATCATGACCGCATACTATTTTTTTTAAAAAGTAGGTTTTATGTTGATTTTTGAGCTTTCCAAATTTAGGATACCAGGTTTGTGTCACACTGTATATTCTCTTTAAAGTTTCTTTAACAACAACATGCTTTCTGTTGTTCTCTATTAAGTTACCAATGGGAATCATCTATCATTTTGTTATTCCACCATTTCTGGTGTCGTTTCTCCACCTCTTTTATGTCCTGATGAAACCGTTCCCCTTCACTCAATTTACCTTTCAGGAAAAAAGTTAAGGTAGTTGAGTAAAAACTAGACTTTAAAGCTCATCAGACAACCAAGAGTTTGATTTTTTTGAACACGTTAGGTACGATAATTTCATAGTAAGGAGCAGAGTGTATTAAGGACAACAAATTTTGCATAGCGGTAAATGGCCAAAAGATGGCGCTTCAAATAAGGAAATAAAGAGCGAGGTTTGATTTAAACTAATATTATAATGAAGCAGTTCGAAGTGAATTGTATAAAAAATGTCAGGATTTTCAGGAAAATCTAGCTCACACAGACTCCAAATCGGGAGTACTGTGTGTAACTCCGTTTCCCTATGATTCCTGTAATAGAAATCAT
Organism: Octodonta nipae; assembly: GCA_034190945.1. Taxonomy (NCBI): domain Eukaryota; kingdom Metazoa; phylum Arthropoda; class Insecta; order Coleoptera; family Chrysomelidae; genus Octodonta; species Octodonta nipae. The sequence goes on along the minus strand of CM067221.1, from coordinate 13,606,982 downwards.
ACGAAAAAATTCGTAGGTTTAATAAAAAATGTCAAAAAATTACAATACTCTTTTCGAGATTTTTCAATCCATTGAACGCAAGACAATATATTGTTTCTAGTCGAGAACCTACAAAAGAATGACACCTTGAAGAAAGTAAGATATAGCTGATTGAAATTAGAGTTATGGTGCGAGAACTACCTGTTCCAGCTCTTTGAACCTTCTGCCTTTCAAGAGAAAGGACTTTGGGCTACTTGAACATCCATACATAGTTGTAGCTCTTGAAATTAACTTTAAAATGGTTTTTAAACCAAAGCTGTAGCTTAAAAATAATGGAAGTTATCGAAATGATATTTTTTGGAAAAAATTTAGAGCTTGAAAACAATTACAAAGACGTTTTTCTAACGGATCGGGGATGGTTCAAAAGTGACAATTTCTTTTTTATTTTCTTATAAAGTCATTGCCCTTGTGAAAAATGTGCGTTTTATGCATACAAATGAACTTGACCTCGGAATACCAGTGAAGGTCATGGTCAAGGTCGCCGTTTATTACCACGTCGAAACCTTGACCTTTTTATAAAAATGACTCTATCTAAAGAAGTTATTAAATTGTCTAACGACGGATGACTCACCTGCTATCATAAATTACCGAATTTAGCTTCAAACCCACGTTCAATATCATTTGCACATGATATTTAACTTCAAAATTTAATTATGTACATTTTATACAATCTCGTAATTGAAGCAACAGCATTTTGATGTTTACCATATTCTCTTATCTAATTGAAATGCTTCTGTAAACTTTACAATTTAGTGTACACTAAATTGTTTTGAGCTTAACGAAGCCTGGCAAGTAAATAACATTGCGGATAATAATAGCATTGTTATTTTAATTAATCAAATATTGTAGCTAAATCAGTATAAATTTGTTTCACTGCATTATAATGAGGGGGATTTGTGATGTGTACAAACAAATTAAGTAAGAATAATCTGTCAGCATATTTTAATGCTTAGCTTAGGAGAAGGTGGTAATGTGGCCCCTGCGGGTATCTTGGCCCCCTTACATATTTATAATTAAAAAAACGCCATTTAGTATAATGTGCGTGGACCAGAGAGCTCTTCTGGTAGCTATCAAATAACGCCAAGAGAGATGGCGTTACGTTCGTTTGTCATTTGATGGATATAAATCACTAAGCTGACAAACTCTTGAAACCACTCTGCGTTTTATTAATTTTTCTAGACAAACTAAGTTTTATGTTTAGTGATTTGACCATTGTGTTTGACAGACAAACGTTTTTCTATTGTGTTTTGAAGGTATCTAATTATGCAATAACATTGTATAATACTTGTAATTTGTCTCGCTCATCTTGTGGTCATTATAGTCCCCGGCGGCTATATAAAATGCATGTCCGATGTATGATTTCTGTATCTCTTCAATTTCGTTCAAGTGTGGCTGACCAAAATGCCCCAGAAACGAATACAGCGGTACAAGAGACACCGACTGATTTGATTCTATCTGAAGACCTTATGCTCATCACCGGGGCAAAGACTCGGACTTCTAATCGTAGAAGAAAAGCTACAAGAGCAAAAGTGATCACATCAGCACCTTATAAAAATCAGTTAACTGAATCTTTGAGTTACCTGAGTCGTAGACAAGGCCGTAGTGGTGGACGTAGTCAAGGGCGCGGACCTGGCCTTGGACGTAGTCAAGGTGGAATGGACAGCAACAAGGCTGATCGACAACAGAGACTCGATACATCTAGCAGTAACTCTGAAAGTGACGCAGTCATAGAAATTGACTCAGAAAATGATGAGCAAGTCAATTCAGAAACGTCTGAAAGTTTAGATGCAAGCCGCTAATTTTGTGGAATAAATTATTCTAGCGACAGACGTGGAAAGGAGTGGATTCAGTGCCTGAGTTGCAATTTATGGGCTCATACAGTGTGTGTAGGCCCTGAAGGCTAATATTATATTTGGGATTTTTGTCGTTAAGGTTTAATTAAAACTCGGTTTATTTAATATGGCCCCCAGGATGCCATATACTCCTCACTTAATGTCACTTTGTTATTTTTTTTATTTATGTACGAGGGTGAATCAAATATGAACTGGACTTTTCTGTTTCTCGCCCTGTAGGTAATTCGAGTGGCGTGACGTCTCGATATATGTTAGGTAGGGATGTTAAGGAGAGGGAAGTTCGTCGGTTTGGCGAGGCGTAGTCGATGCGCTGTTAGTAGCATCATGTCAGAGCAAGAGGTGCATACGTCTGTTGCGCAACGTGTTGTTATCAAATTTTTGGCGCGGGAGGCGTTAGACCGTCTGAAATTTTGCGGCGACTATCTGCACAGTTCGGCAATGAAACACTTTCAAGGACCCAAGTGTACGACTGGCACAAAAAGTTTTCAGATGGAAAATGAGCCTAATGCACGCCGTCCCACGACTAGCATCAATGAGGCGAATATCTACGCAATTCGTGAGCTGATTGGAGGTGACCGCCATCTTACCGTATTGGCAATTGCTGAACACGTTGGAATATCATACGGGAGTGCTCAATCAACCATTTCAGATGAGATGGGTTACCGAAAAGTGTGTGCAAGATGGGTTCCTCGCCTTCTAAGGGAAGATCAGAAAGCAAACCGTCTTGCCGTATGTGAAAGGCTGTTAGCAAGATATCGAGCAGAGGGGGATGAGTTTTTGAGACATATTGTCACCTGTGATGAGACATGGGTGCATCATTATACCCCGGAGTCCAAACGTGCAAGCATGGAGTGGCGAAAACCTGGAGAGGCAGCACCGCGGAAAGCCAAGACCCGTCTTTCTGCAGGGAAAATTCTTGCAACAGTTTTTTGGGATTCGAAAGGCGTACTGCTGATCGATTATCTGCACGAACGCCGTACAATTAATGCTGAGTATTACTGCGAACTACTCCAACAAGTGAAACTTGCCTATCGGCAAACGAGGCGGGATATGTCTATCCGAAGTGTGATTCTGTTGCATGACAACGCTCGGCCACATACAGCTGCATTGACTCAAGGAAAATTGAACAAAATGCATTGGGAAACCCTTGAACACCCGCCTTACAGTCCTGATTTGTCGCCATGTGACTACCTCATGTTTGGGCCACTGAAGAACTGGGAGGCCACCATTTTCAGGATAACGAAGTTTGTGCGCAATTGATTATCGACACGACCAGTTTCATTATTTGAGAAAGGTATTAAAAAATTTCCGATTCGGTGGGAAAAATGTATACATAAGAGAGGAGACTATGTAGAAAAATAATATGTATTAAAATTTGTATTGATCGTACCAATAAAATTTTTAAAACAAAACTCGGGTTCATATTTGATTCACCCTCGTATAAGGAATATTTTTTATATAGTATAAGATTATGTTATTTATTCTACATAAAGGTATGCATAAGGCAATAGATAACACTGTAACGTTGTAACATGATTTATAGGTGTTGAATTTTTTACATGAGGCCTAAAAAACATAGTTGGGGGCCACATAACCACCTTCTCCTCTACTTAAAAAAAAAACAACATAATTCCTGCCATTTTAGTTGGAAAATGTAGCAGCGAATATAAAAAGTTGGCTAGAGAAAATTAGGTTATGTTTTAACAGAAATCCGAGAAATACCAAAATTACCGATCTGTATAAATAAAAAACTATTCAAGGTTAAGTCATCCTGTAAAATTTTGTGAAAGAACAATAAGATTAAGTTATGATTACTCTGTCTAACATAGATCCAGATAACAATAGGATATTTCATTATAAGCTACCTGGATATTTTAGTCGTGATGGGCTGCAACATAATGATTCCGACTATGCCAAATATCTCCTAGAGCATCATGTATAAACTCTCCCCAAAGCAGGAAGTTTTGCCCATTCAAGTTGCGCTACAATCATTGGAAATTGTTAAACTTCCTAGACAAGATAATACATTAGTCATGAATGACCAAATAGATATTTATACTTCATCAATCACGAACTTTCCATTAGTTGACACTTAAGCAAATAGTTTCCAATAGTTCATCTGTGTAAGGTACACTTAGAACTAACCAGTTTAATGTTAATAATTAGAATTGTATTTATTTTAATATGGTAAGTTCTGACTATACTGTTTTTATTTTTGAAGAATATAAAAGAGTTTTCTTCATTAGTGGCGCTCCTAGGTCTTTTGTTTTTACCAAAACTTTGGTAAATGTTCATGAGCTTTTCCAATATAGGCTGTTTAACTCACACCTTCTTCTTTTTCTATCACCTTCATTCAAACTTCTTTTTTCCATTCCCCAATTTTGCAATTAGGATTATTCTCAAAATTGGGGGCCGAATTATAAAATTAAATAAACCAGTGATCATCCAGTGGTGGAAACTCGACCCTATTTCATGAAATTGTAAAAAGTATATTTTTATAAGCAAGAGAGTTGTGGAGAAATCGGAGAAGTAGATGTAATGACCAAAATTGTGCACTCATATTGACAAATCTATTGAAATAAAAGGAAAACAAAAATGTAATCAAATATCGGTATTCGAAATATTTTTGACAAATGAATGACCCCCCAAATATTTGACTGGAACCGCTCCTGGGAAAATATTCGATATAATAATTGGAAGATTATTCTTTGCAACCTAAAACCTAAAAGTTTCCGTCATTTGCGGTTGCAATCAAGTTCAGGAACATTAAAGAAAGAAGAGGACCAACAACATTAGGAGAACTTAAATATTTAATACATTCTCTATTGTCTGCTGTCTGACAATTTTTTACACAACAGTTTCGGGAAGGTTGTGATAATAATATATTAATCAAAATCAATACTGATCTACTACATTGACTATTTTACTACTAAACATAGAAGTACATGCTCTAAGAATGTATCTAACGATGGCTCCCTCCATATATAATTACTCAATGCTTTGAGTTTTGACCGTCTGGCGGCGGCGGCACTGTCAATTGTTTGGCGTTGACAGTATGGACGTAAATACTGATTTTTTATTATATTTTATTTAATGAATGAATCAATATTATAAATTCATCATTCTGCACTGAAGGTCGTCAGTAGCTACTAAACAAAACAAAAATGAAGAAAATCGGTTGAGAAGAGAAAATGGTACCTAATCGTTTTGTCTTTGCCTTTTTATATATAGATATTTTTATAGAAATCAAGCGCATTATGTAGCAGATAAAATAAAAAGGCTGGTTATGAGAAATAAAAGTCTATATTTTATTTTATTTAGTATGCGAGTCCAACTCCGCATGACCAAATTATTTTCAATAGTAAATATGTCATAGAAGTTTATTAAACAAAATCAAGTGAAATTCCAAATTTGCCTATATAATTCATTTGGGTCGTGTCGGGGTTGATCTTGTGCATTTTTAAGCTGCATATCAAGGGCGTTAATAACAAAATACCACCTTATTTACCAGAATTAATTTAAGATATTGGATAGTTATATTAAAATCGGTGCTTTATATAAGGAATGCACTCATAAAAGAAATGTAAGAAATAAATAAAATGCAAGTCATTAAAACTGAACTTTCCAAGAAAAAAGTACCGGTAAAGCAGTGTTTCTGCATTATCAAACAAAAAAACATTTCCATCTCCGAGGTGGAAATATCAAAGGCAGTTGCAGGTAAGAAAGAAACTTATCTCGTAAAGTGGAAAAAGAAATCAAATAAAGTTTTTCACGTTCCCAGTCGCCGACTTTAAAATGTAATAAATCTTGCGGCATGTGAAAAGTGGAAAAGGAAAAAAGTTGTAAAAGGCTGAATGTGTTAACATTAATTAGTGACATGAAATTACTTGGTTCAAAAAAGGTGTTATTATGAAATGTATCCAATTTTTTGTAAAGGCGTTCCATATTCAATTCACATAGCAAATGATACATACCTCTGCTAATATGTATATCCATATTCTCTCTAGACTAGGTCAGAAACAAAAGCAAGCAGCACGAAATCATTACAATCTTTGAAGAATAAAATAATACATATATGGAACTACACTCCTCAATTGAAGAACTAGAATTGCATAATAACTTAAAAAATTCATATACAAATACATTAGATATCCTTAATATTGTTAATTACTGAAACCCACCACCTAGATTTATTTAGTTTGCTTTAGCTTCGCAGGGAATTTTTAGAATGATAATTTTAAAATTTATTAACGGACTTCAAAAAGAAGGAGGTTCTCATTTCGTCTGTTTTTTTTTTGCTTTTTTTATGTTTGTTCACAGATTACTCGGAAACGGCTCGAGGAATTTCGACCATTTTACTGGATCCTGTTTGGGTGGATAGCGAAGTAGTCCCATATTTTTTTCATTAACATAGCTTGTACCGTTTCTTAGAAAATGGGGGAAAACTATTTTAATCTATTCTCATATATTCTATGCCTTGGTGGAGGCGCCGGTATTATTAGAAAATTTTTATTCGGAACGTGGGACAAATTAAAAAGAGATTGGATTAGTTCCGTTATATCTCAAAGTGGTCAGAAATTTTTTTCAAATAACATAGCCTTGTATCGTTTCTTAGAGAATGGGGAATTTTTTTTACCTAATTTCTTATATTCTATGCATTGGTGAAGGCTCTGATGGAGTTAGTGGTATTAACTGTTCGGAACTAGGGGTAAATTGTAAATAAGATGAATTAATCAAAATAAATGAGTTAATATGTATATACAGTGTGTATTCATAAATTAGACGATTTCTTTTTATCAATAATTTTAAGAGGAAAAGCTTTTTTACATGGTCTAAAACGTAAACAATAATCATTCTATGTCAATTTTTTATTAACTGTAGACAAAGGTTTGTCATCAAAGAGGACTTTATCGTATAAACAATTTTCTTAATACATATACATATCTACAAAACAAGTTATTCTGTTCAACAGTAAACGAGGTTGGTGAAGCTAATACATGACAGTAAAATACCTTATATTTGAAGACGCGAGATGTAAGACCGACATCTAGGATTTTCGAGAAAAATTAGGACACAGAGGTTCCGTGTAATTACTGTTCTCCCGTAACTCCTAGGACAGAATGTCACGATAAAATTTTCAGGTTACTTCACCTGTCAGAGATATTGAATACTCTCTTTGAGGTGTCATTCCTTTGTACGCAAGACAATATATATAATATATATTGTTTCTGGTGAGGAATGACACGTCGAAGACAGTATTCAATATCTCTTACAGGTGAAGTAACCTGAAAATTTTATCGTGACATTCTGTCCTAGGAGTTAAGGGAGAACAGCAATTACACTGAACGGCTCCAAAGTCGGAACCTCTGTGTGCTAATTTCTCTGGAAAATCCTAGATGTCGATCTTACATTTCGCGTCTTCAAATTTATCAAATGCATAAAGAAGTGTTCGAGAGGACATTCAATTGTGGGAAGCGCAACTGATGAAGGTTTCCTAACCAGAAACAATATATATTATATATATATATATATATATATATATATATATATATATATATATATTGTCTTGCGTACAAAGGAATGACACCTCGAAGAGAGTATTCAATATCTCTGACAGGTGAAGTAACCTGAAAATTTTATCGTGACATTCTGTTCTAGGAATTAAGGGAGAACAGCAATTACACTGAACAGCTCCAAAGTCGGAACCTCTGTGTGCTAATTTCTCTCGAAAATCCTAGATGTCGATCTTACATCTCGCGTCTTCAAATTTAACGATATGTATCAAATACATAGAGAAGTGTTCGAGAGGACATTCAATTGTGGGAAGCGCAACTGATGAAGGTTCCCTAACCAGAAACAATATATATTATATATATTGTCTTGCGTACAAAGGAATGACACCTCGAAGAGAGTATAAAATACCTTATGTTAGGCGATATGGAAGAAGTTAATTATATTTGAAAACTGCATCAAATTATGTCATCACTAAAAATTTTAAAATAAATACATTTTTAAAAAAACAAAAACCGACTTCAAAAGAAAATTGACTAAAAAGCATAAAATAATAGTTTGCTACAATTAAATACTTTTTTGTAGTCGGTGCCAATTTGAACAGCCAAGGTGCGAAGTATAACTCATCAATGTACTTTCCAAGATATTTTCACTTTCGCTTGGCACCGACTTCATAAAAAGTATTTAATTGTAGCAAACTATTATTTTATGCTTCTTATTACATTTTTTTTGAAGTCGGTTTTTGTTTTTTAAAAATGTATTTATTAAATATTAAGTAAACAATACTATTAAATATACCCACCTAGATAATTACTGTAAATTTTAATATAATTGCAGTAATTTATAAATCAGGGTGTGCCAACAAAAACTAGTCACCTGGAATATTTCCCAAAATACTCATTATTTTAACCGTTTTTGATATTCCATCAACATTTAAGGAATTTGCGAATTAAAAAAAAATATAATTAATATATTTCTCAAAATAGGTAATCGCTTATAATTTTAAAGACTTTTTGCTATTACGACAAGAGAAATGAAACTCACCATGTATTCTAAATCATTAACCCATTTCCAACAAGAAGGAGGTTATCAATTAGTCGACACGTTTTTTTATGTATGCTCATTGATTATTCAAAAACGCTTCGGCATTTTTAATGATTTAAACGGCATTGCATTAAGAAATGGAACAGAAATGTACCATATAATGTGAGATTTAGGTTTTTTCAGAAAATCAGAAAAAATTAGTAATTTTTCCAAAATCCAAGTTAATGTCAAATTTTTGTCATAAATATCTAGTTTAAATGTCAAGATATGCCATGAAAGTATATCTTACAGGATGCTTGCATTTTAGTGGGCCTAAAGTCGAGTGAAATTTATGGAAAATTGTTATATGAGCGATCTTTTCTATATTGTAACCGGTGATAGGTGTGTGTGTGCGTGCTTGATGTGATGGTTGAAAGATAAGGTAGAATAGAATTAAAATTATAGGTGGTTGAAATAAAAGTGAAGTAAAACTGTAGATATACAGAGTGGATCAAAAAAATGTTTTATTGTAACAGATGTTCGAAATGGTCTCCATCCACTGCAATGCAATAGGATGGTGCCTCAGATTCATTGCGCAAAATTAAAAATAATTTGGTCAAGTGCGAGTTGGACTCGCATACTAAGGGTTCCGTACCACCTTCAAGATTCTAATATATATTTTAAAGGAAGCGTTTTAAATTTATAAAAAATATACACTTTGATTTTCCACACATAGACTTTTTATTTTATCTGCTTCTGGATTCGCTTGATTTTTATCAGAATACATATGTATTTAGTTTTCTAATTTGGCCCCCAAAAATTAACATTAGAGTTTTATTTTACTAATAAACTTTCAGAGAAGCCTTTTATAATCTACTGTCTGAGTTTTGAGGCTCTGTAGATTGGAAGATAAAGGGCAAAATAGGTCAAGTTTTAAATTATAAATTGTTAAATATGTTATTCAAATTATTTAAAAATACAAATAAAATATATTTTTCAAAATTTAAATAGTGTTGTTTCTAAAGTGGGAATTTAGTCGGTGTTTAATATTTTTGTTAATATCTTTTAAACAAATGATTTAAAAATATCATATATATGTAATTTACATAATATTTAAAAATCAAATTTTTTTATATTTTTGACAATATCTTTTAATTAATTTATTTTAAAAATATGATTAAAATATATTTGTTTTCGTCATAATGAGCCCTTTCTTTCATTTGATATATAACATGATGGGTTAGAAACAATTTTAATATTATATTTTCCATTTAATTCTGTAATTTGCCCACCAAAATTAAAAGTAGAGATTTCTCCTTATTTTTCCAGGAATCACGTTTTTGTTCACAAATTCCTTAAATCTTGATAGAATTTCAAAAACGACATGCCGTTGAATTCCTTTTTAAACAGGCTTTAAAACAAGGTGTCTTATTTAAAAAAAATGAGTAGCCAGCGCTGGGGTGATGAGGGAGCAATTTAACACGTTAAGCGCCATTTGTACCCCTTTTGGATACATGTACATGTACTTGATCATTTGGGCCACCTGTATCCAAACGGATACAAATGACTACTTTTACTTTAGGCTGGTTCAAACAGATGCAACAACGTGTGCGTTTAAATGTATAGCGGGATTATAAAGCATGGCCCGTTTGTCCGAAATTTGGTTTTGGCCTGAGAATTTTTTTGGGATAATAAAATAATAATTTTTGAAAAAAAATATAGATTATATTTGAAATACATAACACAAATTTTTTTTAAGTGCTTTTACAAATAAAATTTATAAAAACTCATATTTATTGAATTATTTCTGATTTATGGGTAATAAAAAACATTTCAAACAATAACATTTTTCACAAGCACTACATTTGTAGTGAGTTTGTGAATATTTAGTTTGGGCATATTTCCAATCATGGCTGTTTTTTAGTCTTTCAAATCGATTCAAGTGGCCAAAAATGTTAATTCTTGAAAATGGGCTACTTGTATCCATTTGAATACAAGAATTTTTTTATGAAAAAACAAAAAATTTAATACATAAATTATACTAAAACAGTTAAAAAGAGTGTTTTTCATACATTTTTACTAAGTTCACAAAGTGGCCCACAGCGATTTTTTTATAATGGTGGCGCTTGACGTGTTAATTAGCGGCTAGTATGGCTAAATCTTTTGACAGGTTTTTGAGATTTTTATAATAATGAGTATTTTGGGAAATATTCCAGGTGACTCGTATTCATTGGGACAACCGTATATGAAAAATTTCGAACGAATATCTCTTCTAAATGAGGCAGTAAACTTTTCACCAGAAACTTTGGTTATCACGAATTACTAAAGACAGTTTTTTACTCATTACAACAATTATTTACAAATTTTCTGTTAGCAGTTGTTTTTCATCAAAAAGCTCAAAACTCTAAAAGTTGATGTAAAAGAGGACTTACCAAAATTTTTACGAGTTGCTTTCCTTGAATTCTCCAACTTTTCAATCCAAACTCTTTATCAAAAAAAGTTAAATAAGAAAAACTTAAAAACGCAACCAAAAACTACCTCAAAAATTCCCAGCGGAAAAAGTTCATTCACCGCGAAATCTTTTAAAAACCAAACAAACTTTCTCCGACTTTATAAATTTTATTCGAACGACTTGCATCTACGCAAGGATATCTGGAAGAATATTGGAGGACCTCTCGTGAATCACCGCAACCTTAGCCAGTCAAGTTGCGACTGTTTCAGCGCGCGCTATTCGACTGTTTCAGCGTCAGTGGTTCTTGTCACCGTCAACTGCGAGTTTGGTGGAGACTGACTGACGCGTTTCCATCACAAGTCCGTGGAAACCCCGCGGAAGAAGATCAGAAGATGAAGAAAAACGAATTCGTACGCCGTGCAGGCGTCGTATGTGTCGGGGGGTCTCAGAGGTCGCTACTCTCTCACTCTGTGGAGCAGGAGGGTAGTTAAAACAAAAAATGTCGAGACGTCGTTTGTCGGTTGGATAGTTGTATAGTAATAAGTAGGGTGTTTCCATGAGGGTTGATGAGATGAAATGCTGAGGATGAGACGTTGTAATTATGAAGGATGGACTGGAGAATGCCTGTATAAAAGATGATAATGCATATATAGGTGCTCAGAAAACCTGAGTAAATATACTACAAAGAAAATGTGTACATTGGACTAATGCCAAATTAATTTCTTTTGAAGTTCAGAATTTATTCCCCACTATACCTCCATCAGACACTATCACTATAATTTCCGACATATTGGATAAAAACAACTTTAACCCAATAATAAAAACAGTTATATTAACAGCATTAGAAACCTGCCTTAAACAAAATTGTTTTCAATTCAATGATGTTTTATAGACAAGTCACGAAGGATTGATTATCGGGAACCCTATGAGTTCCATATTCGCAGAAATCTTCATGTCTAATATTGAAAACAAAATTCACCAAAACGTATTGGCTAAAACTTTTATTTATTGGTATAGATATGTAGACGATATTTTAGCTTGTTTCGTAGGGAGGAATAGACAACTAGAAACGTTTCTCAATTTTATAAACAATAATATCAATTTCCTAGATCTAACTGTTAACAAGGTAAATGGCAAACATGATTTTTCAATATTTTACAAGCCATCTCAGACTTAACGATTCACAACACTTCTATACACCCATATCAACAAAAACTTTCCGCTTACAATAGTATGGTTCTTAAATTACTTTCCATAAAACAATCACCAGATAATTTTCAGACAGAATTAAACATAATCAAACAGATAGCAATAAAAAACGGGTTTGAAACTGAATTGATAGAAAATATTCTCAGAAATCAGAAACACAAAAAGGCATTAAGAGAACCCAGACAGCAAAACCAATAATGATTCATATATTAGTATAACCTATTTTGGTAAACCAAGTTTAAAAATAGCAACCTTTTTAAGAAAACAGAATATTAACGTTGCATTCAAAACAAACAATAGTCTTGGAAAATTAATCAAAAATAACAAATCGAAAATCTATCCAAATAATAAATCGGGAGTCTATAAATTTTCATGTGGGACATGCCCTAAAGCCTATATTGGTCAAAGCGGCAGAGCGTGTAAAAAACGTATCTATGAACACCGTAATTATTTCATTAATCAAAAAAACAGGCAATAAATTAAACCGTTTAAAATCATTGGAGATTAATAAACATAAAAAATACGGGTAATTTGTTAAACGACCAGACATAAATAAATAATTCTCCTTTAATAAACCTTTTTAGTTGGTTTAAAGATGTATCCTTTCAACTATAATAAAGTTAAATAATCCTTTTCAAAATTAAGTACCTGGTAATTATATCACTCGTTGAATATAAATACAACTTCTTCAAGAAATATCTAGTTCCTTGACAAAGACATTAGTCAAAACGACTCGGACAGTTTTTAAAAAACGTAAATTGTGGAAATTGCAATTCTTATATCAGTTAATTATTACAATGATTTCCAACAAGTATCGGTCAAATCAATTCAACATTGGACTGGGCTAAAAAAACTTTTATTTTTCTTAACGATACTAGTTCCCACAAAAATCGTAAATCATCAATCTGAAAAATTTAAGGGGTCTATATCCCTAAAGTAAATGAAATTCCCTACAAAAAGTTTTATTAGTAAATTGACGTGAAACGACTTGTTTCCTGCTAATCGTGCCTTAAACGTTAGTTTGTTTTTTGAATTTTTGGATTAAATTTACACTACAAAAAAGGTTTGTTAACACTTTCCATTAAATTCATTCCTTGTAAAGTTATTCGTCATTAAAAAGTACTCTCTTCGAGGTCTCATTATTTTGCACGCAAGACTATATATAAGACATATATTGTTTCTGGTCGGGAACCTTCATCAGTTGCACTTCCCACAATAGAATATCCTCTGGAATACTTATTTATGTATTTGATACATAACGGTAAATTTTTAGACGCGAGATCTAAAGGCCGACATCTAGGATTTTCGGGGAAACTAGCACACAGAAGTTCCAAATCTGGAGCAAAATTGAAAATTTTTATTTTAAATTGTATTGGCCAGGTATACAAACAGAATGAGCTTGGTACTCATTGATTTCAGGAGCCGAAAATACTATACTATACTATACTAGTTATGTGCTTCGGATGTACATAGAAAATTTTCAATTTCGCGATTAAAATTTCCAATGCCTGCCATTTCGGCACTATTACGTTGGAATTAAAATATTTATGAGAAAATGTCAGTTACGTCACTTTGATGGAATTATTGATAAGAATATTGGATTTTTCGGCGATTTTCTGCAAAACTGTATGTTGCAAGTCGCAGAAAAGGATATAAGATCGCCTTGGGATCTTCTTTAATAGATTACAGTTAAAAAACTATCCACATCGACAAAGAGTTTAGGTATGATGGTCGATTTGCATGCACGTTTGTGTTGATTAACACATTTCATCACTTTCCCAAAAACATTCTATTCCAAAATTTGAAGTTTCACCAATCCGGATATATACTACATTAAACAAGACCATAATCGTCCAAATCGGTGCACAACAGGAGAAGAAAACAGGTAACATACATGCAAAAAAATACGCGGCGAATTGATAAGCTCCTTCTTTTTGGATGTCGATTAAAAAAACAGTTTTTCATTTCATTTCTAATGTGGTGAGTGAAGCGATATAATCTGTTTAGTATTTACATATGAAACTTGACGGGCGTTTTGAGTGTAAAAATATCTGTTGGTGATGGCAAAAAACGGTGAAAAATTTGAAAAAATTGTGTAATGATTTTTTACTTATTCTCGTTCGAACTATTGGTTTCTTAAAATATTTGCACTGATGTCGTTCACACCTTGTAAATAGTTTCTTTGATATTTTCTGACAACGGCATATATATACATACTTTTTTTGTATTTTTTTAACTAGATGAGATCCTCCTTTGCAATTCTTTTTTTGCTTGTTCGCATTATTTTCGACTCTGTCTCTGTCTCATCCCACCAAAATTGTGCGTTGGCATTTTTCATCGCCGCGGGTCAGACGTTTGTTACGCAGCGATACCAGCCCGAGGCAATTTGTTTAAGAGGGAGAGCCATTTGGAAAAGCGGGAAAATTAATGTTTTAGGATTTGAAAGTTGAGAAATACGTACTCACCTTTGCACTCTTTCGACTTTAGTTAGCTGTATGTTAGACAAATGCACATCAGTAAAGGAATATAAAGAATAATAAATCAACGTTATGAAGTCCATAAGAAAGTTGGATGAAGTGATCAAGAACCATCTCTTTCGAAGTTTTGTAGAGCGAGTTCATTCTACTGTGAAAGAAAAATAGGTGTTTTAACTGAAACACGAAGATAATTTTTTGTTTACGCTATATGAATTATCCAATAATCTATCATCGCATGTCGAATTTTCATAATTGATACTTGTATTCCTACAAACTGTTCTTCATCATGAAAATATGTACTCAATTTCTAATTTTTTATGGATTCGATTTAAACTTGGGCGCAAAATTACTTGTATCTAATATATTTAATGCCGAAATAGACTAAAAATTGTACATACGCCAGTGAAGACAGAAACTAAAACAATTTTTGTATAACCATATAAAAAATAATCTTGTTTTTAACATCGAAAATCAAAATTTCTGAGTATTGCCATATGCAGATAGCATGAAGTTACATTCATATATTTAATACATACTCAACATGACGTTAGATGTCGTTGATATCTATAGGTTCATTTCACTGACATTCGTCGTATAGATGTTTACTTGCATCTAAGTACTTCATTTTGGAACTGCGTCAAACTGGATAGCTTACCTGACGAGAAATCCCATTTGGAAATACTCAACAAATACATGTCATCATATACAAAAAAATTACAGTTTAATAAACTAAAAAAACACTCTTTAATAGTAACCTGAACACAAAAAGTCGAAAATAATTTTTAATTATGAAGAGTTTGTGTTAGAAAGTCCAATAATCAATTATGATTAATTAATTTGGAATAAGATTAAAATTAATACTAAGTTTTTTGATTCAAAATTACTATAGAATTTTTGAAAATTTGTATTATATTTTACTCAAAATTTGATTTTTTTTCAAATAAAACGTTCACTATACGTTTGTCTTAATAACTGAAAATATTAACTTGCACACTAGTCTAGATATTTTATTTTTATTCTGATGAACCCAGTCAGAATATTATAACAAAGTTATGTAATAATTGAATTGTCATCGATCCTTGACACGTTTGCAAATTTTCAAGTAAATCAGACTTCTTTAAGTTAGTGAAAATTACGTTGAAAGTTTCCGTTACATAGATTCATTCATACATACATACAGGTCAACCTAATAAAAGCGTGTTAAGAAAGATCCATCGAATTATTTCAGTTCATAGCTATGTCATTCAGGTTAGGTTAGGTTTTTTGCTGTTAGAGGAAAATAAATTTCATGATACTAGATGGCTTAAAATTAATACATGTCTACTAGATGTTTAGGAATCTTGTAAATCAACGTCACAACTTGGGGCAGTTCTGATAACTTCTTGTTGAATTTTGGCATGATGTGGTTCAGCGTCTCTTGAGTTTAAGTTGGCGATATGAATGATTTTTGAACTTTTTTTACATATAATTTTAAAAAAAGAGAAATACCGAGAAATAAAATTAAACTGCTTCATCCTTAATTTTGTGAAATGATTACGAATAGATGCCAAGAGAGTCCGATGTTTCCCAAAAATTTTCTTTTCTTCGATGGGGCAACGTTTCCCCTACAAGGAACTGTCAACAAGAAAAATTGTCAGTATTGGATTAAGCAAAATACTCACTGGATGTGGGAAGGTCACACTCAGAACGTTTGCTCTGGGAAACTTTCAATAAGCTGAACGCAGCTAGCTGAAAAACCTTCCCAGAAAATGTGGTGTTCTGGGAAACTTACCAAGATAGAACTACACCACATTATGCAGCAGCAGCAGCAGTACGAGCTTATCTCAATCCAGTGGCGAAATTGAAAGGCGATCTGACCCCATTGGATTATTTTTGTGAGCTAATTAAAATAAAGAATCTACAGTAGTAAACCAACTAATAATGTTAATTTAAACCTCCTAATAAGTCAAGAAATTAATCAAACCAGCGCAGAGCTGTTGCAAAACGTTGTCGAAATATTTCAACACCGCCTATTTTTTTGTCAAGAAATGAACGGTTCTCAGTTCGAGCATATGACTTAACCTGAATTAATTGTAAATATTGTTAGTTATTTCAAACTGTATAACTTTCTATCCCATTATTAATTATTTTACAAATTAATAAATTGTATATACATTTTTCTGATTATCAACTTCTTAAAATCAAATAATATTGCTGAATTGAAATTGACAACCCTTTTAATTTTTGTTGGTGAGGATACTACCCCTAGGGGGTTGAAGAGGCAGGTGAATAATTTTATTCAAAGTATAGATTCGTATCAAAAAAAATCGACCGTTCTCTGGCCACCTTATCTTCGGTACCACTATGCTTAAAATTTTGAAAAAAATATGAAATATAGAACGTTGCCCGAAGTTTACAGAAAAAATAACAAGAAATTCTTAATTTTAACTATGAGGCGCAACTTATAGAATGAAATGAATAATTAAAACTTAAAAACGTTTCAAACGCTTCTGAGAAATACAAATATTTTTTTTCATATTTTAAAAATAATTAGTTTAAAATATATTAACAAAAATATACAACAATTTCCGCCCCCTCCCTTATCTTTAAAACTATGAGACATATAATTTTGAACAAAATTACAGATATAGTGACTCACCTGTATTTTACCAGAAAAATAATGAGAACCTTCTAATATTAATTTTGGAGGGAAAATTACAAAATTAAATGGAAAATATAAAGCTAAAATTATTTCTAACGCACCATGTAATATATCAAATGAAAGGGCTCATTATGAAGAATACAAATATATTTTTTTCAGATTTTTAAAATAATTTATGTTAAAAGACATTAACAAAAATATTCAAGAATTTACCCATTCCCCCTCATCCCCCACTTACCACCGAAATTATTAGACCTAAAATTTTGAAAAAAAAATGGGCGTATATGGCCTTACTTGAGCATAACAGGAAAAATAAGCAGATACCCGTAATATTAATTTTGGGGGCACATTTTAGAACTAAACGAAAATGAAAAACTGTTTTTAAATGCGTCTGCAATACATCAAATGAGCAATACAAACATATTTTTTTCATAGTTTGAAATTTATAAGAAGAATTAGTGAACAACCTCAATATTAATTTTGGGGGGTAAATTATAGAATTAAATGGCAAATAGTAATTTTTTAAGACATTATGTTATATATCAAATAAAAGGGCTCATTATAAGAAATATACTTTTTTTATTATTTCCCCATTTGTCTCAGAAATTCCACGATCTAAAATTTTGGAAAATATATTGTATTTGTCCTTTTAAAATAATTTGTTTAAACCAGCGCAGAGCTGTCGCAAAAATTTGTCGAAATATTTCAACACTGCCTATTTTTTTGTCAAGAAGTGAAACGGTTCTCAGTTCGAGCATATGACTTAACCTATATTAATTGTAAATGTTTTTAGTTATTTCAAACTGTATAACTTTAATTGCTTATTTAAAACTTGACCCATTTTCCTCTGTATCTTCCAATCTACCAAAAATCAGCCTAAAATTCAGACAATAGACAGTGCTTTACTGACAATTTATTAGTAAAATAAAGCCTTAATGTAAATTTTGCGGGCGCAATTATAAAATTAAACAAGTATTTTTATAAAAATCAAGGGAATCGTGTAGCTTATTAAATAAAAAGTCTCTGCCTTAGAAATAAAAGTGTATATTTTTTATAAATTAAAAATGCTTAGTTTAAAAGATATTAAGGTAAATATAAGAAAATGCACTCATTTCCTGCTGGTCTGAAACTGGAATATTAGAAAAATATATACGTTGATTCACCTACATAGTATCAAATCTCAAAAGTGGCACAGAGAAGTTGGACTCGCATTAGTATGCCAACTCGAGTCCAACTCGCACTTGAACATTTTTTATTGGTGTATCTTTTTATAATAATGTAGCTCGAGAAAATAATTGAAATATGTCTGATTTACGAAATTAATTTTATTAATATACACCGAAAGCTTAAACCTTGTCAAAGGAACAATTCAGTCATATAAATGATAATAATTAGCATACTATTTATAAATGAAATAATTGTCCTCGGTCGTAACCCATAGGACTTAGATCAGATCGATAACTGTGTATATTTGGATGTTCCGTTTAAGCTTAACTAAAACAACATCGGCGTTTCGAATGGCGTCAGCATAACATTTCTAAATATAACTTGAATCATAAATTTGTTGGTTGATATAGCGATCTAATACCATATAAAGGACTTACACATATATGGCCCGGTTATGTTTATATACCGCCGTCATTACAGGAAACGGTCCTAATAAACTGCCTGTCTAAAGGAGATATTTGGTCAGATATGAAAGATAAATTTATGATAAAATTATTATGTAATATTTTCAGATTATGATCGGTTTGCATAACTCGTAAGCATCTTTATGAAGTTTTAATTTTGAACAATTGATAAGGAGTATTCTTCTGTTTTTAACCCACTTTAAAAATAGTGAGGTTCTCAATTAGTCTGCATATGTTTTTTATGTGTGTTCAGTCTCTAGCGGATCCCGAGTGGTGGCTAAGGGGCTGAGCCCCCCCCCTTCAAATCATCTGAGTTTAATGATTTTTTAGTGTTTATTGTGCTAAAATCAATCTTCAGTGACGTGAAGCACCCTCGAAACGAGATCAGCCCCCTCCCCCAATGACAATTCTGGATCCGCTCCTGTGTTCAGTGATTACTTAAACCCGTTCAAGGCATTTGGGTATTTTAAACTGGATTCTGTTAAGGTGGATCCCGAAGTGGTACCATATTTTTTTAGGACATAGCTTACACCCTTTTTAGAAAATCGGCAAAACTTTTTAACCGACTTTCTTATACAGGGTGTAACAAAAGTACCGATACCCTCCTTTAACTTCCTATGATCGTATTTTCCGAGAAAATTTTCCAGACAAAAGTTGTTCAGTTTTGACTCAAAAATTCTGTGGTGACCTTGTCCTTGACCCCAACTTTCTTTTTTTAAATGACAACCCCTATTTTTTATTCCGGAATCGGAAAAAGCGGAAAATTCTACATTCCGGTATGTATTTGACCATGAAGTCTAAGTGACCTCTTAACTTCAATTCAAGAGCAATAGTTATTTACAGCGAATAGTGTCACTTAGCTTTAAAAGAAGGTGGGGTCCCACCGGTAGTCACCGACAACTTATTTGTATCTTCAGAAGGGCTTTCCTCTATGGGCAACTTGAGGACGCTCTGTGTAGGTTGTTTTGTTGATGGAGCCTAACTGAAAAAAAAATGTTGGATTTTTTTTGTTCATTTTTTATTTTATTATTTTTTTAGTTTTATCTATATATAAATAGGCAAAGACAAAACGATTAGGTACCATTTTCTCCTCTGTTCCTCAACCGATTTTCTTCATTTTTGTTTTGTTTAGTAGCTACTGACGACCTTCAGTGCAGAATGCTAATATTAATTTATAATATTGGTTCATTCATTAAATAAAATATAATAAAAATTCATTATGTCAATGTCAATGCCAAACAAATGAATGTGCCGCCACCGCCAGACTCAAACCATTGAGTAATTATATATAGACAGACCAATGCTGTTATATGCTTAGAGCATGTACTTCTGGAAGTGGCATGCAAGCGTTGTTATTATTTAGTGGGTAAAGTAATCGTTGAATATTATAATTATACAGGGCGATTCCACATATGTTAGAAATCATTTTTTTCATGGGTGGCACATGAGCAGTTGCATTTATAGGGTGTTTAAAATATAGAGTAGAGTGCAATTATAACTAATAAAATAATTATATAGGAAAGCCCATTAGCGGTTGAATTTACAGGGTTCTTGGAATAGAAGGTGCAGTAAAATTACAGTTATACAGGGTGGTGCAAAAAATGTTATACATAGATGCATATACAGGGTGGCGGAAATGGAAATGCAACATTTCGTAACCCATAAGCAGTTGTATATATAGTTAAGATGAAATATAGGGTAAGAGCAATTATAGATATACAGGATGGTGATAAAAAATGTTAGAAAAGGAAATGATTTATAGAGTAGAACACGAAGATTTCAATATATATAATGATTGAAATATAGGTCGGAGTAGAATTATAGTTACTGAAGATAATTAAAAATTTCATAAACAAAAAGAGTAAATATGGTGGGTCATAGGCAGTGGCATATACAGAATGGTTTACCCAGTGGTTGAAAAATAAAAAATATTATGCGTGGTTCATAAGCAGTTGCATATACAGGGTGGTGGAAATATATAATGAGATGGAATTATTATAATGAGGATTTTAATAAATGTTAGAGAATTGAGTGCAGTTATAGCTATACAGGGGGGTTAGAAAAAATAAATATGTAGGGTAGCCCATTAGCAGTTGAATTATTGTCATATTAAATTAAGAATTACGAATTTGAACACAAATAAAGTTCTATGAATTATATCTAAAAAAAACTTGAATTTCGTTACTTATTTGTAGAAGCGAGATGTAAGACCAACATCTAGGATTTTCAAGGAAACTATCACTCAGAGGTTCCGAATCTGGATCCGTTCTGTGTAATTGCTGTTCTCCCTAAAGTCCTAGGATAGAATGTCACGATAAAATTTTCATGTTACTTAACTTGCCAGAGATATTGACACAATTGGTCGAATTTCGACCACTGGGCGACAGCTAGTATGAATAAATTGCTCATTAAAGAGTTTGCGGCCAATTCGTGGTTATTTACCATTATTTTCGATATCTAAAGTATATGTTCAAAATTATTACCCTCAACAAAAAAAAAAGAAAGTAAAGAAAATTATATAAACAAAAAATGAAAAAAATTTAGTTGCAAATAATGATTGCTCTTGAGATAGCCTTGAGTCAAATATATACCTGAATGTGAAATTATTTGCTCTTTCTGATTCCGGAATAAAAAATAGGAGTTTATATTTAAAAAAGAACGTTGACCTTGAAATGACCTTTAAAAATGACCTTAGGGTCAAGGACAAGGTCATCACTGAATTTTTGGCTCACAACTGAACAACTTTTGTGTGGAAAATTTTCTCGAGAAATACGATCATAGGAACTTGATTGTAATAAATTGAAAATAGATTGGAATTGAATCAAAAGAAATGTCAGTTAACCAACTTCAAGATGTAGGTTCTCATTTGGTCTCTATATTCATTGTGACTTCATAAGTAGTTTCTAAATACAATAGTAAAGCTTATGGAACTTTGTTTAAAAACAACATATTTTCAATATGAAGAAAGTTTCTACAGACAAGATTTTGGAATGGCTACGGAAATACTTTGAGGAAACTTTTATCTTTAATTCTTCAAAAAAACCTAAAGTATGGTGGCGTTGATGATATTTTTGCAATATGGGAATATAGCATAGACGACTTATACTGCTTTTTAGACACGATCAATAACAAAGAATCTACAATTAAATTTACTATTGAAATAGAAAATGGAAATAAACTTCCATTTTTAGACGTGTTGGTTGACCGATCAAACAACAATTTCACTACGAGCATTTATAGGAAACCAACGCATACTAATAAATATTTGAATTTTTATTCAAATCATTCTTTAAATGTAAAAAAAGGAGTCATTAAATCCTTATATGGCAGAGCCAAAGAAGTTTCAGCAATAAAGGAAATTTTTGAGAAAGAGTTATGTTTGATAAAGGAAGTTTTAGAACAAAACGAATACCCAAGATATTTCATAAACAAAACAATTTACCAAATCGAGAAAAAACAAAGAAACCAACAAACGACACAAGCAACACACAATACTTCCAATTTAAATAACAACACACAAACTGATATTAACTCTACAGTTATAAACGTTATTCCTTATGTTTCCGGTCTCTCCGAAAAAATTAAACGTATTGGCAATAAATACCAAGTAAAAACGTTTTTTTTAAACAAATAATACTTTATGATCAAATTTGACAAAAACAAAACCGGAAAACGGTACACAAAGTTCCAAAAATTGTGTGTACAGTGTACCTTGTGCCTGCGGAAAAACATATACCGGTGAGACATCAAGACCTCTCCAAATTAGAACAAAAGAGCACCAATACAACGTCTCAAGAAGACATATAGACAGATCAGGATTGGCAAATCATGTACTCACGGATAATGATACACACAAAATGGACTGGAATAAGACAAAAATACTACTTAAAGAAGAACATACCAAAAAAAAGAAAAATCAAAGAAAGTTGTTGAATAATGGAAAAATCGGGACACCCTCTGTAGAGATATCGGTTGCATGGCAACAACTTCTGACTAATGAACATCAAAAAGGAAACTTCAAAGTCAATTAATCAGTCAATTGACATTACCAAAAAAGTCAAGCGAATATAGTGCAAAACATTCAAGCAAACATTGTTCGACAACGATTCCTGATAAGGAATCGAAACGTCACAAAAAACAGATAAGTACAACACAAAATATACAACATATTATACTGGAATACTACTAGACAAATCTGTAGACCTACTTTCTCACAGTTAATCCTGCGGGAGAGTTTTTTCTATAAGAGGGCAATTAGTGTTCCGGGCAGTTTCCACAAACTGCCCTTAGATACTACACCTTGATATTACTTATCTGTATTTTTCAGAAACCATTGCGAGGAGAGAAAATCCCAGATGAACATTCAAAATAGTGACTTCATAAGTTGAAATGTCTGACACGTATACTGCAATCATGACATGTCCTTTTTTCAACTGTATACGAGGTTAGTCACAAACATAAATTTTGTTTTTTGTTTATCTTAGGCAGCGACCATAACGTTCGTGACACTGCTCCATTTGAGTTCTGATCATCCCGATCAGATACATCTTCAACTTGTGAAAGTGCGAGAAGATTTAGGTGCTCACATGGACAACTTTCATCTCTGTTCTGGTGTTGCATTGTATGTGGTAAACAACATCATTAATTCTTTGAACGATTTCGAAGGGTCTACCCATGAGGTCTACAAATCTGGGGACTTGCCTTGCTCCTTTGGAGATTGTATCACCAGACACTATTCCTTGTTGAAATTTTGTCGGATATGCTATCAGATCATTTAGGATATTCATCATGGCACTTGTAGCTACCATGCTCATCCCTGCCACGTTACAGATCACCAGTAACCTTCTCGTACTTGGTTTCATATTCTTAGGGAATGATTTCAGCATGCCAACAGCCCGGTAACACAGGATTCTTAGTTATTTTCGGGCATGATATGTACTGTATTCGAGCAAAAACAGAAGCATGCCGTTGGTTCAACGGCGCCGCGAGGCTGGGGCATAGGTAGCTGCTACGATCCAGTCTGACTATACCTGTCGCGGTATGCCTCCAGTTTTTTGTATATACTTTTGGTCTTGGTAATGGACAAAGATTTATGAAGTTGCAGCCGAAATCTGCTAAACATCCGCTCTACTAAGACTGTTGACGTCATTCAAAAACTGAGACTATTTTGTGAAAATCTATTGTTGGGCGTCTGAAAATACTTTGAAGTAATTCTAGTACATAAGCACTTAGGGATGTTACAAGTGTTGTAACCTATTCATGATTGTCGCATTCATTATTTAGTGATTTTCTCTTGGAAACACTGTGTGCATGTCGTTCTGTAAATATAACGTTTCAATAATTATTGTCGGCATATTCTGAAATTTGAATTAAATTTTGTTTATGATTTATTGTATTTATTTATTGTATTTATTGCATTTATTGTATGTATTGTATTTATTGTCTTTATTCTGTAATAATGTGATGGAAATTTCTCCAATAATTCATCCGATATTTCAGGGAATCAGAAACATTGTTCGGCTGGCGCATCGAGGTTGGCGGCTTGCTTTGATGTAATTCTAGAAAAATCTAGTCAAGTCTTAGCGGCTCTTCGACGTTCTGGAGTTTTCTGAGAAGAAATATATAAATACAGAGAGCTGAAGAAGCAGTATTCGACTGCTATATAGTAAAGATAAATTGTAAATAGTTCTGTGAATATAAATTGTGTTAAAGTAATGAAAATATATTAGAGTGAGTTTCACTGTGTTTTAAATAAATCCAAGAACTGAACTTAGCCCCAAGTGTAAATAAAAACATTAAAATAAATACACTTTGTAATAATTGTATTTATTTCATTTACCGTACTTATCGTATATATTGCATTTATTTTATTATTGTTATTCTATCACCTTTTTTGCGGTCGAGTCGAATAGGACAAAACCGAAATAATTGGAAAGTATTGAATAAACACTATACCTTACAGTGGACGTATAATGCATTTATTGCCTTTATTGTATTTATTGTATTATCGTCATGGATAAGAACATGACAAAACTGAAATGTCTGGAAAGTATTGAAGGATACTTTGCAGTGCATGAATAATGGCTGAAATGGAGAAGGCTTGTATCTATTTTATTTATTGCATGTGGTGCGTTCCCGCAATTTGTTTAGTGTATTGTTTGAATTTGATTGAATTACTTCATTGATTTTTAAACTTCTGCACCTTTTCCAAAACCTTCCGTCGCGCTAATGCTAATTTTAAGTGTTTTTTGCGTGTAAAATATAGACAGTATTCGTGATTCGTATATTGACTTTCAAGCTATTGGGACGCTTGTTTGATTCCGTCTTAAGAGACGGCCGCTTTTGTTGTTATTGTGTTACGCGAGTTATTAGTTCCGGTCGTAACAACCGCTAAACCGCTTTAATTTTGTTTCTTATGTGTTTACAAAAGCGCATCATTTGTTGTTAAACCCGCATTTTTGTTTGCTCAATCAATGAACATTACGTCGCTATTATTTGTGTAACATGTTGTCCAGACGAAGATCTAAAAAACAGTTCCTGCCGCTGTGGGGCTAGCCTCTGAAGAAAGAAGAACCAAGAAAATACCACCTGCAGAGCTTCGACGTAAAAGGTCAGTGACTAACTTTTATTTGGTGTTTCATTTACGCGATGATACAATGTTTTATTGATTGTTCCGCTAAAGGTCCTTCGTCAATTATATACTTGCATTGAACCAGCATTGAACTAAAACCGCAACATCTAATTCATACATTTTTTTGGATATTATATGTAACGTGCCATCGAAGACATTCCAGTATGTATTGTATTTATTTTATTTATTGTTCTTACTGAATTTATTTTTCTTATTCTCCTAAAACCGTTGTTGTATGTTATGGAAAAATATATGACTACACATTGGTATGATTAACTAAAAAACAAATGACCTGACATTTGAAGTCGGGAAAAAGAATTTAACTGACAACCGCATTGGTACACGATTTCCAAACTCGAATATAGTTCGACTAGTAATAAAATTTGCAAAATGTGCGATTCCCGTTCCGATATTAGGAATTTTCAGAGGTATTTAACATTTTCGGTAATTCAAAACAGATAATATATGATTGGTTATTGCCTGAAATCGTATAGGTCTGTCGCGTTTTATATACACACATGACATTATCGTTTAACTGTGTAATACTAGCGTAGCGGTGTACGTGCTATGAATTCCGAGGCCGTTACAAAGTCTAACAGTGTTGTTCATTGAAGTATAACACATTGAAATTATTATGATGCTTTGAACAATAACTACAATGAAAGTTTTTTGTCATATATCAAAACTGTTTCACCAATATAGACATAACTAATTAAGAATTTTCTATGTTTTTGAGTTCGTTGTGTTGTAACTTAACTAGCATTTTAAAAGAATAAAGTTGTTTAAACATGGCTAATGTTGTTTTCTTAATCAATTAATCAAATTATTCACCTTTTTTATATTTATATCCTTAAATTCAGTTTAATTTTTAGAACCAACTAATAAAATAAAAAAAATATATGTCCTTGTTTTTTTATTTTCTTTTTTGTAGAATTATTATTGGCCTACGGTTAAGTTGAAGTAATTTTACTGATCTCTTTCAGTATCGATACTGAACTGACGACATTTCGGCACAGTCATATCAGTCAACATCAGGTCGATTCGTATAGTTCTAGTATCGGTCTGTACAGACACTCAAATAGTCGAGTCGAGCACCCAATCTTTAAGTATTTATTTATTTGTTTATCTACTGTTCAAATAGGTTTACCCCAACTAAAGAACAGGAAAAAAGCAAACTAAGATTAAAAAATATAATAAAATAAATAGACTATTTCAGATATCTAAAAAGCAGATCTTTATGGCTGAAACTGTTCAATTAATGATGTTAAGGTAATTCACCTCATTACTTTTCGAACACATTTTATTAAGTGGAAAACATTTTAAAATATTAATTCGGGGAGTGGGAAAGTAAAAGATATAATTTCTCGTAGATGAGATTCTTGGGACAACAAATTAGTTTTTGCAGAAAAATTGAGCTGTTAAGTTTATTGTTACTAACTTTAAACAGAAAAATTACTGAATGGCAGTCTCTCTGGTGGTTCACTCTATCTAGTTTATGTCAAGAAAGAAGTTTAGTGTTTGTGATATCAATTGGCGGATAAACATGATCTATTCTGAATGACAGGAGTCTTTGAATTAATTCTAATTTTTGTATGTGAATTAAATAAAATGGCCTCAGCATAGTCAATTTTACACTTGACAAAAGGAAAATATAATAATTTCAATGCATCTGGTTGCAGTAAATCTTGGGAGTTACTCGCAACAAAGCCATACATTTGGTAGGCAGCAGAGAGAACGGAAAGGATGTGAGCAATAAAGGAAAGCCTACTGTCAAATGTAACACCCAGGTCGCTCAAGGATAGAATTATTAATTTTCTAATGAAAGTCAATAGAAGTCAATACTATTTTTTTTAATGTGTACGCCATTACTTGACACTTACTTGTTTTAAGAGATAAATTATTATTTCAGCACCAAATTTCAATGAAATTATGAATGATATCATTAATGAAGATATTAAATAAAAGAGGCCCCAAGTCACTCCCCTGGAGGACACCTTAAGTGGCCACGCATTCAACCGACTTAAACCCATTAAAGACTACCAATTGTTTCACATCATTGAGATACGAAGAAAAAAGACTAAAACTGAGTTAGTTTAGATAATAGAATTCAAGTCGGTCAAATGCCTTCGTAGTACGTGTACGTGTACACTACATCACACTGTACCCGATCGTCTATAGATTCAGCTAGAAACTGAGCCATGTTGACAAGTTTTGTGATAGTCGAGCGTCCTTTCATAAATCACGTAATAATATTGCTAAGATACATTCTATTATAAAGTAATATTTCAAACACTTTACTGAAGTTACACAATATTGAAATTGGACGAAAATTGCATATGTCTGATTTGTCACCCTTTTTAAAAACTGGAATAGTTTTAGACGTTTTCCAAATATTAAATATAGTAGAGTATTTAAGGCAAATATTAAGCACGGTATTTAATGGTGAGGTAAGAATTGTTGCACAATCCTTTAAGATAAAGGCTGAAACTATGTATGAGCTTCAACTGCTAAGTAGTAATAAGTGGTAAGGTAACACTTAACAAACAGGTAAAACAAGTTTCAGTACTAAAAGATAAGAATAATTACTGACATAAATAACAAGATAAAGAGTTGGACGGAATATACTAAAGAATTCCTTAAAGACCAAAGATCTGAGCATGAAATTGCAGAAGGACGGACAGGATCCAAAATTTTAAAATGTTCAATAGAGTATGCCATTCAAAAACAAAGAAAGGAAAGGCTGTAGGTCCAGACGAGATTAAAGTCAAATTTTTAAAACTTGTAGATAATGATATAATCGATGTAATGTTAGATCGCTTATGCAATTTACCGAGCAGGTGTTATCCCAAGAGAGTGTGGCCTCAATCAACATATGTAACACCCACTAAGAAAAGTAGTGCTAAAGAATGCTCATCATTTACAAAATGAGTATTAATAAACTTGAAGTAGACATAAGTGCCACAGAGTTAGGATTTAAAGGTGGGCTCGGAAAAGGGAGGCTTTGTTCGGAAGGACTGTGTTGGTACAGAGATGCCTAGATGTCAATCACGATCTTTATGTATGTTCATTGATTTTGAAAAAGCTTTTGATAGGGTTCGATCCCCCCCACCATCATGAGAAATTACATAAAATTCTCATAAGCAAGAACACTGCAAGTCTTGACATTAACAGTATAACCAATTTGTACTGGAATCAAACAGCAAAGGTGAAAGTTGAAAAAGAACTAACAAAAGAAATCATGATTTGCCGAAGCTTTCGCGAAGGTTGTGTTCTTTCTCCGCTTTTATTCAATATATACAGCCAGTCCATATGTCTAGAAGGTTTGTTTGACGACACACTTCTAATAGCGTCTAGTGTGACTGAGTTGCAACATTTAGCTGCCTATCTGCTGATACTACAATCTAATAAACCGATTGAAAAAATTAAGTCACACAAACAACAGGGAGCATAGGTCACCGAAACAAATGAACAAACCAGGGAAATAAATTGAATAATAGAAATAGCGTTATAGCTGTTTGTTAAGCTGAAAAGATTTCTTTGCTGCCGAGATATTGTTCTGGGTCTTAGATAGCATATGCTACAATGTTTTCTCCACATTGCTGTACGGTGTAGAGGCATGGATTTTAAAAAAAGACAAAAAATAAAAACAGTGAAACATTCGAGATGTAGTGTAGCAGGTGAATGTGGAGGATATCTTTTTCTTTTGATTTTAAGTAGAAGAATTTCCTGGTTGTACAATCTGAGGGAGTGGTAAGGTTGCAGTCCGAAGGAATTGTTTAGAGCTGCATTTAACAAAATAACAAGTTGCAATGTTGATTTCCAATCTGCGAAAGGATGTGGAACTGAAAGATAAAGACAAGTTTTGTCGTCCCAATTATTTTGTTATTATCAGATATAAAACTACCAGATATTTAAATTATCGACACATTCTTACATCGGCGACTTCGGTAAAACTATCTGGAAAATTGAGCAAATTGTGGTATAAAAAGTGAATATTAAAAAAAGTCAGCAAAAATAGAACGAAATAAGGAATTAATTGACACCAGAAATTTTGGTGTGTTTGAGCAGCTTTGTCATTTTAGACGTTTTCGTCATTTCTACTAGTTTTTTACGTTTTGATTGATAATGTTTACATCTGTGATATTTGATAGTTTTATATTTACGGCCTTGACCGGTTATGATTTTCGACATGTAGAAATACTTAAGACTTAAGAGTGTAGTAGATGTAGCCTGTAATGCACAAATATCGTGACATGTCTAGATAGAGAGGGCAATAGAGAGGATAAGTGGCCATTTCAGACTGTTGGGGGCTGTTTCCTGAATGATCTGAGACTGTTTCCAGCCACCAAGCGAGATAACATGATTCTTTCTGTCTTGCCCTCTCTTTCTAGTCTAAAGATATTTCAGCATTGCGGCCTAAGTCCAGAAATGCATGCTCTAGGCATTAAACAAATGCTATTAGATTGAATGAGAAAGATTTGTTATCCAAATGTATAACCGATTGCCATTAACAAGTGCGATGGAATTTTCTCTGTCTATAGTAAAATAAAGTAGTAGATTTTGATCTCTCGTTTTGTAATTAAAAAATATTTGTCTTCTAAACGTTGTTTGTGGCATATTCTTGATTACTTTTATGTTTTTTTTTTGGGCAATAACACCACAATAGAAATAAAACGACGTATATTGCAATATACAAATATTTGCTTCCTATCCTCAACCTATTGTCAGGCTTGGCATTTAAAGCACAAACATTCTCAGAAATTATTGCAAAGCAGAAACGTGGAAAACTGAACACTTGTTAGTTGTGAAACGAACTGAATGAAAAAATTTCAAACAGTAACAACTAGGGATGTAACGAATGTCCGATTTTCGATATTTGCGAATACGAATGCGAATGCGATTTTTCTCTTCCAATATTAGCGAATGCGAATGCGAATATCAAATCAAAATTTACTTATTTTGGTTTAATCAAAAATTATAACCTAAATTATGCTTCGTAATCATTTTTAATATATAAATTGAAATAGCTGTGGGAGCTTTGTTGTCTCACAGATGTATAAGCACAAAATTTTGTATACTAACACCAAACTCTTACACTCAACGCTCTTTCAACAGTTAAGCTGTCATCATATTGGAGTGAACCAAAACAGTTTTTTTGATTTATGAGAGAAGTTATAAGATGTTATTATAATTAAACAGAAAAATTATATAATTAAATTTATGGAGTGAAATAAAAACTAAAATTATATGGATTGCCAAAAAAAAAAAGGAATTTTATTGTCGTGTTATAACTTATTTATGGACTCATTTACATATTTTTAAAATCAGTTTCAAAAACAAAGTGACGAACGAGTCTAACCTTTGTATGGGTTTAAAAGTAAGATTCTGCAAGCTTGTATATTTCTTAGTAAAATGAGATTGAATGCATGAGAATTGGTAAAAAAAACTGACTTAGGACGAGGTATGTTTTAACATCCTGACAGCTAATTTCTCTTATTTTGCAAAATTAACTAGGCCTAAACACAAATTTCGCTTCGTTGACTATCGCTACTAATTTGAATTGACAGCTGCGAAAATGGTACTAGCTAATGACGATAAAATTTGCATCAATACTTGAAATTAGAGAATGATACATGGCGAGTTCTGCCATAATTTGTTGCTGGGTGATATAATAAAAAAAACATAAGTTACAATTTTGTTAAGAAACACAATTGCCAGGCGAGCGCAAAGTAGGCAGGTGCCCAAGGAATGTAAGAACGCAAGTACGACAGTTATGGTGCTTTTATTTCAATTTATCTAACTAATGGGGTTTTATAGTCTGTTTCCCATGTAAAAACATACAAAGCATTCATTGTGTCCTTACTGGAAATTAAAGTAGTGCTTTTGTAGCGATTTTATATTGTCCGATCGCTCAGTGGTTTGTTTTCGCCCGTGTGCCTGTCACTTTGACGCAACTGACGGCCCGAACCGCACAGACACGAAGTATAGATACCAGGAGTCCGAACGTAATGTTAAATAAATGGTAGCATTTTAGGGGACAGAATGTTTTGCCGGTAGAGCGCGCTACTTTTTAGGAAGTACTCGTTTAAATCCTTACGCGGTTAATCTTGTTGATACTGACCACGAAGTATAGATACCAGGAGTCCGAACGGTATAGGCTTTTCCGCAGTATTCGTGGTATACAATATTAAACCCAGATCATAGTTCTCTTTTCTGCCACTAGCTGCGCAAATGTTCAGGACGTACCGATGTTTTTATTATTATCAAACGTAAATACGCGCTGTCGAATGTCGAAATTATTAAAATTATAAAACTAAGTATAAAATATTAATGTAATTGTTTAAAAATAGTTTTAATAAAAAAATGGGAAGGTGTTGTGCTGTTTATGGTTGCCTCAGTGGCCGAAAGGCAAGTGGAAATGTGGCTAAAGTGGATATATTCAAAGTTCCGAAAGTGAGTAACCTAAAAATAATATTAAACATCAGTGTTGTTAATAAATATTGTATTGTATACACTAGTGTATTTGTCAAATCTAAATTGTTTGGTATTTAAATGTTAAACGTCTTTTATTTATAACTAATACGATTAATAAATAATATATTTGATTGTAATCAATTACTTTCCTATTATCAAGCATTGTAATACTGAAATAAATAGGTATTTAACCATTTTTGAATTTATATTTACTACTTAATTTGCAGAAACTATGTTTACATTCTTTACTTTACTTACGGTTTGTTTAATAGTTTAACACGTAGAGACAAAAGATGAACTATAATTTTAATTCTTAAAGACCTGTTGATAACATTATTTATTTTTTGATAAAATTGTTTGCTACTGGTTAATTGTATTATTTATTTACTAACATCACACATTTTTAGCTTTGCAGATTATCGAAATAATATTTTCAGAGCTATCAGGTGACTGTCAGTATCAACAAGATTACCCGCGTAGGTATTTAAACGAGTACTTCCTCAACCGTGGCGCGCTCTACCGGCAAAACATTCTGTCCCCTAAAATGCTACCATTTATTTAACATTACGTTCGGACTCCTGGTATCTATACTTCGTGATACTGACAGTCACCTGACAGCTCTGAAAATATTATTTCGATAATCTGCAAAGCTAAAATGTGTGATATTAGTAAATAAATAAATACAATTAACCAGTAGCAAACAATTTTATTAAAAAATAAATTAATGTTATCAACAGATCTTTAAGATTTAAAATTATAGTTCATCTTTTGTCTCTACGTGTTAAACTATTAAACAAACCGTAAGTGAAGTAAAGAATTTAAACATAGTTTCTGCAAATTAAGTAGTAAATATAAATTCAAAAATGGTTAAATACCTATTTATTTCAGTATTACAATGCTTGATAATAGGAAAGTAATTAATTGATTACAATCAAATATATTATTTATTAATCGTATTAGTTATAAATAAAAGACGTTTAACATTTAAATACCAAACAATTTAGATTTGACAAATACACTAGTGTATACAATACAATATTTATTAACTAACAACACTGATGTTTAATATTATTTTTAGGTTACTCACTTTCGGAACTTTGAATATACCCACTTTAGCCACATTTTCACTTGCCTTTCGGCCACTGAGGCAATCATGAACAGCACAACACCTTTCCATTTTTTTATTAAAACTATTTTTAAACAATTACATTAATATGTTATACTTAGTTTTATAATTTTAATAATTTCGACATTCGACAGCGCGTATTTACGGTTGATAATAATAATAACATCGGTACGTCCTGAACATTTGCGCAGCTAGTGGCAGAAAAGATAACTATGATCTGGGTTTAATATTGTATACCACAAATACTGCGGAAAAGCCTATACCGTTCGGACTCCTGGTATCTATACTTCGTGCGCACAGAGCTCGTTTATTGCTATGACAAAAGGCCTGCAGCTAGTCTGAGCATTCCACAAACACCATAGGTTGTATATTTTCCTACCAACCTAAAAAAAGAAACGTGAAACACCATAAACCTTTTTTTAGACAAAGGGGCAAGTTCACTAACTATATAATAATGTCTGCGGATTTAGCAGCGCTACCGAACGAAGCAAAATTTGTTATCCGGAGATTTAAAACATACACACCTTTATAGTGTAATAGAACAGTTATTTTTTGACAGATTCTTGAACGTGACCTCCTGTTTTATCTGCAAATATTCAAGCTTTTCACTTATTTTTAAAACTAGAATTGTAACCCAAGAAAGTACCAGCATATTTTAAAGTTTGTCAAAGTTTAGATGTCTGCAATTTGGTTTTTAAAACTGATTTAAAAAATGAAGTCAGCACTCTGACACCATCAATTGTCGAGAACCTTTATCAGTTGCGCTCCCCTCAACTGATTGAACTCCAGAAGATTGTATCATAATTTTTTTGACAGGTTTTCGTTAACCTTGTTTGTGAAATATTCTTTGTCCTAGAAATCACAAGGAAACGGCGTTATATGCAGTATGACTCCTGATTTTGAGTCTCTGTGAGCTAGTTTTCCCTGAAACTTCCAAATCTCGAAAATCATTTAGCCATAAAATCCCATAACAGTTATGAAACTGACATAACTTGCTTAATTTTATTTAGCAATTAATTTGTTGCCTGATTACATATATATTCTACCATAAGAAATGTATATATGTAGTTGACATTTATGTCATCATACAACTGTTATTTCTCATTGCAAGTACAAGTGAATACCTACCTGTGCTACCTGTAAGACTTAACTTTGGGAATCACAAGTAGGTTATACAGTGTGCAATGTTCCTAATGAGTAACATCATAATATTTACGCTTTTCATTGTCAAACATATTCGCAAAAAATTCGCATGAATAACCGCGAATACGAGTGCGAATATTAAAAAACACGCAAATATTCGCTAATGGGAATGCGAATGCGAATATTCGTTACATCCCAAGTAACAACCGTATTAGAGATAGATGTCGAAATCCAATATGCTTAGTGGTTAAGAATTTTATTTACCTTGAAAAATACTTATTCAGGAACAGACGAACACAGTGAAATTATAAACTGATCCCAAGAATTCCTAGAAACTTAAACGCAACGTCACCTACTTCTTCTTCGAAATCCGTCTGCAAAATTTATTTTTTATCATAAAATGTGGAGCAACAAGAAAATGTCAAACATAAACTTTCTTTGAAACAGTCGATAAATTAAAAAATCGTTAATAAACTCAACAACTTCTTCCATCGACAAATTAATTGATAAACTTCGGATACAAAGTAAAAGCTGAGCTTGGAAAGCTAATTTTTTACCTTTCTTTACTTTTCTCCCCACAACTAATTACCGGGACTTAATTAACAAAGTTGAATTCTGTCGACAAATATTTATATGACTGATGATATTGGATTCAAGCTGAGGTGGTTCAGTTAATCATCGCTGGCGTCGTTTCAATGGCTGCAATGGATGGAAATTCACAACAAACATACTCAAAACTATGCACAAGTGGAAAGGGAAGAGAACTTGCAAATGGGTATCAGAAGAAGTGAGTTGGCTTGAGGGGAAACGGTAGTAGTGTTGAGATTGGAATAGAATACCAGAACAGAACTTTCATTTGATTAATGGGAGAGCTTCAAAACAAAACAGATTAAGAAGTTTATATTTGCGTGATGTGGTACAATCAACGTAAATGAGATCCTTCATTATATTGTGGCATTTGGGAAGTGATAGCAAGAAATTAGTTGGAATAGGTAGTTGGAAGAAAACTCGGTTTACTGTTACTCAAAACGAATTATCCATTATTTTGGAGAATGTGGAAGAGGCTATTTTATTTAAGCGAAAATCGTTTAGCTTGTTATATGAGAATTTATTAAATAAAACAATAAAGGAGGGCAGGTCATTTGAGACTGAACCAGGGAAGTGAAGGTTTCTCACAAAATATACTCCCTGTATTAAATATATGATCGCGAAATGAATTCCGACATCCAGGAGTCTCTGTGAGCTAGATTTTCCTGAAACTCCTGGATGTCGGAATTCATTTCGCGATAAAATATTTAATTCAATTATATGTAATATATACATAAATAATTATTCGAGAATTCAGTCAGATCAGTGGGGGAGGCAACTGATGAAGAATTATTTGAGACTTCAATCAGTTAAGGGGAGCGCCACTATATATATATATATATATATATATATATATATATATATATATATATATATCACTGCCGGGATCGATGGTAAAATGATGACGTTTCGGCAGAGTCACATCTGCCCTCTTCAGGTCGGTTCGCAGCATAATTCTCATAGCTTTCTTTCGCTTACTCAAATATTAAGATTTTCAGGAGCGCGCAAGGTATTATATAGTCGCGGCTCGACGCCTATCGGTTGGCACCGTGAACGGCTGCGTGTGATTGACCCTTGGCCTCCCGCTTGCTGATTAGTTATGTCCGGTTGAGTTGTCCGGGCCGGTACGGTTTTTAATATAATTTTCCAACAATTGGATAAATTCTGGATTTCATTGCGTGCCTTTAGACTGTGAGGCCTCTTCGCTATTTCAATTGCCTCTTTTATGAGTCTTGACTTCAGGTGTTCTATATTTGCCAGTACTCTGGTGTTGTCAAAGTCTATTCGGTGTGACGTCGTGGTGGCGTGTTCCGCAATGGATGTTGTTTTTTCCCGCATTTAGTGCCAGCGAAAACTTAAAAACAAATATATATACACGTTGGGCTAAGCCAAATATAATTGAAAATTTAGTATTTGAATATTTATTTATTGTAATGTAATAGAATAATTTTTAAGTTTTTCTCAGGGGCCTTTTTGCTTGGGTTCTGAATCGTCAAACTTTAATAAGCGTAATATGTACTTATGTTTCTTATATTTTTCAGAATTCTTGTTTTCTTGACAAGTGCTATTACCTTGAATAGTTTATATTTTTATTTATACCCAAATTACTTTTATTTTTAATAGACTTCGTAATATGAACTTTGAAATAACTTTTCCCCAAAAAAATTATTATCTATATATAAATAGGCAAAGGCAAAACGATTAGGTACCATTTTCTCCTGTGACTCTCAACCGATTTTCTTGTTTTTGTTTTGTTTAGTACCTACTGATGACCTTTAGTGCAGAATGCTAATATTAATTTAAAATATTGATCCATTCATTAAATAAAATATAATAAAAATTCATTATTTACGTTCATAATGTCAACACCAAACAACTGAATGTGCCGCCGCCGCCAGATTCAAAACATTGACTAATTATATATAGAGGGACCATGCTGTTATATACTTGGAGCATGTACTTCTGGAAGTGGCATGCAAGCGTTGTTATTGTTTAGTGGTAAAGTAATCGTTGTATATTATAATAACACAGGACGATTCCCGTTAGAAATCATTTTTTTCGTGGGTGGCACATAAGCAGTTGAATATATAGGGTGTTTACAATATAGAGATTGTAATTATAACTAATAAAATAATTATATAGGGAAGGCCATTAGCGGTTGAATTTACAGGGTTCTTGGAATAGAAGGTGCAGTAGAATTACAGTTATACAGGTGGTGCAAAAAATATTATACAGAGATGCATATACAAGGTGGCCGAATGGAAATGCAACATTTCGTAACCCATAAGCAGTTGTATATATAGGGAAGATGAAATATAGGGTGAGAGGAATTATAGATATACAGGATGATGATAAAAAATGTTAGAAAAGGAAATGATTTATAAAGTAGCCCACGAAGAGTTCCATATATATGATGATTGAAATATAGGTCGGAGTAGAATTATAGTTACAGAAGATACTTAAAAGTTTCATAAACAAAAAGAGTAAATACGGTGCCTCATAGGCAGTGTCATATACAGAATGGTTTACCTGGTGGTTTAAAAATGTTAAAAAATATTATGCATGGTCCATGAGCAGTTGCATATACACGGTGGTGGAAATATATAATGAGATGGAATTATTATAATATGGATTTTAATAAATGTTAGAGAACTGAGTGCAATTATAGTTATATAGGGAGGTTAGAAAATATAAATATGTAGGGTAGCCCATTAGCCATTGAATTTGAACAAAAATAAAGTCCTATGAATTATATCTGCAAAAAACTTGAATTTCGTTACTTATTTGTAGAAGCGAGATGTAAGACCGACATCTAGGATTTTCGAGGAAACTATCACACAGAGTTTCCGAATCTGGATCCGTTCCGGGTAATTGCTGTTCTCCCGAAAGTCCTAGGATAGAATGTCACGATAAAATTTTCAGGTTACTTAACCTGCCAGAGGTATTGACACAATTGGTTGAATTTCGACCACTGGGCGACAGTTAGTTTATATAAATCTTCCTAATCTCCGAGATAATTTTTGAAAACTGCCTACTTGTTATATTTTTGATTTCTTTTCCCTTTACTATATTTTCCACAAATTTGAAAATAACTTGGATGTAATTGTCAAAACTGCTTCTGATTTTTGAGGTTAGTTGTTTTATTTGACTTGGAACAACTGTTTTAACACAGAATACATACAACGTTGTTACCATGGAAAGATACTAGACGTCTCACACTTAGATCATGTACCTTCTAGATATAGCCTGTCATGCACAAATGTCATGGTAAGACTAAAGAGAGAGACGGCAATAGTGAGGACAAGAGGCTATTTCACTCGGTTGGGACCTGCTTCCAATGAAATACGTTCAGCATGTTGTTCATTGGCTGCTTCCACCTACCAAGTGAAATAATCTGTTACGGCCTCTATTGCCCTCTCTTTCTAGCATTGCCATGATTTTGTTCATGACAGGCTATATCTAGGAGGTACATGATCTAAGGTCTCACAAGAGAATAGTTCATCTACACTCTTGAACACCAAAATGATGAAAGAGAGCTCTCAGTGTCAATCCCTTATATTTACAATATCAAAAATTGCCACCAGTTATTTACGATTTAATTTTTTTATTAATTTCCAAATATTTCCCACATGGAATTATTATGAAAGTTATAACAAATTCCAATTTAATTTTTCATACCCTTTACCCTGTAAACCACCAGCTGTACCAGGTACTTTATAAAAAATTTATTTATTTTACTATGTTCTCTCTGCAATTCTATAATTTAAACGTTCTATCTATGTTTTTCGTGTTTTTCAATGGTGTGGAAATTTTGATATTTGCTAAATCTATTTATAAAAAATTAAAATAATTTAAAAGTGTTAATGATCTAAATATGTGCATATGCCTAAGTTTGTGATTCTACATAATTTCCCAACTCTACCATTGTTTATGACTGAATTTACTTTTTTATGTCTAACCTTTTATAATGGTTTTAGCAACTTTCCTTTTCATGTAAGTATTATTGCTTATTAAAATTTATCTACATAATAGTTCGTTTTTGAAACATTAATATGTTCTACTACTATTTTTGTGTTTGAATGTAATCACAATTCATTAAAACTGTGTAACATTCTATCAGTTAGAATAGATTTAAGGCAAATGAAGCCTTAAATCTATTTACAATCAATTAACACTACATTTCATAAACTAAATTCTTGCAATTTCCTTTCTTTTATTCATTTATTTTTCATGGCTTTTCAAATTGATCAAAATTACCCCATTAATTAATTATATGTTTTATTTGGTGCTGCTATAGAATATAGAATTTACTTTATTGTATTACAATCTATATGTGTTAAATCATGTGTGTGTTTTAATAATCTAGAACTGACTTGTGTTTCTCCAATTTTTCCAATAATCGTAATTTAAGCTTTGGACTACACTACTTTTCCGAAATACTTGAGACATTACTGGAACTGTTAGTGTCCTAAACAGTTTTGTGCCATTTGAAGATAACTGGGCATCTATTTGGTTAACAAATAATAACGTGTCCCTGAAATTAAGTGGCAAAATAAAAACATCCAATGGAGAACAAATATTGTGGTAATCGAAAACAACAAACAGTTACCATCTCTGTCGGTAAATACTTGTTACTTGTTGACATCAGGAAGGACGTATATTCTAAATACACTGAAAAACAGGTAACTTAAAATTGTTGCATACTGTCACTAGAGTTATTTTTATACAGAATCGGATATCTTGTGCAGAAAGCTTTGATGTGCTATCAAGAACGAATTAAGTCTTGTGTTACCACAACGAATCAGGAGCCACACCCTAATCATCTCCAGTGATCACACATTTTTTAATTAATAATAACCTGGCATTAACTTTAATACTCTCTTTGAGGTGTCATTCTTTTATACGTAAGACAATATATATAATATATATTGTTTCTGGTTAGGGAACCTTCATCAGTTGCGCTTCCCACAATTGAATGTCCTCTCGAACACTTTTTTATGTAGATGTCTTTACATCTCGCGTCTTCAAATTTAACGAAATATATCAAATATATAAAGAAGTCTTCGAGAGGACATTCAATTGTGGGAAGCGCAACTGATGAAGGTTCCCTGACCAGAAATATATATGTTATATATTAATATATAATATTTATTGTCTTGCGTACAAAGGAATGACACCTCGAAGAGACTATTCAATATCTTTGACAGGTGAAGTAACCTGAAAATTTTATCGTGACATTCTGTCCTAGGAGTTAAGGGCGAACAGCAATTACACGGAACAGCTCCAGATTCGGAATCTTTGTGTGCTAATTCTCTCGAAAATCCTAGAT
This sequence comes from Octodonta nipae, assembly GCA_034190945.1. Classification (NCBI taxonomy): domain Eukaryota; kingdom Metazoa; phylum Arthropoda; class Insecta; order Coleoptera; family Chrysomelidae; genus Octodonta; species Octodonta nipae. The sequence continues at coordinate 13,566,855 of CM067221.1, read as the reverse complement.
GTCGGTCTTTACATATTGCGTCTTCAAATTTAACGAAATGTATCAAATACATAAAGAAGTGTTCGAGAGGACATTCAATTAACTTTAATGTTGAATTATATTTGAACACCTTAAAACGGATACTTATCAGCATAAAGAATGCATGATACGAAAATCTCTCAATCACCGTTATCCACCCCAGGTAGATTATATAGAACAAGATCTGTGTGTATGTAAGTAATGGAAATTCGCACATCATCCCTTAAACAGTACTAAATTGGATGTCTCTAGGTAAAAAGGGAGTACGGTGGTTAAATATGGACACAGAGGAGCAGAAGAACAGCTGTCCAGTAGCTGATATGCAAAGTTTACGTGATACAGTGCTTTATGAAATCTTTATAGCTTTGGTTTTGGATAAAGCATTGTGAAATTAATGACTCACTTTTGTGAGATTAAAAATAGATATGTTAAGAAACATCAATGAGTTAAAAGATCCTTATTTGATTTTTAAATTTCATAATTTGAAAATGAAGAAAAAGAGAAAAAGAAGCACCTTTTGAAATGGTTTGAAGAAATTTCACTTGATGCTGTATTCTGCCACTCCGAAAATTATCTCGATGCATCTGAACGTAGTTTGCATAATACTGAAAGTGAAGAATCTAATGAAAGTGATACGTTCAAAAGTCGATATAGTGCTAATTGAAAATGTCTTGAAATAAAACAACCCCACACAAACTTGTAATCTAACTATCTGGGATGAAAGCGGGGGGCAAAAGAAACTAAAAGTAAATTAGATTGTTGGACATTTTGTTTTTGCTCCAGTTTGTAAAACTACTTATATTTCTATTAAATGTAATAATGTTTTAATATATAATAAGACAAATACTGATTTTAAAATTATTTGTTTTTCTTACCATCACAACCGCAACATTCACCACTTGTAAGTATAGGGCATAATAGGTATATAAGAAAAACCCGCCTAGCGCCCCTATAAATGCTGTAACCCCCGTTAATAATAAACTCGAGAGTTTTCCAGATTTACAAGCTTTTGTGGGTGAAAATTTCGGGCATACTTTAGGACCTTGCAAGCGTATTGGACAACATTCTTGTTTGGGCAGCTCACTGCCATGATTTACACAGGCTTCTGGACAAGGCCCTTTGGAGGAGCCAGAGCAGGGTCTTTCATTTTTCTCGTACATATTATAAATTACTGTATGAATAAATCTTATTAATATGTGCGAGAAAAATGAAAGGCCCTGCTCTTGCTCGTCCAAAGGGCCTTGTCCAGAAACCTATGTAAATCATTGAAGTGAGCTGCCCAAACAAGAATGTTGTCCACCACCGATTCTCGACATTTCGAAATTTGGCTGAGGATTGGTTAGGAGAACAAGGTCATCTCGTAAGTGTCTTGTGCTACCTCTGACCGCTGAGCATCGACGGCAACGCCTACAGTAGTGCAGAGAACGACAACATTGGAACGTGTAATGGCGTCAGATCGTCTTCTATGATGAATCTTGATTCTGCTTGGGTGGACATGATGTCCGAAGAAGGTCAACAACAATTTGATGTAAAACGACATTACACCGAACAGTAAGGGTTATGGTATGGGGTGCTAATGCACGTGGAAGTAGGTCACATTTAGTAATTTTTTCAGGCAACATGACAGCGCCACGTCAGGAAGTAGTAGTGGAGTCGTATGTACTCCTTTACCTTAACCGGCTCATGGATCATGGATCCCATATTTCTACAAGATAATCCTCGGCCTTATGCTGCTCGATTTAGTTTCAACTTTTTTTAAAAGACTCACTTGAATCTGTTACCATAGCCTCACAAATCCCCCGATATTTCGCCCATAGAACATGTTTGGAATATGATGGATAAAAGGCACACATTTTGGAGGTTCTAAAACATGAAATACAGGTAGCTTGGAATAATATTTCTCAAGAAGAACTAGAACACCCTATTGAATCAGTGCCAATACGTGTTGGGGAGTGTATACATAAGTGCGGAGTACAAACACATTGTTAACAAACTTACTGAAAAAAAACTCCATGGTACTTTTTTTTCAAATTTTAGTCATTTACTCCTTACTATAGCATCTATGTTTTACCAAAACAATATTAATTTTAAACATATCCTTCTGGGTGTTGCGAAATCATTGTCAGTGAGTATATATTACTTTTGTTGAACACGTCGCTAATGGTTCCATTCACATCATACCCACTGATTCCCGTTTAAACAATTTATATTAAAATGTAGAAAAGAAACTGTGAGGATCAAAGTGAAAGCTTTCGCCAGGATATTAAAACTTTAGAGGACCTCTACGTAAGCCTTCTTGAGACGACCAATCTTATCGAATTATACTTTGGATTTTTTAACGAACGTCGTTGGCTTGCATGCATTTATCCTGCTAGATCTTCGGATTCCAACCCCAAGCAACTGTTTCTTAGAATGAAATCAAACAGTTCAGTCCAGGCTCTTGGATCGGGTGTATTTTAGAGAATGCTCTCTGACTTTATGCTCTCTTGTCTCTCCAGGAGAACACCCTTACCACTGTTCTTACTTTGTACGTTAGCTAATGCCTCTCCAATTTTTCAGATGCGGCAGTATCGAATATTGCAGTTGCAGAAAGTAATTCTCTTACAGGCGAAGATTCAATAGGTTTTGTATTTGTTGTTAGTCTTAGCTTTGTTTTTTTTTTAGTTCCTGTCTTATTATTATCTAACGATTATCCGTCACTTGTGAAACATATCAAAATTGTTATCGAATCTTCTATGTCCAAACCAGCGTCGTTATCCTGTGCGACTTTTAAAATTTAGAAAATAGCGTAAGTGGTGGTTACCATCTTGCATCTATGCTATAAATGTTACTGGTGTCATCTTCTAGTGAATTCCAGCTCATATTACCAAGTATGCAGTTTGGGCTACTATTTTGTGTTCGTTTTATTCTCATTGGTTAATCAATTGCCTGCTTTTTGAGACACCATATTCTCCAAAATGATAGACCAATTCGAATGAAGTTTTCGGTTATGTACAGAAGTAGGCTTGGGCCCACTCTGAGTATATGTTTTATTTAATCCTGGTGAAAATAAAAAATATATAGAGTGAACAATAATTCCCTCAACGGCTGGATATCTGGAAAATTACGAAAAGTACGGGAGAACAAAAGTTATTAAGCTATCCAATGGTGACACGTAACTTTACCTTGACCTTGGAAGTTTTTTATTCGGATATGTATTTTTGAACATAAACTAAATTGTCAAATGTTATAATCGGAAAATCTGTTTTCGCAACAAATGCCCGATTTTCAAGAGACCATTTTATAAAATACCAACCTACTGATGTTCTATCAACCACATCCTACCACCATTTTGACGTCCAGCGAGAAGCTACAGAAAATTATCAACAGAAGAATTTTAATAGAAAAGAAGTAGGTATGAAACTGAATAGAATATGGTATACTGCTCTATGGGGCGCGAAACCAAAGCCATCGATGGGTCTTGTAAACTCTGCCTCCTTGATTGACATTTTCCAATCAGGAGACCCCATGGTCCGAAATGCAGAACTAAATACTAGTTATCCATTTGCGCCAGGGCCGCTGAAGATGTCTACCACAATTGCAAACGAAACATTTGGAAGAAATTCCAATGGACTATGGAAAAACAGTTAAAACATAACTTATCCACAAACATTTTTTTTATTGTTTGCAAAAGCTATAGTAAACACAAAATTCATTTAAACTTTGGAAGTTCTTTCAGTGTAGGACCTGGTAAAATCCCTAGTTGAAGTTCAATATGTGCGTATTTGTATTTTTGCATTTAGATTGCTTGTTTACAATCGAAGCGTGCGAAATTGCGATGATTCTTGGAAAGCACGCTTATAAATGATTAATTTGTCTTTGAAGCTCTACGGCATTTGCAAAAACATGATTTTGTGAATTCTCGTGCTCGGTTTTTCTGCGGACGAACATTAACTCAACTCAAATCTATATGTATATAATAATAACAAAATAGAAACTAAGACATTAACTCTAACATAGTTGGTTCTCCCAGCTTTAAAATCTAATTTAATTTAACGCTGTACCATAATGAATAGTTTTGTATAATCTCAATCCTTAAATAAAACTTTTTTAAATTACATTAGTATAAACTATCGCAAATTGTGGGAAAGGGTGAGCATGGAGTGATCTCAGTGCGTTTAAACCTACCTTCCTTAGCAAAACGTCTACATCATCGCACAACGTTGAAAATGTAACGAATTCTCATAGTTTTATCTGCTTGTTTTTTAAATTATAGTTCTACATATAATTTAATAATATAAACATTTTGCAATGCAAATGACAAAGTCGTACCTAGGAACGCTACATAAAATTCTAAAGATAAGTCTTCCAAATTCTTCAAATTTGAAAGAAGCTTTGTTATTTTACATGATCTTTAAAATTTTCTGTGCTACCCTGTATATATCAAATTTACAGTAGGTTTCATTAGTTACATCAGTTTTATTGTCAGATATTAATATCAAAATGTAATTACGATATTTGTCAACAATCAGTGTAATGAACCTAATAGATGTCGGTGACATCTACCGTCCAGTGAGTAATTTAAGTATATGAAGGCATACTGTAACGGAAATTCCTCAAGACACATAGGAAATTAATTAAACAATTATTAGCACAACATCATCATAAACCATTCCAGGTAACCCCATTAAATTCAGCATGTCTACAAAAATTATCATGTACACCAAATAGTTTAAATAGCAAAACAATCGACTGATGGCACACTTCGATAATTGATGTCAATCGCGAACCATCAGTCGACAGTTCAAAATGTAGCGTGGTAATGATTAAATGTAGTTAGCATAGTGTAACCAAATAAGCAGTAGAAATAAACAATAGTCTCTACAATTAGTATTATTGGTCGAAACGGCTGCAACATTATAATATCACATGGCGATCCTGAACCATAAATAATGACCAACCTTCACAATACTACGCTATTACATATACCATACTCTTGACAGATGGTTCGAGTGTTTTATATAAAAACACATAAGTAAATATATATATATAGATATATATCCACATATTTAGAACTATATCATTCAACATATGACAGCCGTTTCGAACCAGGAGTTCTCGTCAGATACGCTTCCTCGAATGACAAGTTCTAAAGTGAAATACTTGGATGTAATACACAACAGTAAGACAACAATCAATGTAATGAACCTAATAGATGTCGGTGACATCTACCGTCTAGTTCGAAACGGCTGTCATACGTTGAATGATATAGTTCTAAATATGTGGATATATATCTGTATATATATATATTTACTTATGTGTTTTTATACAAAACACTCGAACCATCTGTCCAGAGTATGGTATATGTTATAGCATAGTATGCCTTCATGTACTTGAATTACTCACTAGACGGTAGATGGCACCGATATCTATTAGGTTCATTACACTGATTGTTGTCTTACTGTTGTCTATTAGATCCAAATATTTCACTTTAGAACTTGTCATTCCAGGAAGCGTATCTGACGAGAACTCCTGGTTCGAAACGGCTGTCACACGTTGAATGATATAGTTCTAAATATGTGGATATATATCTGTATATATACGATATTTGTCATTGCGAATCCTTTTAACTTTATAATTTTTTTAATTTCTGTTAATTTTGTGTAATACCATTAAAAACGGGTTGTACCCGTTACGGAAAAATACTTGTTTATCTCATTTCTAGCTCTACATAATTCATGTAGATTAAGACATCGGCAATTTTGACGACACAGACCAAGTTTGTCCAGAAAATGTTGATACTATTCTAGCAGTTGTATCGATGATAACATGTTGACATAAGTCAGAAAGGAACTTGTGAACAACAAGACAGAAAGAAAATGTTCAAATCCTGATAATTAACTTTTTCGAACACAAAATGTCGGGACATCACGTTGAGAAACAGTCTGTACAAACCTGGGAAAGCCAGAAAATATGAACACTCTAAATTTGCCATAAAATCCCACCCCTTATCGTTCTTTTTTACTGAAAAGATACTAACTGAGATTTGTTTGACTTAATCATCATCACATGCTCAAGGCTTTCGAGTCTTTACACCACCGTTTTCACAGAAACCTCATGAATATGCTAATTACGACAGAAAACTGTAGGTCAGACTTCACAGCAATTCCGTCGACCGCAAAATATGGGCAGCAATCCATTTCAATTAGTTTTCTGCGTCTCAATAAGACTGAAAACAAATTGGTGTCCTCTGTTTTCCCGCCGCATTTTCGTGAAAGTGACAAAATCCCGTAATTAATCAATTCAAGTTCTAACACGTTCCGTGAATGTATAACAACCTGTATTCGACTTTCCATAATTATATTAAGTTCAGCTCTAATCGCTTTACCGAAGAGGGTATCGACGACTTGTTTCCGCTCACAGATAGAGCAGATCAAAGGGAAACGCTCTCTCTTTCGGTGGCTCCGTGGAGTAATAAATTTAAATCTGCGACGTAAATCTTAATCGTCTGTCGTCTCTCTGTGTGTGTGTGTACATATATATGTAGACTCCCGCTGTTTATGTGCCCTATGGGGGTTTGTTAATGCTCATAATAAACAAACGACGTACATAGCGGGGGTATTGTTCTCACATCATTTAGTAGTGATGTGATTACGGGTCTATAGACGGCGCGTAGGTGGATGGAAATCGATGATTTTTAACATTGTATGTAAGTGACTGCTCAGGAGTGAATTTTGGGAATATTTGGCGTTAAATATTATGAGAATACGACGTAGAGTAGAGACAAGAAAGCAGAAAGTTTGCCAGTCTTGGTGTAGAGAGTCTAAACAGTATATGAAATGCCCCATTTAATCTACATGAATTAGGCACTACTAAGTTACTTTGCGTTATTACAAGAAAATAATGAATAAATAATTTGGTCAAGTGCGAGTTGGACTCGCATACTAAGGGTTCCGTACCACCTTCAAAATTCGCTTGAGATTTATAAAAATACATATGTATTTAGTTTTCTAATTTGGCACCAAAAATTAACATTAGAGTTTTATTTTACTAATAAACTTTCAGGGAAGACTTTTATAATTTACTGTCTGAATTTTGAGGCTCTATAGACTGGAAGATAAGGGACAAAATAGGTCAAGTTTTAAATTATAAATTATTAAATCTGTTATTCAAATTATTTAAAAATACAAATAAAATATATTTTTCAAAATTTAAAGAGTGTGGTTTCTAAACTGAGAATTATGTCGATGATTAATATTTTTGCTAATATCTTTTAAACAAATGATTTAAAAATATGATATATTTGTAATTCACATAATGAGCCTTTTATTTGATATATTAAATGATGGGATTGAAAATTAAATTTTTATTTTCCATTTAATTGCATAATTTGTCCCTAAAATTACTATGGAGGTTTTCTTATAATTTTTCTTATAAATTTCAAGTGAGCCCCAGTACCCCTAATTATTTTCAAAATTTTAGGTAGTCTCGTTTTGGAAAAAAGCGAGAAATGAGAATTTTTTATATCTTTGTTAATATCTTGCAAACAATTACTTTTAAAAATATAAAAATATATATTTGTATTCCTCATAATGAGCCCATTCATTTGATATATTGCATGATGCGCAAAAAAATATTTTTTATTTTCCGGTTAATTCTATAATTTGGCCCCCAATATTAATATTAGGGATTTCTTCGTATTTTTCCTGTAAACAAAAAAATTTAGATCTTATACTGTGGGGAATATAGGGGGAATGGATATTATTTTAATATATTTTAAAATATTTATTTAAAAATTTTAAAAAAATATTTGTATCATAATGAGCCCTGTGATTTGATATATTACATGATCCGTTAGAAACAAGTTTAATTTTTTATTTTCCATTTAATTCTATAATTTGCCCCCCAAAATGAAAATTAGGGGTTTGTTCTTATTTTTCCAGTAAAGTTCAGGTGAGGCGCTATACTTTTATTTTTTTTTCAAAATTTTAAAGCTTATGGTTTTGAAGATTTTATATTTTTGTTAATATCTTTTAATTAATTTAATTTAAAAATATGAAAAAAATATATTTGTTTTCGTCATAATGATTCCTTTCATTTGGTATGTAACATGATGCGTTAGAAACAATTTTAATTAAAAGTAGTGGTTTCTCCTTATTTTTCCAGTAAACTTCAGGTCAGACTCTACACCTCCATTTTTTTTCAAAACTTTATGTTTTATAGTTTCGGTGATAAGGGGGGGATGGGTGAATTCTGGTATATTTTTCTTAACATCTTTTAAATTATTCTTTTTAATATGAAAAAAATATATTTGGTTTTCTCAGAATGAGACCTTTCATTTGATGTATTACATGATGCGTTTTAAAAATTTTTAATTTTAAAATTTTCATTTTATTCTATAATTTGCCCATCAAAATTAATATTAATGGTTTCTCCTTATTTTTCCTGTAAAGTTCGGGCAACACTCTATATTTCCTTTTTTTTTTCAAACTTTTAGGATCAGTAGTTTCCGATATCAGGGGGGAACGGTCAATTTTTTTAGTTCCCGCCCCCATAAGTACCCCTAAAATCAAAATTTCTTCTTTTGCGATTTGTACTGTTGATCGGGTCACCAAACTATACAATGATACCAAATTTCAACCTCTTCCATGCAGTAGTTTAGGAGAAAATTGCTGTGATGTTACAGAGGCAGAAATGCGGAGTGATATTATAAGGGTATCCGTATATTGTATATATGGAACCCTAAAAAGAGAAACTGTCTTTGAGACTGAACGATGGGAACGAAGCTTCTTAGAAAATATACTTCCCGTCTCTACATATCTTCCTGTCTCCATTTTTCTTTGTGTTATTTTTAATGTAATAAATAAGTATTCGAGTAACTAGAAGCGAAAGCAGAAGGCTACGAGAATTATGCGAACCGACCTGAAGAGGGCAGATGTGACTCTGCCGAAACGTCGTCATTTTACCATCGATCCCGGCAGGGATCAGTTATCAACTACGCGGATGAATTCCCGGAAACCATCTAATACAGTTAGTGCCCGCGAAAACTCAAAAACAATTGAGTTTGAGAATGCCAAGTTCCTGTAACCGTAAACCTTCACTGTCATCTACAATGAATCCGATTACCCAATTGCCCACAACGTGTGGTCCTATAAATTGTATAATGCTATTTGCAGAAGCTAATTCATATTTTTTATTACCTACACAATAAAACGTTCATTGTATCTGGTACGTTGGTGCTGGTCTTGTCCTACACCATTGAATACTGCTGCCTACAATGTAGGCCCTACATGCATGGCACAGCAAGGGAACCGACCCCCTCCTCCCTACCCCCAAGGCGTCACGCGTTTGTTGTGTTGGTAATTCTAAAATAATATGGAAGGAAGAAGCTAAACAAAGCAACCCTTAAATAAAGAAACTGTTAAATGAAACACGAAATGGCTCAGTTCCCTGTAAATTTCTGCATCATTTACATCTCTGTGTTCGATGACAGTGGTAGACCACCATTGGCATTGTCAAAGTTTGCTGTATGGCAATTATCAATACAATGACTAGTTAAAGCCGAAGAATCTTTGTTCAATCTTATATCGCTTTTGTGAGAAGTTATTCGGTCTTTAAGTCTTCTTGAAGTTTGTCCAATATAAGTGGCTGGACAATGTTACAATTAATTTTATATATTACATTCGATTGGAGAAATTTTGTGATGTTATCTTTAACTTTACTGAACAAATCATTAACAGTTTTAAGAGACTTGTGAGAAATTTTAATATTAGGTTGATTATTGAATATCTTCAAGATCTTGGAGGTGATCTCTTTAAGGTAAGGAAGGGACACATATATGTAATTGGAATTCAGTAAATTTGTATCATTGCTTACATTAGAATTGTCATTTAATAAGGAATTTATTGGTATCAGATTTCTAAGTGTAAATCTTTCGATTTAACATCTTCTGAAAATTTCAGATCCAAGTTCCTGCACAACGATATAAAAGTCAAGCCTCTAATGCATTTTTAGATCTCAAAAACGACTGAAAATTTCAGATCCAATGCCTGCACAACGATATAAAAGTCAAGCCTCTAATACATTTTAGATGTCAAAAAACAAATGGTTTATTGAGTGCAATTAAAAAATTATTAATATAAAAACTGCAGTTCTCTCGCGGAGAAAAGAGTTGCAGAGGTTTTTTTAAGATCTAGTTAACGTTTTCGGAAAATTTCAGAGCCAAATGCTTACTCAACGATATAAAAGTCAAGCCTCTAAAGCCACCATTCTTAAGCCTATTTTTATATCTTGGACTCCTACTGATAACACTTTTTAGAATCGATTCAGATAAATATACAAACAACTTTTTATCGTATTAGTTTCGATAAACTACTCTTATACAAAACCAATATTATCGCAGTTCTCAATAACTCCAATAAAAAATGACGTCGAATGATATAAATCTAGCGGACGACATTTAATTTCCGCTTTTAATGTAAAGGCAAACAACGTTCTGATTCCATTCAATTACGCCCCATTTTTACTGTGTCGCAACAGGCCGGGCACGCTGATGAACCAGAAATGACGAAGTTCGCTTGCATCTAATTCCCTGGAATTTCCAAACGGCACGAACCGTTCCGGGATATTCGCATTGCTTTTCACTTGCGTCCCGAATTACCAGTCGGGCACACAACGCTGTTTGTACCTTTCAATGTCGTTTTGTGTTGAAACCAAGTTTTCAAGGTTCCATTTGTACAGCAGAGACACTTTACAAATTATCAGTTCTCCTGACAATTGAAATGTCACGTCTTTCAGAGTTAGTCGTTCTGTCAAATATCCATTGTAAGGCTTAAATGTCGTTTTGTCTTACGGAAAATTAAAAAAGCAAGTAAACGTTCGAAGAGAAATTCTGTAGCGTCTGAAATAGGTTTTGCTCTACAGTTGATAGTTCAAGCTCGCTGGTTTCCTTATAATCGATAGAAAACAATGGTTTGTTTCTTTGTGCAAAGATGTATAATAGCACAATGAAGGATACAGAAACAAGGAACGACTATTTCCGGGCTTCAAAAAGTTGATGTAGTATTATATACGGAATAGTTCTTAACACGTTCGCTACCGCTCGTCTCATATATGAGTCGTCTTGGTTTATTATATAGACCACCGGCTCCTATATGAGCCGATGCAGCACTTCTACTTTAAGTTAATTTTTTCTGTCTGGTCTATCGCTAGAGACTCTATACTTTGAAGAGGTCTGTACGAATATATGACACACATACGAGTCGAATGGTCTCGGGATATTTTTTAAGGTTTCCAGTGTATGTGTAAGTAAATATTAGTGCGATATGTCTTCGTCATAGAAAATACGTTTAACTGAAGGTGAGCTGTTAGAAGAAGCAAACATTGTTGTCGATTACAACAAAAGTATGTCTGGGATTGACCGCACAGATCAAATGATTTCGTATTACACTACACCAAGAAAAACCATTAGATGGTATCTAAAATTATTCTTTCATTAATTGGACGTTTGCTTATGGAATAGTAATTGGCTGTATCAGAAAGCTATAGGGAAGAAAAAGACTTAACTGAACTTCAGGGACGAGATAATACAATCACTCATCGACTCCACGACAGCTGACAAGGAGACAAATAAGAACTATGTTGTCCAAAGTTCCAGAATTCTTCATTTTCCAAAAAAAAAATCGAAAAAGACTAAGATGTCGCGTTTATTCACAAAATAAAAAAAGAAAGCAAACATCTTTTGTTTGCAATGTGTGCGTAGACAGCAAAGGAAATCCAATAGGACTATGTCCGGATACTTGTTTTGCGCAACACCATACATAATTTTTCCTGTTTTATGTTGTACAGTATAACAGATTGTTTTGCTATTATATATTTTGTTGCTAGTTTTCTATGAAAACTCAAATGAAATATAATATTTTTAGTTTTTTAGTGTGTAAAAGGGTGTCTCATATATGGGACTTGCGGTCTATTAGTGCAAATTATTGCTGTAGACCACTGTCTTATATATGAGTCATATTACTATAAAGAAAAATAAAATAGTTTTGCGAAAAAAACTCATCAATTTATTTTCATTACCTTATCTACTTGCATCTTTTACAAAAAAAAAACAAAGTGGTCTGTGTCAAACGATTTTTTTTTAAATGGCGGTAGCGAACGTGTTAACAACTGGATTTTTTTTTATTTTTCACCTTGTGATATAATAGATAATAAAAAACTTCTGCATCATCTTGACAATAGATTTATTCACAAATTGGAGTACATGTATTTTTCTGGGGGTACTTTCTACTAACTAGATGTCGCTGCTGTTTGTTGTGTTCCCTAAATAGGTATGGCGACAAGCCGTCTTCTGTCTCTTGTCGCTGTCGCTTGTCTCAGTCGCGTATCTCTAATTGTACCTTAATAAGTGACTTTTAAGCTAACGTTTATACAACATACTATCCTTTATTTTTATCAATGAGCCACCCCTTAAAGTTCATTGCATTTGTTTTGAAACATCTGTATATATTCTATAACCGCAAACTACTAGGAAAAGATATACGGGGTTGTTTTTCCACGTGAATTGGATATAAAATAAGAAACGGTGCATTTTTGAGTTGTTTGATTGATATTTTTAACTTTTTAAAGGTTTTGACATTTTGAGGATTTTGATTTCTTTGACGTTTTTGATGTTCCCCACATTCTTCACGTTCTTAACATTCTTGCCACTCTTGAAATACTTGATATTCTTGACATTGTTAACATTTTTGACATTCTTGACATTATCAAAATTTGCATGTCAATGTTGACATTGTAAAATATGTTCACATTTTTTATGTTTAATAATTTAATGCGAAATAAATACTCTAATCGATTTCGGGGAAAACTAGCAGTTAGAACTCCAGGTGTCACAGACACAAAAATTAAAAAAAAACAGAGCAATGAAGGAAAGGTTGGGCTAATATATCAAGGAAGTGATTGACAGATTACGTCACAAGAAAATCAAAAAGTAAAATACGTACTTTGTAAAAATGAGAACCCTTGTCAACTACAGTTGAATTGAACTGGTCACTCCTACTGGTAATGCTTATAAAACACACCTCAAATTCCTCCTAAAGACCACTAGATATTATCTAAGGTACCACCTTAGGGATATTCCTTAAACATAGAGTACTTCAGGTGCCGAGGAATATGAACGCAGTGTGAGATAAACTTATTATTAAGAATCTCTTTAAGAATCAATTTTCATTTAAAACCCCCGGTAGGACTATTTAGTGGGTAGTAAAATCGACCATAAACAAAAAGCGATGCTTTGATAGCCACCTTCATTGTAAATTTAAAAATGATCACGCGCCGCTTATATCTTATCGTAACACATTGTTACCGACTCCAAGGGTTTTAATTACAAAATGTTTAAACTCACTATAAACATCGTTATTCAACCGAAATAATTCTAATAATAATACTTATTTATCACAACACCGACGACCGATGTCCACAGCGTTGCCATCCACTAAATTTCTTTTCTCCCATAAGGCGATCGAGTTTATATATCGTTGCCAATTCGAGATAATTTGCTTGTCACTTAAGGTATATCTGCGTGTGTGGCTTCCAATTCCGGAACTCATTTCTTTATCATAAAGGCATTTTCTGGACTCCGTTTCTTGTTGTAGTCGTTTATCTGACTGGCTTATAACGTTGTTGTAGGTTTAGTTTTGAGTTACGATAATTAATTTCTCGAAAGTTGCTTATTTTGGCAGCGTAAAGTGAAATGTTATAACAGTATTAATACACCTACCCAAGAATAGATGGCAGCATATGTATTATTTTTCAGAATCAATATTATAATACATAGTATTATTACTATCATTATTTAACTGCTATTCAAATATAAACAATCAATTTGTAGAGCTTTGGAATAAAAGTTCTAGTAATGAGAAGCATGAGCAGCCCAATTAGAGAACAATGCGAACCGATCAAATAATCCGAAACGTCGTCAGTTCACCATCGGTCCCGGGAAGGATCAGTTATCAACTACGCGGATGAATACACTGTAATCAAGTGATACCAGACAAATAATTTTGCTTTCTCAACGCTTCTGAAGCTTCAAATGTAGTTACTAAATAGAATATTATGCATTACTAACTTTAACAAACACAAACCAATTTTTTAATGATTAAAAATAAGTCGGAAGTACATAGCAAAGTCACGGAAACCATATGGCAACAACGCTATAGCTAAGATTCAGGATCAAGGAATATAACGTTTGAATTCGTTGTTTTTCATTGCCCTGTGTACATTCTAAGGGCTAGTTTGCAGATGTAAAACATTTATTTATAGTGTTAATTATAGTGGAAATGATAGATTTTTACAATAATTGTGTTAAATAGTGCAGTTTGGTGCAGTTTTTGTGTAAAAGGTAATAATTCTTGACTTTATTTATTATGTAAGTACCTACATCTGTATAATAACCGAAAGATTTATAATTATTGTTTCTGAATAATTTAGGGGTTAAAATATATCGTTTTAAGTTACTTCATAGCGAGTTGTTTCCAAATAATTTGTAGACGAAATCTATTAAAATCATATTGAATTAGTGAATACCAACATGTAGAATTATTTTGTTCGACGTGATGTTGTCGCATTGTCAATAATTAACTTAACATGTATTTGGATTTTTTTAGTTATTAAGGCCTATAGGCCATAGTGTTATGAGAGTTATTTGTTAGATATGTACTTAAAGCTTTTACAACGTGTGAATTATCACCCCAGTCACGCTCCAGAGTTTTTTATTTGATCTGTCCATCAATTTTATAATGTTTCCAATAACTCTCAATTATAAAAAACAAGGTTATAAAAACATAAAAATCCCATCAGTTAATTGAAAATACTCCTTGATACTTCTTGATATAAAAAAACAGATTAATATTCATTCTATAATACAAAAAAGAAATCCAAACCTGTCGAAATTTGATACAGCCCTCGGAAAATTTTATAAGTAGAAATATGAAAAACCAATTAAAGTTGAATTATTCATCAAACACCAGCATTTTCTTAATGGAGATTATGCTCGAAGGAGATGAAAATGTAAATTCCCTACCCGGTTATTCTTTTGCTAAGTTGGTGGGTGTGTTTCCATTAGTATGCAATAATATGGATTTAGATTCACGCGAAAGATCTCATAAGCAAGAATATTGTAGAAAGCGTTATGGTAATTCACAAGAAAATTGCGATGCCGTTATATTACACTTAAGGCGTGTAACAACATAATTTCGCTAAATTGGGAATAATGTTTTTCTTATTTGTTGCAGTTATGTAATCTATTCGATACACCTCTTCGGTATTAGTTCTCGCCTTATTTTGACAAATGTAGGAGCCTCAAAAATTATATTACGGTAAAAGTCGGGCCACGTTTTACTTCTTATCAGAACTGTAATAGTACAGTGACTGGGGAGAAAAAAATTCGAATCTGGAAATTTTTTGCCAGTGAACCGATTTTTATGAAAATTGGGAATTAAGTTCAGTCTACCCTCTAAATCAAAACTTATATAAGCTTGACATGTGCTTTTTATTTTTAGGGCGTGAACACTACTACCCTAAGCTAAAAGTAAGTAAAACATAAATAGACGTTTCTTAGGCTAGAATTATATTCAAACGAGTAGAACAAGTATTAGTTAAAATTGTACAACATTACTTACCCGTTATTATATAGTATTTGTAATAATTCAACTCTTAACACAACCCTTAACAACAAAACTATGAAACATATTTTTTATCATTTTCAAATATTTTTAGACTTATATATGAAGAATAAAAATCTTCCATAAAATTATGCTTAAGAGCCACCCTTAATTACAATATTACGAAAAAAATGTTTTTTTATTTACAAATATTTTTTAGATGTATTTATGAAAAATCAAAATCTTCTGTATAGTTATGGCACAAGAAACAATTTATTACGATATTAGACCAATTAATAGGGATTTTTTCGTGCAAAAAATACTATCCAGATACTGCCTGTGCCATCACATTAAGAACGATATATAGTGATATTTTGCTACCTTTTCTAATCGCAACTGTGGTTTTTTACTTTATTATAAACAACTGAAACAAGAAAATTGCGTTTTTTTTCGTTGCATGTTTATAAAATGAAAAATAATAAACTAATCTCAATGGTGTCAACAGGTCAATTGTAAAGCATGAAAATACCAATGAAATGAGCCCAGAATCGATCCGATAGGATCTTTAGTAACAGGGAAAAACAAAAAATACTGGAAAATTTAGTGTTTTTTTTACATTATCATAACTCCGTTACTATCGAAGTTGTAGAATTGGTCTTGTGGGAACTGATAGTAAATGATATCTACCTTATACGTGACTAAACCGCTATCGGTTTATTAGTTTTTGAATAATTGCGATATGAAGCTTTTAGTCCACTATTCTTGCAGTGTGTCTCCATGCGACATGGATCGTCAAATATCAATTCAGAATAGAGATATTGGAAGTAGAGGTATCATTCTACAACGTCTGTATTTTCATTTTTCATTAAATGTTTGGGAAATATACGAAAAATTTTAGCAAACATGACCAAAATTTGGTGAGCGTATGAATGTGTTCGAGTATTGGGAGGAACACGGTAGTTGAGGGAAACTGCTGACAATAATTATTATCGAATGTAATTGTCACTCTGACAGATGGTGAAAGAATCTAATCGCTAAAAAAGTTTCTATACAGAGCGATTTGTTCTATTTTATTATATCAAATGAGAACTATTTGTTTCTTAATATAGATATATGTAAGCGGTTTCTCGGAAACGTTTTTGCTTAAATTTGTGGATTTTGGATTTACGGAACATCGAAATAGAGCAGTCAATAGAAAAATTCTTACTTGTGAGGATTTTAAATATTAAAACGATCTATCTAGGTGTTTATGGAGACATGTATACATAAGATATATATATATATATATATATATATATATATATATATATATATTTCACTACAACTATTGTTCCTTTAATATAATACAATTAACAAACAAAGTATAAATCTTACCTCGTTTTAGAATAAATTGATATTTTGTTGAGAACTCCAGAATTAAGTCAATAGGTTTATATTAAACTGAAACAAACACTGAACTAAATAAATCAAAAAAGGTCTTGAAAATATCTAAATTAGTTTCTGAGAAAAGCAATAAAAATATTTTATAATTCACCTCAACAACCGTGTTACCCCCACTCCTTGAATACATTCATACGCTCGCCCATTTTTTGTCATGTTTGCTAACATTTTTCAGATATTTCACAGACATTTAGTGAAAAATGAGAATAGAGGCTTTGTAGAATGACACCTCTACTTTCAACAACTTTTTTCAAAATTGAAATTTGATTATCTATGACGCATCATGGAGGCAAAATGCAGAAATAGTGAACAAAAAACTTTATATCACAATTGTTGAAAAACTAATAAACCGGTAGCGCTTGGTTTTGGCATACATAAAATAGATGTAAATTGCTATCAGTTCCTACAAGCCCAGTTCTACAGCTTCTAAAGTGACGAAGTATCGATTGTTATTAAAAAATGCTAAATTTTCAAGTATTTTTTTTTCCTGTTACTAATGATCCAATCGGATCGAGCCTGGGCTCATTTCGTTGGTATTTTCATGCTTTACAATTGACCTGTTGACACCATTTAGATTAGTTTATTAGTTTTGATTTTATAAACATGCCAAGAAAAAAAACGTAATTTTCTTGCTTCAATTGTTTATAAATATAATTAAAAAACCATAGCTGCGAGTGGAAAACATAGTAAAATATGGCTATGAATCGTTGTTAATATGATGGCACAGTCGGTATCCTGATAGTATTTTTTACAAATTATCAGTTAATTTTTGCTCTATTGATTGGTCTATATTTCAACCCTTAAAAACCACCCTTAATGAAAAAATTACATTGTTTTTTAATTTTCAGATATTTTTTATGCTGTAACACTGACTGCAGCCAAGTAAACACAGCAACATGAGCAGCTGTTCAACAGCTGCTTGGTTTGCTCCTTTTTTCCTCGTCTGCTACTGCTTGAATATACTAAATCGTGTAAATGACGTCAGTTTTATAATGATAACTTTCTTAATTTTAAAGCTATCTTAAAATTCAAAATCCATTTTAAAGGAAATTGTGACAGTTACAATTTCTATGAATTTCAATATTTTTTGAACTATTGTTATCGAGATTGTTTAAATTAAAGTGCTTGAAAAACATGGTATCCACTCGCGACTGCTACCTTCTAACCGCGATATACGAGGGCTGCCTTTTATATTTCGGGATTAGAGAACAAAAACAAATATTAATCATCGAAAATCGCTTTATTGTTTTTAAAAATATTCCCCATGAAGATCTATACACTTTTGCATGCCTTTGAACTAATTGTCGAAGCACTTTTTCCACTCTGAGGTATCTCCAAAACATGCATTCTAAACGCAGCAACCGCTTCTTCAGGTGTCGAAAAACGTTGACCTCTCAGTTTGTTTTTTAGTTACGGGAATAAAAAGAAGTCATTTGGTGACAAGTCAGGACTATACGGCGGATGACTCATCTAATCGATGTTTTGAGTGGTCAAAAATGCAGTTGTTTGAGCCGATGTGTGAGAGCTCGCATTGTCGTGGTGAAGAGTGATCCGTCTTCGGCGGTTGGTTGTCCTCAAATGGTTGTGTACCACTCAGAATTGACTGTTCTGAGTTGTTCTAATGGTACGGTTGTGACATGTCCAGTTTTTCCGAAAAAACAGCCGATCATTTGCTTGGAAGTGCTTCGTGCGCGAACAACTTTTGTTGAATTCGGCTCATCTTGAAACACCAATACAGTCGACTGGTGTTTACTTTCGGGCTCATACGCGTAAATCCACGATTCATCACCTGTCACTATGTGATAAACTTATTTTGAAGCACCATGATCGTATTTTTTGAGCTTCTCTTTCGACCAATCGACACGAGCCTTTTTTGAACGATTGCCAAATTGTGTGGAATCCAACACGAACAAATTTTTTTTACATTCAAAGGTTTATGCAGTATTGAATGTATGCTGGTCCCACTAATGTGTAAGGTTGACTCAATCTCACGTTTTTGGAGGACATTCACGAAATTCGTCTTGGAGTGAACTACGACCTCGATTGAATTCACCAAACCATCGATAAACAGTGGTCCTTGATGGAGTTTCATCGCCAAAACTTAAATTAAGTTCATCCATGCACTCTTGCTGACTTAATCCACGTCGAAAGTTGTAAAAAATAATCGCACGAAAATGTTCACGATTTAATTCCATTTTTTGGCCGAGATGAATTCTTTAAGTTACTGTACGTATAACCTCAAAAATGTCAAACTTTACGATAGAGCTGTCAGTTGTCAGATTGCAACACTAGGGTTGTCCAATCCCGAAATATAAAAGGCAGCTCTCGTATCTCGGTTAATTTTTGTGCAATGGAAATAAATAATAGGGAAAATATTCTACGAGAAAAATGTTAAATTTTTGCTCTGTGACATTTGTTTTTCATTTCATTTATTTGTCAGGTTATTTAAAAAATAATTGTTTGAAAGCTAAATTATTATTTTTTTCAGTTTAAAATTCTCAAAAATATGGATCCCAAATTCGCTGAAACTTCCAGGATAGTTAATAAGCTGATAAAGAAAGTAAACTGTAGAAGGATAGCCTTTAATTTAAAATAAGTTTTATTGCAGGATTTAAAAAAATAGCTGCTATTTTGACCATAACTCCGTCAATTTTTTTGAAGCACTAAAAAAATGGTGAGTGAATTTTTTTTCTATTACGTGAATTTTTTTAGTTATTTCACGTTAAACGCTGCAAATGTAGAGGCCATCGGTCAAGATCTGACCTTTAACCAGTCGTATTTTAACATCTATTGCCCCTGCATAAATAACAAAAAACCAAACATTTCCTTTTCTTATAAGCTTCATTTTGTTTAAGATTTTTTTTGTGGGACACGATGTTTCCACTTATTTGAAAAAAAACCGCCAAACAACGTGTTTTTTGAGGAAAAATGAACATTTTCATCATAAATAACTCAAAAAGTATTGATTATTCGAAAAATACTTATAGAAAACTTTTTACATAGAATTCATCCCTCGATTTCTGCACTTATTTTTACCATTTTAATTTTCACCCTCTAGAAGCGGTAGCTTTCACCCCTGGGGAACATCACACATTGGAACAATATAAGTTTTGTTTTTTGTGCTATATTCAACCTATTGCCAAATTTCAGACAAATGGATTTACTGGCAAAAATTTTACAGGGAAATTCCTCAGTCACTGTACTGTAACTTGGTTTTGGTTTTACTTTAATAGTTGTTCTCGTTTAATGTTATTTGGCAATGATACAACTTGTGTTATAACAAAATCAGGGAATTTTAAGAGACAATAGTGATAGACAGAGGGAGAAGTAGTTTAAGTTCATTACCATATAACATGTGTCCCAGATAAAAGCAACTAGGGTCGTTTAAATGAGAAAAACTATGCATTATTCTAAGCCCAGTGATATTCTAGAATATCTGGAAGGGTTTTCAAAATATCGACAAAAATAAAAATTGCGGTTTTAGAAAAATTTTAATATGTTCGCTATCTTGTAAACAAATTTCGTAAAGTTTGGTAGTTTCGTGTTTAGTTAGACTATGGATAATCGATTTGCGTTAACGGGTTTTTTCTAGGCCTTCTAGATGTTTTGCAACCACAGCCCAGTTTGTTATTTCCTATTCCCGTCATATTAGATTTATACGTCATTGAAGCTTTTCAACCATGTATAAAAATTCTCTAAAAAATAAACAAATCAAAGTACTCGGTTATTTATACTAGAGTCCGGTGACAAAACCTTGAATTAAATCAAATTAAATTAGATGAATTAGAGATATACATAGCTATTCCTCTAGGCATTTCTTCAATGGTTGAAACAACGGCTGCCTTAAGTTCCTCTATCGTTTTATAAATAACTAGCCGTTACCCGCGGTTTCACCAGCGTTCGCAATGTTCAAGCTTTCGCAAAAAGAAATAATTTATGAAACATATGGATTATCCTAAATAAAAAATGTTCTAAATTGTTTAAACCACACTACATAACTATAAATCCACCAATCCCGAATATATTTTACCCAAACTGCAAGTACTTATGGGCGACCTTATATCAAAATTTTATTCGACATTTTTTTAATTACCTTGGATAACTGTAACCCTACTTCACTCTATATTGCAACCATCCTGTATATGCTGCTGTTTATTTGTCACAAAATACAACTTTTTGAACACGTGACTATAACTCTTATTTACCCTATATTTCAGCTAAGCAACTGCTTATGGTCTACGCTATATAACAATTTTTTCTGATATTATTTGAACCACCTTTTAAAATACAATTTCTCTTTACCCTATATTATTTTAATCACCCTTTATATGCAGCTTTTTCCAACATTATGTTAAACACACTTAAATACTATAATCTTGCTTCTCCCCATATTTCAGATATTCTATGTAGTAGATAACAACTGTTCATGCTCTACCCTATATAACAATTATTTTTTAACTTTTTTAGATCCACCCTGATGGAAATACCGGTGAAACCCTTGGTGTGTCACAAATTTAAAAACACAGTTTTGCACCCTAACACCAAACTTTTATTTAAACACTCACCTAAACTGCAACTGGTTATTGGCCACCCTATATAACAATTTTATTCAACATTTTTTTAACAGCTTTGTATAACTCCTGTATTCACTGCTGCCAATTTGTCAAACATTATAACTTATTTTTGAATCACCCTATATAACCATAATTTTACTGTACAAAATATTTCAACCACCATGTTGTACATCTGCTTGGGGCCACCTAATATAACATTTTTTTAAACACTTAAATACAATTATTTTGTCTATTCATGGGTTTTCTCTCCTCCAAATTTTTTCTTATCTGTGTATGGAGACGTTTCAACTCCGAGTCTGGAGTCGTTGTCAATCGTTTAGTGTTGTTTTCGAGGCTTTTTTCTAAAAAATTTTCGCTTTGATTTTGAATTTATTGTTTGTCAAAAAATTTGACACTGACAAAATTGTCAGTGTCAAATTTTTTGACAAACAATAAATTCAAAATCAAAGCGAAAATTTTTTAGAAAAAAGCCTCGAAAACAACACTAAACGATTGACAACGACTCCAGACTCGGAGTTGAAACGTCTCCATACACAGATAAGAAAAAATTTGGAGGAGAGAAAACCCATGAATAGACAAAATAATTCAAGACCTCCTCAACAATCTTTTCGAAATTACTTACTTAAATACAACTCTGGTCCATTCACTATCTTATATATGCAACTGCTTATGGACTACGCTATACAATTATTTTTGAACCACCCTTGAAAGTATAATTTATCTCCACCCTGTATTTCAACCACCAGTTATACACAGATTTTTTTAACATTGTTTTGATAACACTGTATGAACTATAATTTTATTTCGATCCATGTTTCAGGTATTACATATATGCAACAGCTCATGTTCTATCCTACAAAAAAATTATCCAACTTGTTTAACTATAGTTCTACTCCACCCGCTATTTCAACCACATTGTATATGCAACTACTTATCGGCCACCCAGTATAACTTTTTGGTACCACCCTGTATAACTATAAATACATAAAGTCCCAATATATTACACCAAAACCGCAACTGCTTATTGGGCACCGTATATAACAATTTTTTTTCAGCATGTTTTTGAATTTTGACTTACCTTGTATGTATTACAACTACCCTGTATACGCTACTGCTTATTGGTTAACTAATATAACATTTTTTAAATAATTAATCATAACACTTCTGCACCCTACATTTCAACTTAACTATATTTTATCTTTGCAACTTATTATGAATTACGCTATTTCACTATTTTTCCTCATATTTTTTCAACGACATTATAAGGTATAATTTCTCTCCACACTTTTAAACCACCTTTCATTTAAAAGTTTTTCTAACGTTGTTTGAATCACACTATAACTATAAGTTTACTGCGCCCATGTTTCAAGTATATCCATATATGTAACACCTATATAAAAAATTTTTTTTAGCATTTTTTACCCACCCTGTATAATTATAACTCTGCACCACCCTATATTTAAACAACCTTTTATATGCAACTACTTATTTGCCACCCTCTATTCTTAGAATCCCGCCCCATATTTCAACCATCCGGTAAATGGCACAGCTTGTAGATCATTACATTACTTATTTTTTAAACCCACCTGTATAGATGCAATTATACTCCGCGACATATATTTCACACATCTTATATATGCAACTGCTTGTGGATATAAAACAAGTTTTTATCCACAACAAACTATAATTCCACTCTATCTTATATTTCAAACACCGTGTATAAACAACTGCTTCTAACATTTCTTCAACCCATTTCATAACTATAATATCTTATGAACATACATAATTCAAAGATCCTAATTGGTTATATAACACATTTTATATCAGTTGATTTTGTTAAATCGAAACATGTTGCACTGGCACATTCCAAATTTTGAATAATAGCTAAGCTGATGCCAGTATCTAATATTTTGTGTGTCTACCAGATTTTAAGTCAAACTATAGGCTTTGCAACAAAAAAAGATTCAGCAAAATCAGTTCAGTAGTTCTTATATGATGCCCGAACAACCAAACAAACAGACAAACTTACAATTTTATAATAGTATACAATAAACTGTATTCTTTAAGTATCGTCAAGTGCAAAAATCAGGAGGCGTAAGGTCCTGCGAGTGAGGAGGTCAGGCAACAGGAGCTCGATTTCCGATCCAGTTATTTCCATATTGCTGATTCAAAATGTCAGTTAAGATTCTTGCATTATGTGGATATGCTCCATCTTGCTGGACCCATATGTATTGAATCAAGAGACGAACCGATTGTGAGTATACCAAATAATAAGCTATTGTGACTGAAATATATACGTAAAAATATTTATATACTTACAAAAATTAAACGTACGGCTTTATGTCGTAACAAAAAACTAAAAACAAAAACAGACTAGAAAAGAAATTAAATTAGAAATGTGTTTACTGCGTAATTCACATTTCCTTAAACTTCCACGTCCACCCCCTTGTGTGCGAACCTATTTTATGAATGACCCCAAATAGACATAACGAAAACATTTTCATTTAGTTGAAATCGGTTCATTTTTAAAAATAAATCATTAACATTAAATTATTCATTACAATATAATTATTTAGCAATCCTTAATTGCAAATTCTGTAATTTCCAAAAATTTCCACTGCTGTAATAATTGTAAATTTTTCATAAACACCCGCCTGATTAAATATGCATATCGTCAGCGAATTGAATAGCCACGTATCGAAAATGTTTATTTGAACTAAATAAATTAATAACTAGTTCATTTATTCCAATATCGAATTCATTTGACAATATATGTTAAATTATTTGCCAATCTGATGGATTTAATTTGTACCGAAGCATCGATGTAAAATCAGTTTTACGTGTAATTACTCTTCCGAGATATTTTGTCCATTAATAAAATATTCAATTAATTTAAAGCTGTTAGGCAAACTAACAAAATCAGTTTAATTAGGCAATAGTTGGATTACACGTGTCAACATGAATTTAGAGCTTCAATTATATATTTCTGATTTAGATTTTTACAACATAATTAATTAATGCAAAAATTATTTACCCGTTGAAGTTTGGTTCTGTAGCCACAAGAGTTAGTATACAGTGTGGCAAAATATCTGTAATATTGCGAATATTTCGAAAACTATGCCATTGCACAATTAGATACAGTTTTTAATTCTTATTACTTCTATTTGATAACAATTTTAGACATTAACAAAAATAAAGGTACTTCACTTTTTAGCAACAACAAGTTAAAAAAGTGTCATGGACTGATTACAGTATACGTTTTAGACCATCTAAATCTGTTTATGAAGATTAACTTTTTTCTATTATTAATAAAAAACCTCGATTGATTTCTTTTCAATTTACCCCAAGTTCCGAACAGAAGCATTTTCAAATTTTAATGCCAGCACCTCCACCAAAGCTTACTATATAAGAAAGTCAGCGAAAAAACTTTTTTCTGATTTTCTAAAGAAATACAAGCTATGTTATTGAAAAAATAACTTGACCACTTCGTGATCCCCCAGAACTAATCAAGTTTCTTTTCAATTTGTTTCCAAGTTCCGAAGAGAAACTTCCCATATTTTTTTAATAATAGCGACTCCACCAAAGGTTTGTGGAAAAGAAAGTCGGTAAAAAAGTTTTTCCCGATTTTTAAAAAAACGGCACAAGCTAAGTTAATGAAAAAAATATGGGACCACTTCGGGATCCCCGGGACAGGATCCAGTTTAACCGCTCCCAATTACTTGAGCCGTTTACAAGTAATCGCTCCTTCTGTTTGAACTCGGTTAAAAATATAAATCCCCTACATTTTAAAAAGAGTTATTTTATCGTATCAGGAAAGCTGGCAATGTTTTGCCTCGTAGATACGTAAAATTGTAAGTTTTAAATTCAATAAATTTATTTTTTTTGCAGTTGTAATTACAAAAAAATTACTTAAAAAAAACATGAATTACATCATGCAATTTGCCGAGCTCACTGACCTTTGAGGTTAGACAATTACTTACCTACTGATAACAATACAGCAAGGACGCGCGGGTTGGAACAAATTCACTTAAAATTCAGGTGTTGGTTTTTTGAAAAAATGCTCAGACACGTCGTTTTTTTTTTGGACTGCGGTTTTTCTGATGATGAACTCATTTATACAGGGAGGGCCAGAAATAAATTGCCACCATCAACTTTCTTTTTCAATCAAAATATTAGATTTTTATTTTATTTTTGAATTCTGCATTGATCTCTAAGTATTTTTCATTTATTTCAAAATTGAAGAAGAAAAAAACATCAACATATCAAATTAAATTTTCAAATTTTTGACCATTAACTTCCTGACAATATCTGAGAGTGTTTTCAAATTCTCGTAACACTTGATTTAGAGCTTGTGGCAGAATTCGTTGTATTGCGGCCCTAATTCTATTCTTTAATTCCTCGATATTTTCAGGCTTATTGAAGTAGACTTTCGATTTCACGTAACCCCAAAGATAAAATTCTAACGGGCTTAGATCTGGTGACCTAGTTGGTCACTCGATATTACCTCTCCTTCCGATCCATCTATTTGGGAAAATATTTCTAAGATAATCTCGAACTGCGAATAGTGCGAGGGCACTCCATCTTGTTCAAACGGTACCGAATCTGTAGTTTTTTTGACACCATTCGGGTAAAGTTCTGTTAAACAGGGTATTATGTCACTTTGTAATAGGTCTAAATACTTTTCCAAGTTAAGTGTTCCCTCAATATAAAAAGGACCCACAATTGAAGTACCCACAGTTCCGGCTCATACGTTAACTTTCTTGGAAAACTGTGTATAACTTTACATAATCCAATGTGGATTTTATGATGCCCAAAATCTAAAATTTTGCCTCTTTACGAACCATTTAAACAAAAAAGGTTGCCTTGTCGGAAAAAACTATCTTACTTGACAATTTCGGGTTGGCATTGCATCTATCCATTATTATTTCGCAAAATTCTACATTCCGGTCCAAATCATCTTCAGTAAGTTCTTGAATTAAATGAACTTTGTATGGGTGCCATTTATTTTTATGCAAGCATTTTAGAACACAAGATTTATTTATTGACTGTTCTGCGGCTATTTGTCTAGTGGATTTGTGAGGATTTTCTTGTAAATCGAGTAAAATATTTAATTGCGTATCATTTTGGAAGATGTTTGATTTCGTAATTGTCTCTTATGTGGCCAAATTCTAGATTTTTTTTTCTATTTTACTGACTACCGATCGTGTAATAGGCCGCTCCGGGTACTTCATATTAAACAATTCGCAAACTTCAGCGTGTGTTCGAGTTCTGTCGCCATATCCTACCATCGTCAGAATTTCTATTAGCTGTTTTTCAGTTAAGCCCGCCATACTTTGAAACTTTGCAACTGCACTCGACAACTACTTATTTGAAGTGAAATTATAGTACAGTTTCTATGGAAATAAACAAGTCTTAAAAACTCCAGTATTAAAAAAAAAGGTTTCCAATCATGCGACCAACACCAAAAAACAGCTTATTTATAACGTTGTTTTCTTAACTTTAGAAAGAAATGTAATTTTTTTTAATAACTGTTAATTTTCGGTATAGGACATTGTACATGTAAAATACTTAGAATTCAATGCAGAATTCAAAAATAAAATAAAATATAAATGTTTCCATTTGAAAAATTGAAGTTGATCACAAAAACCACAGTTAAAAAAAAACCGACCTGTCCGAGCGTTTTTCCAAAAAAACAACACCTGAATTTTAAATAAATTTGTTCCAACCCACGTGTCCTCACTGTATAATAAAGTAACAGCCACCACGTGCTTATGTGCCTGGATCAGCCTTGCACGAGCATTCATCCGATAAAATTTTCCCGATATTGAAACTGATCCTTGAATATCGTCAGGTTTTTCTTTTACATGAGATATTTGTAAACATAATGCAGTAAAAGTCACAATTTCACTGCTTGGATTATCATTATTTTTACATTTTATGAAATGTCTAGCTTGCAGAATGTTTTCTGCGTCTTTAATATTCTGAGCTGGATTTGATCTTAATGAAATGTCAATGTGAACCTATTTTACAAGGAGATTAATTTTTGAAGTGAAAACTTCTTTAGCGGCGCTGAGCACTTTTTTTTGTATGGGTAAAAATTTCCAAACTCGCGTCAGGGTCACGTGATGCTGATCGAAAAAGCGTAAGATCGAGGGGAAGGGAGAGGAACTAGTATCTCCCACTCTTTCTACCGTGCCTGAGTGTGTTGCTCCGTTTAGGCGGCACAGGGCGCTTGCGCGAATGTCCGTGTGTGTTTATGTACAGCGTGCCACGCGTATCTAAGGATGGTGACAGCTGTCGGCTTGACTGTTGTGTATTCGTATATGTGAATTGTTTAAATTATGGAAATTGAACAAAGTGCATCTATTAATGAAAAAAGTGATGATGAAGTAGTCAAAGAAAATGAGTGAGTACTTACTACTGATACTAGATGAAAAACTCTTACTTGGCTTTAGCCCGTAACTGCCGTCAAGAAAACCAGCTATAAGCTGAGCACTATAAAACGTAAAAAAACGAATAATAATAATAGTAATAAATACAATTTTAATAATAAGATTAGGTTTCGATCGAGTCTGTATTTACACATAATAGATGTAATATTTGTAATATGTTTATACTTTATAGCATTAACCTACATTTTCATGACACCACAATAAGCCCATTTGCGGTGTAGGTTT
Organism: Octodonta nipae; assembly: GCA_034190945.1. NCBI lineage: Eukaryota > Metazoa > Arthropoda > Insecta > Coleoptera > Chrysomelidae > Octodonta > Octodonta nipae. The sequence goes on along the minus strand of CM067221.1, from coordinate 13,538,508 downwards.
ACCAAAAAATAATTTCGACTAAAAATTAATGAAATAAGATAATAATAAATAATCGGTGTAGGTTTTTAATAAATATTGTATTCTACCTCATAAATGATAGTACTTTTGTACTTATAATTAAACACAACGTTAATATTGAAGTTTTCACTTTTCATTTTCAGTTTTTGCAGACATATAATCTTCTTACTCTGTGCCATAAAAACACCATTGAAACAAGTTCATCTTGGCTTTATTAAACAAAATCCGTATCATTAAATTTTCCTTCTCAATAAACAAGCTTCAATTATAAAAATCAAACAATCGATGGTGAAGTATCGCCTTAATTTTACATGCGACCTATTTGGAACAGGATCGAATATAATTTATATCAATCGGGGTTGTTTTCTAAAAATTAACCGTTTTTGGTCCAATGGCAAGCCGTATGTTTTCTAATTTCAAAATTCGAAATTGATGTTTCTCGGATATTAAGAGACCCCGGCTCTGGAGATGTGGGATCCAAGCAATTGAAAACGATGTAAAGGGTCGGTAAAGGGAGGTGGCGGTTGAGAATTCGGCATAAATTCATTTGTTTCTGAAGTCAATTTTGATTATTTATCGGCATATATTGAAGGGTTGTGTTCGAATACTGCTATAAAATTTGGAATAATTAAGTCCTGTGGTGATTAATGTTGGTACAAAAGTTCATTTCGGCTAAACTAACATATTGTGCCATGGAAAAATTTATGATTAAAATTTAAAATTTGTACAAATTGTGGTAAGGGATTTATTAAATTTAGAACGCTGTTGACATTGCCAATATCTCTCAGTAGCAATTATACTCATTTATTTTTGACCGACTTCCAAAAAGGAGGAGGTTATCAATTCGTCGGGTATTTTTTTTCGCTTTTTTGTATGTATGTTACCTGATTTCTTCTCCTGAGGTGCACCGTTTTGAATGAATATGGTCTTGTTTAATAGAGTATATATCCGGATTGGAAAAGAATTCTATTGGTAAAGTGATAAAATTTGTGAATGAACACATGCGTGCATGGAAATCGACCAATATCACTAATATTTTAGTCGATTTTTCGATAACTCCTTATGGATGTGAATAGATTATTAACGTTTAATCTATTAAGGAAGATCCTTAGGTGATCTCATATACTTTTCTGCGACGTGCAACTTGCAGTTTTGCAGAAAATTGCTGAAAATTGCAAAATTCTTATGAAAAATTTCATCGAAATGACATAACGGACATTTCCTCATAAATATTTTAATTCCAACGTAATAGTGTGGTAATTTTAGGCACTGGAAGTTTTAATTGCGATTTTGAAAATTTTCTATGTACATCTCAAGAATATAGGTAGTAAAGCACAGTATTTTCGGCTCCTTAAATCAATGAGTACCAAGCTTGTTTTGTTTGTATACCAGGCAAATACCTATTTAAATACAAATTTTTCCATTTTGCGAAGACGGTGCTTTTGGTTGTCACATTCTCCAGGCCTAATAGAAAACTCAGTGACAACACATGTCAAACTTTAAACTACTATTTGGTGCGTTTATAGACAGGGTGTTTAGTTATAGCAAACAAAATCACAAAGTAAAGTGATAGAAGGAGTTGCATTTATATGAAGATTGAAATATAAGACGGACTAGAATGATAGTGGTCCCTAGGCAGCTGTATATACAGGATGGTTGGAATATAGGGTGGACTGGACGTTTAGTGGTATGAAAATGTTGGAAAAAATGTGAAATTAAAATTATAAAGGGTGATTAAAAACTGTTATATAATGTGGACATAATCAAATCATATACAGGATGGTTGAAATATGTGCTGAAGTTGAATTATATATATATACAGTGTGATTAAAAACTTATTTATTTTATAGCCCAGAAAAAGTTGCATAAAGTGTGGAGAGGAATTGCTGTTACACAGGGCGATAATATAAAATGTTAAAAATGAAATGGGGTAGCCCACAAGGAGTTATGTTCTATGGTTGAAATATAGGACGGATTTGACTCCGTAAGTATGGGATGGATTCTACTACGTCCTATAGTTTACAGAAGGCAGCTAACAAATTTATGCTTGTCTATGGGCAGTCGTATGTACAGGATGGTTGATACATAGGTTGGAGTGGAATTATCTATAGTTATACAGGGTTGTCAAAAAAAGTTGAAAAAAGGTTACATGGCGTAGTCCATTAGGCATAAATATATTTTGGGCTTGTTAAGTCAACGCGTACTAGTACATTTTGTTCGTAAAGATTTACCTATCAATTTAAATGAGAAAGTATCATTGTATAATGTTGAGGCTTTCGATGTTCCATGGTTCTGTCTGTTAAGGTTATACATACAAAATAAAAAATAAAGAATGAAAACTACCTGAGTTCAAAAAAACTAAAAAGTTGAAAATAAAACATTTAAAATATATATATATATAACCGACTTCTACCTATAACTAAAAAGCTAATAATAATTAAAACAAAATACAACTCTAGCAAATAAATGACACATTCAATGTTGTTAGGTACCTACCCAGGAAGTAAAAAATGTAAACATTAAAAGGTGCTCATTCTGTACAAATTAATTACCTACCAATCTGGTATATTTTTGAAGTCGGTGCCAAACAACAATCACGTTTGATGAAGTAGTAGATAAGTACGTTAAGGATTTTAGATTTGCTTGGCACCGACTTCAAAATATACTAGATTGGTTGGTAATTAATTTGTACACAATGAGCACCTTTTAATGTTCACATTTTTTACTTCCTGGGTTGGTACCTAACAACATTGAATGTGTTATTTATTTGCTAGAGTTGTATTTTGTTATAATTATTTTTAGCTTTTTAGTTATAGGTAGAAGCCGGTTATATATTTTTTAAAAGTGTTTTATTAATTTATTAAAAGTTGATTTGAAGAAAAATATAAGTTCCCTTAATCTTTAATATACGTAGGTATATCGAAGGCGATTTCTGCTCTGTTGAAGCGATATGAATAATTTTTTGTTGGTTATACTGCCAATACTACTAGGGCGGTCCTGTTTAATTTGAAGGGGCAAAATTTCGCCCTATACTAAATTTGAAATTGACTTCTAGATTGTTTTGAAATTTTTAAAACTATCAACTGACTACTAATAAAATTCCAGGAACGTATACAAAAATATCATCACAACCATAAAACAATCCCATTCACTGCCTCCTGCCCTTCTTTTACCTGAAATCTGGGGGGGGCAATTATTATTTCTTCGTTGGCTAGATCCAAAATACCTATTAGTCATTTATAATTTGTGCCTCGGTTTGATAAGCAGAAATTTCAAAGTGTGCTTGTGAAAAAATGACTAAATGAATAGACTTGTCGCAAGGTATGTAATATTTGTTTTGTTTTTCTCATCCTTAAAAAAGCCCCTTACAAGTGTGGGCGAAACGTCAGAAAACTTTGTTTATATGCTGGTTCAATTAAATTAATTCGAAAAAATGACGCGTTTCAAATCCGGAAAAAGCAGAATCAGCTATGACTCTGACTGCGAAAACCTACGTTCTCACGTCGATTCGTATTTTTATATATTATGTATATTGTTTATTTTTTGGATTCTCCAGAAAATTCTAGACATAATTCATATACAATGTCCCACACCTATCTTCAACTGTTTCGGAAATATTAAGTGTTTTCAGATTTATTACAAAAATTAACATTAAAAAATATTTTATATCACAAATCCACTACATTACACTCAATACTTAATTCCCATGTAGCTCTTAATATTGAGACAGTAAGCAATGCCTGCGTTCCTTTTTAAGGCGGCACTTCACTTGGTGTAGCGTATTCGTATATTTGCTCTATTTATCCAAAAACGGCGATGTGTGGAGAGGTTATTCGCTATTTTTGCTTTATTTGAACAAATAGGTCGAATACCGCTAAGAGCAAATACGCCTTACCGTCCACTTGTCGGTTTTCAATGCACTTCAAAGGAGTCAAATAAGCCAATATTTATTTGCTTTAGCCATCCACACTTGGTTCGTACAGTTGCACGCGGCGCTTCTATCGTGATCAACTATTGTTGTTTTTAATGGCAAAGTAGTGTTTGTGGCAAATTGAAGTGGTCGAAAAATAACATCATGAAGTTTCTCGAGTTGTCCCAAATGCATCCTTGCATTTGTGACCCCAAACATACCAGCCACAAAATTAAAAATAAAATAAATGATGCATGGATAGATATCCAAAACAATCCATGGACAACCATGTACAATCGCTGATTTAAAGAAAAAGAGGGAATCTTTGATGTCTGCGTTCAGGGTTTATAACACAAAAATTAAGAAATCAGAAACATCACGAGCAGGCACGTCTAGCGTATTCAAACCAACATGGTTTGCTTACAAATACATGAATAGTTTTCTGTTAGCCATCTATAAAAGCAAATGTCACCTACGAATACTGAAGTAGTTAAAAAATAAATAAAAACATTTTTCATTAATTTTGTTTATTTATCTTTACGGTGAGTCATGTGTCACATTTACTGGTATTCAAACATATTTGGCATGTTTGAGTGATTTGCGATATGTGTGGCTGGCACGGTTGGAGTATTTGCGAATACATCAAATATTTTGGACGAATATAGCGATACAAAACAAAAATACGCTAACACCAAGTGAAGTGCCGCCATTACTGATTTGAGAAAAAACAGTTTTGTTTATTTTCGGCAAAACTTCATGTCTGCCTGCATAACAGTGGTGATCAGTGTCAGTGCTATTGTCGTTCAAATTTCGTTAACTGTATGAAATAATTTCAGAAAAATGCGAGATAACACAAGGACACAAATAGAAATTTCTCCCTTATTTCATGAAAAGTTTCCAAATTTGCCGTCTGTATCCTAAGAAACAATTAGCAAAATAGAAAAGCAGTTTTGCGAGCTTGGTCATGTAAGACAGGTAAAAAAAAGTAGCTGTCAAGTAGAACATTGGCAGCAAGATGGAGCATCTCTCCATTACGAAATCAATGTCCGGCAATACCTGAACTAAATTTTTCCAAATCGGTGGATTGGAAGGAGCGGATCGATAGAATGGCCAGCACGATCTCCTTATTTGACGCCATTGGACTACTTTTTGTGGGGATATGTCAAAAAAACTTTATTCAAAACTAAAACCTAAAAAGACGAATCATGCTTGCGATTAGATCAGTCACGCCTGGGATGTTGACTAACATTAGAAGACATTTCTATACCAGATTAGCAAATTGCCAGGAGGTTCGCGGCGAGCATTTTGAACATTTCCTACATTGACATTAATGTTTTTTTTTGTTTTTTTTTATATCATGAAAGAATATTACTTATTAGGTTTTTAGTGTAATGCAGCGAACTTGTGAAATAGTATAATTTTTTATGCTAATTTTTCCGAAAAACAGCTAAAGAAAGTTGGTCACATGACACACTTACATTTTTTTTGAAAAAATAAGCATTTATAAATATGATTTTGGAGGAAGGACGCATTTTCAATATACGAATAGGAGATATACAATACTGTTGAAATTTACTCAGTTACTTGTCCAGGTAATAACTAAAAGGGGAATTCTGTACACTTTCTTTACTTTGTGGCCATGGATATTAAATGTGTTTAGCTAAAGCTGTGTCTTTAAGAAAAATATAAAATAAACATTCTACACCGATTTGAAATCTAGGCGTTTTTTCCCCTACCCTGTATAATACACAATGCCTTTATCAATGTTAGTCCTCCTGGTAAATTTGAACACTAGTCGCAAGCACTTATTTCCGGTTAGTAGACATTTTTTAGGTTTACACCAAATTTTGTAACTGTCGAATAAAAAAAAGTCGATTAGCAATTGTCTTGTGACGTCTAAAAATTCCCCGAACACATTACAAACACACTGCCCGACATAAAACTTCTTTTGTCGGTTGTGTGAAAGATAACAAACACACGGTAATGTTTTCGGCCTCCAATGGCTCAGCTTTGTAATAAATCACAGTCCTTAGAGAAAAAACGGGAAAGAATTAGATCACAACACAAAAAAGGAACTGATGTCATTAAGACCCATTTAATAGTAGAGAGAGTAATTTTGTCTGTCCCAGTTTTACACAGCATCTCAAAAAAATTGTGGTTTTATTTTATGTGGATATTCAGTTGAAATCAGGACATTTTTAGTAAATTAAAATCTTTAAATAGTGTACAACATAGTTGCTTCCCGCAGTCTGGCTCTCTCTTTTAAACTCCCCAACGGATTTTATTGCAACAGATAGAGTTATTCAAGAATAATATTGTTTTGTCTTCATTTGTTTAAATATGACCATAATTGTTCAGTCAACGCGTCGCTGCTATACTGGCTCGGCGACCGTCACATGGTGGAGCATGATGCATCAATCGCATTCAGTATCGCTATAAACACGGTATGTACCATGCCATACGTTTTATTATTATCTAATAATGCACCAATTTGTCTATTCGATACAAAACTTAACACGTAGAGAGCTAAAGTGGTGATACAGCATATCGTACTATTCAAATTATACAAATGTTGTCTCGATCTCATCTAATGGCAATTAGATATAACCTCTTCTGATTGCTGGTTATCCAAAGAGATATATTTTTAACGGAAAAGTTGGAAACATAATAAAACAGAAGCCATTTTTTTGAAAAAATTAGGTGTATAGGTGTAAAAAGAATTGTTCCCTCAGTGGCAGTATTTGATGCACGTCGATTATTTTCGAAAATCTGATTAAATATGTCTTATGTGGGGTAATTAGATTTCCAAATGGGAAGATTTATTGCTGGGTCGTAACAGGGTAACTCTAAAAATTAGGCACAGGAGAAGCCGTCAAAGAGATACTACAGAACACCAGAACCACGTCTTAGTTTAAATAGCACGAAGAACACCCCGTCCAGGGCTAAAAGGCTTTTGCAAGCTGCCGGGTTTATAGTTTAAGTAGAAACTATAAGGAATAGACTTCGCAGTCAAGAATTGTTCACTAGAAGACAATTAAAAGTTTCCAATAATACTGTTCAGTCGGTCTACAATTAGATGATCGGTGAATCCCTATGCTAAGATGTCTTGAGTGACAAGCTAGAGTCCGTGCTGTTAGATCGGTCCCCATACACAAAGGTGGAGCTGTCTTGTTTTAGGGCGGTATCATAAGAGATGACAAAATTAACTTGATTCCCGTCTTACTGGTCCATGATATGTGAAATTAGTGCTGCAACCTGTAGAGAGGTGCTTTCGGTGATTATTTCATATTTATGCTAGATAAAGTACCTCCAATAACCAGTGAAGATGCTAGGAATTGTTTAGACGAGAAAGGTGTGACTATTTTGGAATGACCTGCTTGTTCCCTGGATCTTAATCCAATGAACATTAGTGGGATAGGCATAAAAGATGGATCAGAGCTACTTATAACAACCTTGGCAAAATACTGCTGCTTGTGGTAGCAGCATTAGATGTTAAGAGGTGGTAATACTGACTATTACTTCTCAGATTTTGTTAACGATCTTTTATTAGATTGACGTGTACGTATGTATGTATCTATGTAACGGAAACTGTCCACGTAATTTTTACCAACTTAAAGAAGTCTGATTAACTTGGAAATTGGCAGACGTGTCAAGGGCCGATGACAATACAATTCTTTAATTGTTTTCTGAATGATATTTGTGGCATATTTTTCAATGTTTAAGCACTTCTTGGGAAATAACACCACAGTTATGAAAATTGCTGTAAATTCCAAACATTTCGGGGTCTAGGTCAGACCCCGTTGTCAATGGTTAAGAAACTACGATTTCTGACGTAACTAAGAGAATTTTATTAGTAATATACAGGGTAGCATAGAAACTTCTAAAGATCATATAATCATAAAGTTCCTTTCAAATTGGAATAAAAATTTTATGTGGCGCTCCTAGGTGCGACTTTGTTATAAGATACTGCATTCGCCTAGACCCCGAAACGTTTGGAATATATAGCAATTTTCATAAATGTGGTGTTATTTCCCAAGAAGTGCTTAAACACAATTCTTTAAGTTGAATTTTCACATTTATTCTCTTTTTGGCACTGTTCTTTCCTAATTGCCAAATTCGTCTACTAACGCTGCGGTTGCCGTCTAGATAACAGTAGTAGAACTTGCGGTAATGAAATGGGAATGTTACGCAAACATGAGTACTTTAAATATTAAATTTTAATATAGAGAAATGCAACCCATGCTTTTTACTCTGAATTGAATTGTTCTGTTAATACCTTAAATTTTATTATATTTTTATTTTGGATTAATTAATCATGATTGATTGTTCGACTTTCTACTGCTTTAATATAACCTGTCCATAATTACTTTTTTGAGGTAAGTCCTATTTTCTAAAATACCTATTCTAAATTATATTTTTTCAGGAAATTGACTAATAGGACCATAGAAATAATTAAGGCCCAACTTTACAAAGTGTGATATTTTGAAGTTTTTTATGCACTTATGGGACTACTGGATTGGAAATTTTAGGCTATTTGCAAAAATTGAAAAATCCAGTATGGTGGCAATAAGAAAAATGATAGTTGCGGCGGTTTGCGGGATAGCAAAAGACGATAGAAACATGTCAAGTTTGTGATTTACCGGCTAAAACCCAAATTATTTTCGGTTTTTGCCCATTATTTTCAAAACAAATTGACTGATCGTAAACCCGAAACCAGATACCAAATGCTTTTCCTCTAAAACTTCCCCTTTTTAACCTTTGCTGTAGGTATAATAGGAGACGAGATTCCTCTATAGAGAAACGAATTTGGCACATACTGTATACAAAACAATATTTGTTTCGATACATTTAGCTTCAGATTCGTTTCCATATACTTGTATTTTACACCATCCATCCTGCAAACTAGTTGGTGTAGCTCTACTCACATTCCGTAATAAATGAATTATTCAAAACTCTGTTAACGTTTACAGTTTATTTTAGCTACGCGGCACACGTTAACAACTTCATACAAATACTTCACTACACCAACTCGAAGTTGTAAACTCTTTTATGCCCTCATATACTTCACTCCTTCAATTTATACCCAAGTATAAGTCGAACTTTTTTCCCCAAAAAAATTGTGAACAATTATCATTCTCTATTTGATTCCCTCGTTTTCCACCCTAACGGCTCTTTGATCTTGTTTGGGGCCGAGGCCCTAAAATAAACGGGAATGTGTTTGCCTCCACATTTTTTTACGTTCACGGCACGTTGTTAAAATATACGATTATGGTCGACGGTTCCCATCATTATTGAAAAACTGTGAGTTCTGGTATATCATTTAGACAGTGTGTTTCGAGCAAAATTCACCGTTAATGTATTTTAACCTTTAAACACGATATGTTTTCAAAATATCTAACGTTGATGTTCGACAAACCTATTTCTTTCGACGTTTCCGATAAGTGACCGTAAAGAGTGATATTAATTGCTGTTTACGCAGGCCTCGAACTCGTTTCACTTTCGGTAAATCACCATGAGAGCCTTCTGGAAGTAACGATACAGTATAAAAGGAAGCAGTAAGTCAGCTATTTTTACTATAAGACTTTTAACAGGACAAGCGGTTAAGATTTTTACGCTACTGATGATATATAGGGTGAGTTTTTTTTTGATAATCAGTATGGGGATCTCGGAAACTAGCGGAGATAGAGCAATGGTTAAATTGGGAAAGATTTGCAGTTTTACTGGCCCAATTTAATGACACTTTCAAATTTTTGTACAAAGTCATGGCTTACAAGATATTTTGAAAAAACAATTTAGTCAAATCCCTCTAGCTCCTTTGTTTTTGATTTTATAAAAAAAGTGACAGCTCTCGTTTTCGAAATATGACACAAACTTATCTTTTTTTGAATGGAAACCATAGTTGGCTATGACCTCAAAAAATCGGATATTTTTAGAGCTTTTCAACGATATAATACTCGAGATATTTGTTCTTAAAAATAACGGGGTTATTGATGCTTTTCTCTCTTATTTTCACTTTTAACGTAGTTAGCCATGAAATAGATTAAATTTATTAATAACTATTCCAGAAATCATTGAAAGACTTTTTTATTAGGCATATCAGATATAAACTAAACAAGTAGGTACTTACTAAAAACTTAAGAAATTAAAGTACATAATAATGGTTACAATTTATATTCGAAAAGTCCACCATTGTTATTTAGACAAAAATTTCATCTTTTTAAGATTGACATTACCGTTTTCCTCACAGACCGCCTATCAATTTCTTCAATTGCTTGTAATACGGCCTCCCTTAGGTCACCAACTGTCTCATACTTTCTTTCGTATACTTTGTTTTTTAGCGCATCCTATAAATAGAAGTTTATAACTGCCAAATCGGGAGACCGGGGTGGCCATTCGCGTGAGCCATTTCTTCCTATCCAAGAGTTTTGATAGATATTATCTAAGTGTTGTCTCACTAATAACGAGTTATGAGCAGGTGCTCTATCATGTTGGAACCACTCAATTTCTAAACGAGTTCTCAAATTCAAATTAGACAACATGTCTTGAAAAGTGTATTGCAAGAAATGCAAGTAGCGCTGCCCAGTAAATGATTCGACAGAGATAAAAGGTCCCAGAATAGTAGACCCTATGATACCACACCAAACATTAAAACCAAATTTTATCTGGGGTCATCTTTGTTCTACATGGAAAGATATGCTCATTGTGTATATTGAACATACCGCAGTTAGTAAATCTAGTTTCATCTGACCATAACACCTTTAATGGAAACTGTGGATTGTCAAGGCACATGTCTCGAAACCATGTACAAAACAAAATACGTCGATGTTCGTCACCAACATGCAAAGTTTGAGAAACTGAAAATTTGTACGGGTGGAACTTGTGCGCTTTCAGTACCTTAACTATAGTTCGTTGAGATGTGCCAGCTTCTGCCGCAATCTCACGAGTTGTTGTAAATGGATTTTGATATACCATTGCCAAAACATTTATTTGAGCTGCTTCGTTAATTTGATTAGGTTCCTTTGGTGGTTTAGTAAAAGATCCATATCTCCGTAAACTATCGTAAAGCCTCTTAAATGTACATAGAGCAGGTTGACGACGATTAAAATATCTATGAACTGCACGAACTGAATTTTTATGGCATATGATATAACATTCCACCATATTCAGTTTTTCTTCGTTACAATATTCCATTTTAACACGAAAACTTGTCAATATCGACTGTCAGTTCATCACTACTAATGGAATTACTTTCAAATAAAGAAACGTCAAAGTGAAAACAATCTTTTTCATGGCTACCTACGTTAAAAGTGAAAATAAGAGAGAAAAGCATCCATAACTCCCTTATTTTTATGAATAACTATATCGAGTATTATATCGTTAAAAAGCTCTAAAAAAATGTCCGATTTTTTGAGGTAATGGCGAACTATGGTTTCCATTAAAAAAAAGATAAGTTTGTGTCATATCTCGAAAATGAGAGCTGTCACGCAAACAATGACATGGCAATCATATTCGGGTTACAATTCCCTTCAATTTTGATATTTACACTTTTTTTATAAAATCAAAAACAAAGGAGCTAGAGGGTATTGACTAAATCGACAGAATTTCTTTTTTTCAAAATATCTAGTAAGCCATGATTTTTTACAAAAATCCTAAAGTGTCATTAAATTGGGCCAGTAAAACTGCAAATCTTTCCCAATTTAACCATTGCTCTATCTCCGCTGGTTTCTGAGATCCCCATACTGATCATCAAAAAAACTCAACCTGTACAGTAAAATTTTTACTGTGTTAGTTCAAGTTTTTAATTACGGTTTCTTACGGATAAATAAACATTTCTTCAATTATTATCAAACTACATTATCTTCTACCGGATATTTCCGGCCTTTGTTTAAAACAACGGTGGTTTTCTTATCATTCAAAGGCGGTTTCAATTTTCCTGTAACATATATTGGAAGCTATTCTAGTGAGACAGTGTGGAATATTTTACACACTATTTGAGAATCTACTATTCGAATCATAACTGACGTTCGCAACATCAAAGAAATCTGGAAGATGCATTTCTTACTAGTGTTGGTGTTTACTTTGTACGCATCTATATGTTCGTCTCCATTTGTGGAGGCAAAAATTTTCACGGACTGTGAATTTGTCCATCAGTTGTACAAATATGAAGTTCCCGCTTGGCAAATACCGACTTTGACGTGCATAGCACAATGGGAGTCTGGGTTCAATTCTAGCAAACTCGATTATTTTTACAGAAAGCACGGTGAGTTTTTATGTACCTAATATAATTATTAATATAATATATCAAAAATGTTTCATAAACAGTTAAAATAAATTTGACACAATAAAAAATACAGGATATTTTAAAACAAATGCAAAAAATTTCTAGGAGTTTTCTGTGCTAAATTTTTTTTTGTCATAGAAGCTTTAGATAAAATAATTTGGTTAAGTGCGAGTTGGACTCGCATACTAAGGATTCCGTACCACCTTCAAGATTCTAATATTCCAGTTTCAGGCAAGCAGGGAATGAGTGCATTTTCTTATATTTACCCTAATATTTTTAAAGGAAGCGTTTTAAATTTATAAAAAATATACAGTTTAATTTTCCACACATAGACTCTATTTCATCTGCTTCAGGATGATGTACTTGATTTTTATAAGAATACAAATACATTTAGTTTTCTAATTTGGCCCCCAAAAATTAACATTAGAGTTTTATTTTACTAACAAACTTTCAGGAAAGCCTTTTATAATCTACTGTCTGAGGTTCTGTAGATTGGAAGATAAAGGGCAAAATAGGTCAAGTTTTAAATTATAAATTATCAAATCTATTATTCAAATAATTTAAAAATACAAATAAAATATATTTTTCAAAATTTAAATAGTGTAGTTTCTAAAGTGGGAATTAAGTCGATGTTTAATATTTTTGCTAATATCTTTTAAAGAAATGATTTAAAAATATGATATATTTGTAATTCACATAATGAGCCTTTTATTTGATATATTACATGATGCGTTTGAAAATTGAATTTTTATTTTCCATTTAATTGTATACTTTGTCTCTAAAATTACTATGGAGGTTTTCTAATAATTTTTCTTATAAATTTCAAGTGAGTCCTAGTACCTTTAATTATTTTCAAAATTTTAGGTAGTATGGTTTCGGAAATGAAGCGAGAAATGAATTTTTTATCTTTAGGTTAATATCTTGTAAACAATTAATTTTAAAAATATGAAAAATATATATTTGTATTCGTCATAATGAGCCCCTACATTTGATATATTGCATGATGGGTTAAAAAAATATTTTTTATTTTCCGTTTAATTCTATAATTTGGCCCCCAATATTAATATTAGGGATTTCTTCGTATTGTTCCTGCAAACAAAAAAAATTAGGTGTTATAATGTGGGAAATAAAGGGGGAATCGGTATTTTTTAATATATTTTTTTAATATACTTTAAAATATTCATAAAAAAAATAAAAAAACATATTTGTATTGGTCATAATGAGCCCTGTGATTTGATATATTACATGATACGTTAGAAACAAGTTTAATTTTTTTTCCATTTAATTCTGTAATTATAGTATTTTTTCGGGGATAAAGGGGGGGGTAAATTTTAGTATATTTTCGTTAATATATTTTAAATTATTTTTTTTTAAATATGAAAAAAATATATTTGTGTTCCTCAGAATGAGACCTTTCATTTGATGTATTACATGATGCATTTTAAAAATTTGAATTTTGAAATTTTCATTTAATTCTATAATTTGCCCCCCAAAATTAATATTAATGGTTTCTACTTATTTTTCCTGTAAAGTTCGGGCAACGTTCTATAATTCAGATTTTTTTCAAAATTTTAGGCTCAGTAGTTTCGGAGATCAAGGAGGGAACGGTCGATTTTATTAGTTTTCCCCCCAGAAGTACCCCTAAAATCAAAATTTCTTCTTTTACGATATGTACTCCTGATCGCGTCACCAAACTATACATTGATACCAAATTTCAACCTCTTCCGTCCAGTAGTTTAGGAGAAAATTGCTGTGATGTGACAGAGGCAGAAATCCGGAGTGATATTATAAGGGTACCCGTATATTGTATATAGCGAAATATTCTGTCGCAAATGTAGATGAAAAATGAAGTTGTTTATAGTTTTTGGGTTTCACACCTTCAGACACGATTTTCATTTAATAACCTAGTTACAACTTGGTGAGCTGTAGAAACGAGCCCTAGCAAACAGGGTTATGTTAAGGCAATTCAATATCTTAAAAATAATAAGTGAAATATATATAACCCAAAAATTATAATTTATATTTAAAACACTTCAAATGAATCTAAATGAAAACAGGTTAAACATATTGTGCAATCAATAACTATTTTCTGACATATCTGAACATCTAAATTTGGAAATATATATATATATATATATATATATATATATATATATATATGTGATATTTACTTTGACTCTTAGGGACGTTTGCCTTTCCCATCTGCTGAAAAATAATATGTTTAACGTTATATAAAAATGTGTGGAATCATCTCTGAATCTACCTTGATATATTACTATTTATAATTTATTTTAAAAGAAACTAACTTCAAGTTAATCATAATAAAGACTGTTACAAACATTCTGCACGATCAATATTATTTTACGACATGTATTACATTTAATTCTAGAGATTTGGGTAGAAAATTTTACATTTCAGTTTATAGATTTATTGCTAAGATTTTAACAGCAATCTTCAAGGATACATAAATAACAAAAACCATTAAAAATACGATTTTTTTTTGTTTTTACCTATATAAAGAAAACTGATGGAGGAATCGTAATGCCGTCTAGAGAAAATTCTAGAGAATAAGAAATCCTACTTAATGAGTGTTTATACATCCTGATTTTTTACCGAGTAAACTCAGAAAATTGGTAAAACTTTTTTTCAAAAATGTATAATTTTCTGGTAATTAATACTGGAATATTTGTCAAAACGTTAGTTTATATTAAATTTATATGGACTCACCATGGATACTATTAAATAAGTAGTTTTTGAATAATTTGAATTTAAATAACTTAGAGAGCTATTTTGCACATCCCACCGTAACGTAACCATTAACAAAACTACTTCGACCGGGATATACTAAAAATATTTTGAAATTTCTTAAATTCCACTTCAATTTGCCTACTTGGTTTTTCGCTATAATGCTGAGAAGTTGGTTTAAAATAATAGTAAACATTGCATTAAATGTACGAATATGCGACAGCCACCACAGATGCACTGCATATGAAAGAATATAGAATTTTCTTAAGACGAGACACGAGATGAAAATGATGGTAAATTATATTATTATATGTTTTTTTTTTCAGCACTTTATTACGTTTTTATATACATAAATATTGCCTGCTCATATTGATCTATTTTTTTATCGGCTTATTAAGTTAATGGTTACCTGTATATAGTTTACTGACTGGATCCGCCACTCTCAAAACATCGGAGGGTCGATCATTTAAGCCAAATTTCAAAAGCGGTATTAATTCCTTTTTGCGACAGTATAACAAAAATCCAAGAAATACAAAGTGAAGTTCATTTTATAATATTTCTACAAATTATCCAAATATTGCAATTGTGCAAGATCTACTTAACGTACAATAACAATTTTCAGCGTTATTAATTTCAACGTTATAAGATATTACTAAGAGGTAGATTAAGGTTCCAGCTGTTATTACAATCAAGTTATGAATTTTTTAAAATCACTCACTTTACATGGGTTTTTCCAGCTTTTCATTATGAAAAATGCTACTATCAAAATTTATAAACATTAATTTTAAAGATTTTCTGATTCTCTACAATTTTTCTATTGACGACATTATGAACAGATCATTACTTTTACACTAAGCAAAAAACGAAAAAAAACCATATTTTTGGAGTTTTTAAGGCTCAAATATTTTACTTCTACCAGTTTGCTGTTAAAATTAGTGAGTTATGACTTATAAACTATGAATTACGTGATGGCTTATGCGTTTCGCTGTTGAATATTAGAGATGGGCAAAACTGATAAATTTAAATAACAGTTGCTATTGTTATTGCTATTTGCAAATAACAACTGAAAATAACAGATAACAGTTATATTGTTTACGCTGAAAATTGCTTTCGCCATCTCTTGGTAAGAAACTAAAATATGCAAAATTCATCTCGGTTGGCTACTAATATGATAGAGATCTTCGCATTTAGTACGATATAGAATATATTTGTAAGACTTATTATTCCTGCAATTTTGTATGTTTAAGAATAATATTAAACTGCAAATTCAGAACCAAAAATTAAAATACAAAAAACAATCTTCTGACGTATTATTTTTTATGCTTGGTAGTGCTGTTATGGAAATATTATATGTTTAATCCTGGCGTAAGTCTCAATTATATCAATGAATATATCTAACTATCCAAATTGAAGGGATCGTGGGAAGAGATTGTTTGGCACTGTTGCTAAGTCATTGTCTTGCAATAGGCTTTTCTCAAAAACTGGAAAACTCACGTCATAGAAGGTGGTTATCTACTGATAAAGTACAAAGAAATATATCCCACTGACCCCAATCCCATACCTAAATTATAACATACTCTCATATTCTATGGAATCTGTTTTACAGAACAGGAATATATATATATATATATATATATATATATATATATATATATATATATATATATACAGCCTTGATAACAAACAATAATTTACCTAGACATATAAAAAACAAAAAAGATAAGAGTGACAAATTCTAACTCGTGTGTCACCAAGTTGAATTGTTTGCCCCAACTTCTAATGTTTTTCTGTCACACTTGGCCGTTCAAGAGCGCGTGAACACTCAGTATGCGAATGAGAGTTAACAGCTTTTGGTGTTCAGCCTACGTTTTATTTTCAACAACTGCGAACAGAAACAAAATTTGTTATGAAAAACTGATACCAATTCATCTCCCTGTATGCGTTATCGGTGAACCACGATCAACATCTGAACAACTGTTTTTTCAGTCGTTTAGTTTTCTGTCGATCAACAATGTTTTATAAATGTTATACCTGAGCTATCCTCGAAAAAGGCATTAAGGTTAGAATTTATGTTATTGTACTTTCTTTTGATTAGCATTCCGCTAATGTAGATGAACTTATATTTAACCTGTTTCTGTTATTTTTAAGTCGGCAATAACAATTGTTATCGAGACTGAAATAATAGTTGTTTAATAGCAGCTTGTAATACGCTACTTACTTACTTAGCACTATTTTTAATATTGTCACGTGGTCTAAAAATCTCTTTTTTTATAATTTCGTGAATTAATGTAAAAACCGTCATCTTTTGAATTATAGAAAACTATACTAAATCAACTTGGAATATATCTTAAAGGAATGAAATGTAAAATATTCAAATTAATTTAGCCATTTTAGAACGAAAATTCATTGAACTGCAGTCTTTTAATAACTGTTTTTCTCCCATCAAAATCGTTATAGAAAATTAATATGGTACCTTGACCTAATATTCCTGAATACAATGAACACAATATAGTTTAAATCATCAAAAATTCTAGTTTGGAATAATCGCTGAGCATACATAAGAAAAGGTCGCTACGAATTGATAACCTCGTCCTTTTTGAAAGTCGGTTAAAAACGAGTTTATTTATTTTGTGAAAAAATTTAGCTATCTCATGGGGGATTTTTTTTATTCGCTATTTCTGCAGAAACAAAGCTAACTCTAGCATGAAAAAATTTTCATTTCTCGAAAATTAAGTTATTAGATTGGTGAAATAAATTAGTGTATATATTATTCTCCTAAAATATATAAAAACGAGTTTAATCATTTTGCGAAAATTCAGTTATCCTATAGATAACAGCTGAGGCAATTGTGTACAAAATTTCATTATTGTTCAGGAACCAAAAAAAATCAGGCACAAGAACTAAGTAATTACTTTTTAACGTAGTAGAGACGTGATTCGTTCTTTCATGAAAATTCAATTAGTGGATTGGAGGGGGAAATGGGATTTTTATTATTTAAGAGAAAAGTAAATTTCCATAAAGGAAACACACCTGCAACAAAAAGATTAAAAAAATTGCCCAAAACGAAAAAAAAAAACGAACGGACAAAAATAATAAGGCACCCTAAATTACCAAAAATTTAAAATATAACGGAAAACAAAAAATATCCACATCACGTAAAATAATGTTTTAATGGAGATAATACTATACTTTGAATAAAAAGCATATAGTATAAAAAAACTCAAACGTTTCAATGGTATTACAAACTGAAACGTTTGGATTTTTTAAATATACAATTTTTTCAAAATACATTTCTTTAAATATACAGTTCTCGTTTAATGTAAACCCAACAAGCTTTTGGAAACATTCCAAACTACGTCACTTAAAAAGAAATGCTTTCTTCTTCTTTTTCAATCTCATTGCAAACGTTTATTAAATAATATATAGTTTTAATATTAATATAATATATTAATCCGCTATGCGGTGAAATAGACAAAGCTGAAAAATAAAGAAACATTTTTTTGGATTTTTTTTTACAAAAAGCTTGTTTTCCAAAAAATATTTACTACTTTAATTTATTTCGGAAATGTTTTTTTGTGTAATAATGTTGAACTTACAAATCTCCCTTATTTGTTGGCTCAGTAGCTGTTTTTTTGTGTATATTTATTGTTTGACACATAAAAATTTTATAATATCGTCAACAACAAAAAGAGATTACAGGAAATATCAAAAATATTTCGGTGGACTGAGAGGAAATTTTGTAAAAGCAGATTTAAAAAAAATACCCAAAAGACCCCATTATTTTTATTTAAATTATCGTTAAGAAAAAATGTTTAAACTGTTTTCTTTTTCAAATGTAAATAAATTTTTAAGTTCTTCTCAACAATACAATATAATAGTACTCTCTTCGAGGTGTCATTCCTTTGTATGCAAGACAATATATATTATATATAAATATAATATATAATTGTTTCTGGTCGGGAACCTTCATCAGTTGCGCTTCCCACAATTGAATGTCCTCTCGAACACTTCTTTATGCATTTGATGCATTTCGTTAAATTTGAAGACGCGAGATGTAAGACTGACATCTAGGATTTTCAAGAGAATCAGTACACAGAGGTTCCGAATCTGGAGCCGTTCCGTGTAATTGCTGTTCTCCCTTAACTCCTAGGACAGAATGTCACGATAAAATTTTTCAGGTTACTTCACCTGTTAGAGATATTGAATACTCTCTTCGAGGTGTCATTCCTTTGTACGCAAGACAATATATATTATATATAAATATAAAAAAAATCTGTCAGATTTTATCGTGACATTCTGTCCTAGGAGTTAAGGGAGAACAGCAATTACACGGAACGGCTCCAGATTCGGAACCTCTGTGTACTGATTCTCTTGAAAATCCTAGATGTCAGTCTTACATCTCGCGTCTTCACAATATAATAGTGACTTATTCAGACACATTATACAATTTATATATTTTTTATTTTTCCACAGGTATATTTCAAATAAGTGAAGATAAATTTTGTTCCCCAGACGAAACCTCCGACTCAATCTGCGACATGCCCTGTTCCAAATTTAGAGACAATAATTTGGAGGACGATATATATTGTGCACTAAAAATGTACCAATCAGCTAAAGACACAGGAATGAATGGTTACGACGTGTGGACTTCATATTTCCCACATTGTTCAGTTGGGTTTAACAAGAAATATGTGAAGTACTGTAATACGAAAATACCAAAAAAATATTTGGAATAATAAAGCACGAAGGAATATATCTGTTTGATTATTTTAGTTATTTGTACCCACTCACAGTGTTTGCGTAACCTAAAAAGTCGGCCACAAACTAAAAAATGATTAATGCAGTTTTAGTTCTTAGTTTAAATCTTGAATTTTTTAAGCTTCCCCTTAAG
Source organism: Octodonta nipae (assembly GCA_034190945.1). NCBI lineage: Eukaryota > Metazoa > Arthropoda > Insecta > Coleoptera > Chrysomelidae > Octodonta > Octodonta nipae. The sequence goes on along the minus strand of CM067221.1, from coordinate 13,518,663 downwards.
TTGTCATATTTCTCATTAGCTTATACTTCTGAAAGTGCAAACAACTTATTTGTAGTAACGAAGCTTTGTTAGATCTCAATATTTTCTGATTTTTAACCGACTTCCAAAAAGGAGGAGATTATCAATTCGTCGCGTATTTTTTTTTGCTTTTTTTTGTATGTATATTACCTGATTTCTTCTCTTGTGGTGCACCGTTTTGAATGAATATGGTCTTGTTTATTAGAGTATATATCCGGATTGGTGAAACTTCAAATTTTGGAACAGAATTCTATTGGTAAAGTGATAAAATTGAATGAAGGCATGCGTGCATGGAAATCGACCAATATCTCTAATATTTTAGTCGATTTTTCGATAACTCCTTATGGATGTGTATAGTTTTTTAATGTTTAATCTATTAAGGAAGACCCTTAGGTGATCTCATATACTTTTCGACGACGTGCAACTTGCAGTTTTGCAGAAAATTGCCGAAAATTAGAAAAATTCTTATGAAAAATTACCTCATAAATATTTTAATTCCAACGTAATAGTGCGGTAATTTTAGGCCCTGGAAGTTTTAATTGCAAATTTGAAATTTTTTTATGTACACCTCAAGCATATAGGTAGTAGTAAAGCATAGTATTTTTGGCTCCTTAAATCAATGAGTACCAAGCTCGTTTTGATTGTGTACCAGGCAAATACCTATTTAAATCCAAATTTTTCCATTTTGCGAAGACGGTGCTTTTGGTTCTCACATTCTCCCGGCCTAATAGAAAATTCACTGACAACACATGTCAAACTTTAAACTGGTATTTGGTGCGTTTATAGACAGGGTATTTAGTTATAGCAAACAAAATCAGAAAGTAAAGTGATAGAAGGAGTTGCATTTATATGAAGATTGAAATATTGGACGGACTTGAATGATAGTGGTCCGTAGGCACCCGTATATACAGGATGGTTGGAAGATAGGGTGGACTGGACGTTTGGTGGTATAAAAACGTTGGAAAAAATGTGAAATTAAAATTATATAAGGTGATTAAAAAACTGTTATATGATGTGGACATAAGCAAATCATATTCAGGATGGTTGAAACATATGCTGGAGTTGAATTATATTTATACAGCGTGATTAAAAAAATATTTCTTTTATAGCCCATAAGAAGTGGCATAAAGTGTGGAGAGGAATTAATGTTATACAGGGCGATAATATAAAATGTTAAAAATGAAATAATTTATGGGGTAGCCCACAAGGAGTTATGTACTATGGTTGAAATATAGGACGGATTTGACTCCGTAAATATGGGATGGATTCTACTCCGTCCTATAGTTTACAGAAGGCAGCTAACAAATTTATGCTTGTCCGTGGACAGTCGTATGTACAGGAAGGTTGGTACATAGGTTGGAGTGGAATTATCTATAGTTATACAGGTTTGTCAAAAAACGTTGAAAAAAGTTACATGCCGTAGTCCATAAGGCATAAATACATTTTGGGCTTATTAAGTCAACGCGTGCTAATACATTTTGTTTGTAAAGATTTACCTGTCAATTTAAATGAGAAAGTATCATTGTTGAGGCTTTCGATGTTACCTGGTCCTGTCTATTAAAGTTATACATACAAAATAAAAAATAAAGAATGAAAACTACCTGAGTTCAAAAAAACTAAAAAGTTAAAAATAAACATTTAAAAAATATATTTAACCGACTTCTACCTATAACTAAAAAGCTAAAAATAATTATAACAAAATAAAACTACAGCAAATAAATAACACTTTCAATGTTGTTAGGTACCTACCCAGGAAGTAAAAAATGTAAACATTAAAAGGTGCTCATTCTGTACAAATTTCTTACCTACCAATCTAGTATATTTTTGAAGTCGGTGCCATGCAACAATCAAGTTTGATGAATTAGTAGATAAGTACGCAATGAAGGATTTTAGATTTGAAAAATGCGCATTTAAAAATACAAATCGACGCGTCCAAGCGCCCTTCCCCACAAGATCTCCTCCACTCGTCACCGAATCTATTCCATTTGGCCGTTCCACACTCTATAAAATAGACATAAAACAGATAATACAAGCATAAAATTGTAGACTCTCCATTTTGAATGAATAGAAAATATTTGATAAAACATTTGATGTAGTTTAATATGTCATTTAATGATATTTGTTTGGACATCCATAACATATTTGACAAAATGTTTTAGAAATTTACATACTTCTGGAGGTAACCTGCAATGCACAACTATCGTGACAAGACCAGAAAGAGAGGGCAATAGAGAAAGTAATAGGCTATTTCACTTGGTGGGCGAAATAGCATGTATTATGTCCGAAAATGAGTTTCATCTTAAAATTCTGATTATTAAAATTAAATTGGTGAATGCGCAAGCAATAGAAGTTTTCAAAAAATAATATATTTTTTATTTTTTACACTATAGCAAGTAATATACAGTTCGAGGAAGATGTTTGCACACGAATTGAGAACATTATTGTTTTTTGAGTAATAAAATTATACTTTTATTTTATAATGAATAATTTAGTATTCAGTTTAAAAACCAAATTTTTTCTACAATTAAAACTTATATTTAGAGGACATTATAAATACCCCGATGTGCAACGTATCCTTTACTATAAAATCGTAATATTTTACGTCGTAGTATTCGAGTAACTAGAAGCGAAAGCAGAATGCTACGAGAATTATGCGAACCGACCTGAAGAGGGCAGATGTGACTCTGCCGAAACGTCGTCATTTTACCATCGATCCCGGCAGGGATCAGTTATCAACTACGCGGATGAATTCCCGGAAACATTTAGTGCCCGCGAAAACTTAAAAACTATATATATATATATATATATATATATATATATATATATATATATATATATATATATATATATATATAAATTACAAAAATCACTTATTCGACACTTCATCGCTTCAACCCTTTGGTTCCTTGCAAAGCTTATGCCTAATTGTTCTTGAATACAGTTGATGGTTCTCTGTCTTATTACAAAATACCCGGGAGACCGAGTTTCTCTCGAAAATTAATGAATTCTGAAAAAATGTGAGTAAATATATTGTTATAAAAGTTTATCCAGTCCTTCCTGGTTTCATTCCGATGAGATATTAATCGCTGGTATAGAAAAAAAAAGAAGAGCTAGAGCTCGACAACTGTAAAATTGTACGAGAGAATTCGATGCTGATTTCAAAATGGAGCGGTGCATATTCGCAGGAGTTAGTTAGTTATTGCAAAGAGCTAATTTCGTTGTTGTGATTTCGATGTAAATAGTATTCGAATCAGCTGTTGTTAATATTTGATGCAAATAAAAGTTTCTAGAAAGTGAGAGTGAATATTAGTTTTTAAATTTGAACTAATTGAACCCACTGAGTTTATAACAAATTTGGTGATGAGAAGGAGAAGAATTAAGTGAAGTTAAAATCGTAATTTGATTTATGGAAACCCGAAGCATGAAAACGGACGAAACTACCAAAAACATAGTCAAACAGATTACGGAGGGACTAGATGAAAAAATAACTCAAATTCTGAAAAAACGGGACAAGAAGAGAAACAATATCAAGAAGAAATCCAGCAAAGGTTAGTGAAATCTTTTGATGAAAAACAACAAAATCTTGTTTCCACTATGGAAGAAAAACAACAAAAATTTATTGGAAGGATTAATCTCGAAATTTGAAGAAAAAAGACAACTGCAATTTGAGCAATTAATAGTATCGCACGTTAATGAAACAGTTAATGAAAGAATGCAAATAGTTGAGTCAGACATAAAACAGCTAAACGATGACATTAAGATCATAAAAAATACCGTGGATACTCACCAAACCAACCAAAGTAGATGACCTCGATTCCATCCAAAGCCAAGTAAAATTTGAAATTTGATGTAAATAAAAGTTTCTAATGTGAGAGTGAATATTAGTTTTTAAATTTTAATTAGTTGAACCCACGGAGTTTATAACAATATCCAAATAATTAGATATTTACTATGTAAACTGTTTTTCCAAATACGAAATGAGTCCGTTTATTTTCTGTTCTCTAATATTTATTGAAACACTCTTTATAATACTTTCACTTCATAATATATTTCAACCACACTGTATATGTAACTGCTTATTGCCAACACATTATAACAACTTTCCTAATTTTTTCAACAATGTTGCTTAACTACAATTTCACTAAGTACTATATTTCAGCCACTCTGTAGTTCAACATATTGTAGAAACTAAATCTTTTATTGAGTGAGACATAAACAGTTGCATATGCAGGACCCTAAAATATAGAATTATAGTTATAAAAAGTGGTTAATAAATAATAGTTATAAGTAGTTGAACGTATTGGCAGTTCTTTGAGTTATTGTTTTAAAGACTAACCTAGTAGTCAAGCACAACTGAATTTCTGTTTATCAGATTTCGAACACTCCCAGTTAGGACTCTTAATTAGATTTTAATTTTTGTAATACTACGAAAGTTTCCACATCATGATCTTTTCTTTGCTTTTGTAGAACGGGAAAAATGTACTTCAAGTACCTGCGGTTTTTGTTAACAAATGTTCGTCGGATACGTGCTTTCTTTATTTTTGGTTTCTTGTTCTTTTTTGTCTTTGCTAGTGGCTACTTCCAGACGGTCATAGATATCTGGATCCATCTTCTCTTTTACAGTTGTAACTGTTTTCCTGCAGTTTTCTTCACCTGTAAATGTAAATGTCTCCTGTCTCCATTGGATCCAGTGTCGTGTCTGATTTTGGACAGGCGTTTACTACAACCACGCATAACAATTTTTTGGTATGTCAAATAATAACATGTTACTACAAATGTATTAGACAAATAGAAACATTATACTTCTCCAGGCCTGGAATTGAAACGTCTTTACAGAAGATAGAACAGAAATGAGAAGAACTCGCCAATGAAACAAACGAGATCGATTAATGGAATTGACACTATTCCGTTTGCAGACGAGCTAGCGATGTATGCCGAAGAAATAAAATGCATAAAGCTATAAAAGGGATAACCGGATCAAAACTCAAATAGACCCCAGATAATTTGAAGCGGTGCTATTAAAGGGGAACAAGTGGGCGAAGATCAGGACGAAAAACAAGTTGTATAGTCCACAGACGAGTCTCCACTACCTGGGGAGGTACATAACGACCACTGAGAACAGAATGAGAGATACAAAACAAATAAGATAAAAACTCCATTTTCACATGGCAAAATGAATAGGCAGGCCAGCATGAACTAAACTGATTAAATTATAGATAGTGAAGTAGGTACACTTAAACATTTGAAAGTTTTTATCAAGCCATGATAGTTTCAAATACTATCTCAAGAGAATATGACAAATGCCTAACGAGAAAAATACAAATATATAAAATGAATTTGTTAATGCATCTTTTGAACGGTTATACTTACACTAATGGCATTTGGAGGGTAAAATAAACAGTTGTAAATTCCTCTACTAATGACTAATGACGTATCAGTAATGGTTGACGTCACAGTGCCAGTGATGCTACAATAAATTCGGAAAAACTAGGGTTGAATCTAGTTTTTTTTACATTCATCGGATTTTCGGGACTGACGTTGTGTTGCTCTATTTTATGTTAGCCGGTTTTTATGTTCTCGTGTTCGCAATGTTTTTATTACAATGATAAACTTTTGGGAAATTTTTATAATTTTTGGCAGCGAAAATTGAAAGTTATAAAAATATTGTTGGGTTTTGTTACGTAAAACTTGGATTCCAAGTACCCTCACAGAAAAAATCTAATGGTATCAGGTCTGGTGACTGAGCTGGTCATTCTATGAGATCTCGCCCTCCATGTGTTCCAAATGTAATCCAGGTAACGTCTTACTGCACCTTCCCGAATTTCAAAAATTAGCGGCTCAATTACATTTTGTAAGATCTCCAGATACATCTCACAGCTGAAGTTTGTATTGAGGAAAGCAGGTCCAAACTTGTGGTTTCCCAAAATACCTGCCCAAACATTCACTTTTTCAGGAAATTGAGTATGTTTTTCACGAAAGATGTGCGGATTTGTGGCACTTCAGAAGCGTGCCTTTCGTGTGTTCACAATTCTATTCCATTGGGAAAAAGTACTTTTTGGGCAATCGAAATAAAACGACGTATATTGAAGGAAAACCAAACGTTTCAAAGTCAATTCTGACTTCGTTGTCAATGGCTTTATATTTATTGATGTAAATTGCAAAATGAAAATTTGATTTATCATTTTTTAAAGTAAAAAGTGCTAGTTAGACGATTTTTGGATGGGTACAAAGTTATGTGTTCTTATGTTAATTTGAGACACTCAATAAAGTTGCCTTGAGCAGTTCCATATGCATAAATAAATTGACTGAGATGTAAGGCGCTGTGGGTTATAATTATACAGTGTGATTCCAGAAATGTTAGAAAATAAATGCTTTATTTGGTGGCCCATAAACAGTAGTCCATAGGCAGTTACATATACAGGGTGGTGGAAATATAATATAATGTGGAATTATTATAATGAGAATTTTAGTAAGTGTTAGAGAGTTGAAATTTAACTGAATCACTTCACTTGAGAAAAATTAGACCAGATATCCGATTATATGTATATATGTGTGTACCTACCAATATTTTTGATGAACCTTTGAATTTACGAGTAAAGCTCGGTCACCCATGTACTATTAATTAAAATTACAAATGCAAATTGAATAAGTATTAGTAGTAAAATGAAACAGATTATTCCGCAATTTCTATTCAAATATAATTATCATTTACATTTATTTGTTATATTATCCTACCGGTTAACAGCTGAATTTTTTAATTTTATGAAATTTCATGTTAACTAAATTTTTGTCTTTAATTTCCACTTACTGCCTCTTTGCCATACCTTATATCATTAAGCTAAGCATTAAGAATGTGCTCACAAATAAAGTCCTATTAATTACATATGAAAAACAAGTTGAATTTTGTTAGGAATTGACAAAATTGGTCGAATTTCGACCACTGGGCGATCGCTAGTATACCTAAATAGATAAGTTAAGTACTAGAGGTAACGGAAAAAGAAAACATTGAGACAAATAAACAAGATGGAAGATAAATAAGAAAGGCTTACCTGACACAAGGTAGAAATAAATAAGTCCTTGGGGAGTTCAACACTTTTTACCTAATGCCGTTAAATTAACACAAGACTCGATGATAATACACAAAATAACATATTTAATTTTTTTTCGTCAGGTGGCAAAACGTTAATTTTCATTCCTAGGTACAAAAAATGATGGCTTCAATATTTTGTCATTTTTTAGAGTTTCCTCATTATACCAAAATATCAATATGATTTTAAATTGAAAATTTCAATGGGGAATTCAGACCCATCTGGCAACTCACAATGAAATTTAAATTGGAATCAAATATTTTTTTATATCGTTCACCAGCTAAACCTCCAATAATAAGTTTCATACGAAGCGAAATCCTCTCATTGTGAAATATTTTTAGGCACCCCCACCTTGAATTTCCATTATCACAAATAGCGATATAAATTCTCTTCGAATATGAAAGGTTAAAGAAGAATACGTAAGCCCCAAGATACATAATATCCACAATGAGATAGGAGCAGCTCCACAGTCTGGATAACGTGTATTCGTGCATATGGAAAGCAACGTGAAAAAGCAAATCAGATTTCTGATATTATGTTGCTTTGCTTCTTCCGTTTTTTTTTCTCTTCTCTCATTTTATCACGAATTTATCACGTTTTAGCATAAATCTCTATAAGTCTATAAAACCTTCCGATATTTTCTCATACTTAGATATTCTTCGCCGAGAAAATATTTCGGAATTAACAGGTAAATCACTTTGTGAAAGAAACAGCTTTTATACTGCGCAAAGAAAACTTATTTTCGAAAGGTATTAGGGCTTATTACGTTTTCCACTTTTCTTTATGTGGAGATGTTATTCTTACAGTAGGGATGAGTTTCATTTGAATATTGGCTGACAAGTATAAAACGGAACATTGAAAATAGATTTAACAATTTTTTATATATATATATATATATATATATATATATATATATGTATACTCTTTATTACATCAAAACCAAGCGTTCAACGTAATGTTAGATGTTTATTTTTTTTCCTTTTTAAATATTAATAGTCATTGAAAATGTCACTGTCACTACTGTCATTCACATGAAACTCAATTTTACTGGTCTGTCGGTCCGTCATAGAATTCACCAAGAGGATTAGATAATTGATACGCATATGTATTGCTTACTTCTTGTATATCTGTTTTATTGTTGATTGGTTCTCTTTGTTTGCCGATATAAATCATCTCTAGTATACGTCTTTTGCTGTATTTACTATTCTTGTGCGTGACTTGTAAGAGCACATCTTAGTTTTTTATTTTTTATGTCAGTTTTATGGATGGCCAATCTGCTTTTTACCCATTGTGTTGTTGTGTTGCCCTACATATGTGGAATTACAGTCTTGGCAATTGATCTTGTAAATGACATTGGATTGCAATAATTTAGGTGTTGGATCTTTTAGTTGGGTAAAAAGTGTTCTGATTGTCTTGACATTGTATGTTGCTATTTTCATCCTTTCGTTTTTTATGTATGGTAGGCTCCCATAAACCATTCCAACTTCTGGTTTCATTTGTGTTCGCTGTTGTGCTGTTTGGTTTTGGAGTTCTGTAGTTATCACTGAGTTGTAAAGTATTAGATGTTTTGGATAGTCATTCTACCATAGTACTACCATGTTTTTCTTTATGTAGTCTTTGTGGCATATATTCAATATTCTTCTTTTCATCTGTTTTATGATTTTCAGTTTAGTTGCTACTGGATGATCTGATTTGTAGTGGATTATTTTGTCAGAGTTTGAATTTTTTCTGTACCAGTCTAGTTTTATAATGTTATTGTCCCGACATACTCTGGTGTCCAAAAATGGTACTGTCCTGTTCATGTCCTCTGTTTGTACTGTGAACTGTATCCTATATAATAGTATTGAACAGTGACAAGGGTGGCGTCACAGTCTTAATGGATAAGAAGGACTACATTGAAAAAATGCACAACATATTAGATAGTGAAGATTTTCAACAAATTCAAAGAGAGCCTACCATAACAGTCAAAAATAAAAGTAACGGATTTATATCAAAACTCTAACAATGCAATGTAATTGAACCTCATAAAGCAAAGCAAATGAAGACATATAATTCAATATGCCCAAAGATGTATGGTAATACTAAGGTACATAAAGCAAATTGCCACATATGTAGGGCAAACATCACAATGGCTAAAAAGCAGATTGGCCATCCATAATAGTGACATAAAAAAAACTAATATGTGCTCTTACAAGTCACGCACAAGAACACAAGCACACGATCAATGTGGAAGACGTTAAAATCTTGGACAAGAATAGTAAATACAGCAAAAGACGTATACTAGAGATGATTTATATTCAACAAGAAAACAGATATACAAGAACTAAGCAATACATATGCGTATCTATTATCCAATCCTCTTGGTGAATTCTATGACGGACCGACAGACCAATAAAATTGAGTTTCATGTGAATGACAGTAGTGACAGTGACATTGCCAGTATTTAAAAAGGAAAAAAAAATAAACACCTAACATTACGGTTTCAAAAATTATTACATATACTAACTTATTTTTACCAACAATTATAATGAACTAATCTCATATAATAGTAAGTTGACTTAGTAATAATTAGCTAGGAGTCAGTTTTAATAATTTTTGTTTTTTTAGCATAACCCTGAAGAAGGGAATAATCTACCGGAAAGCTTGGTTTTAATGTAATAAAGAGTATACATATATACAAGTCAATATCCCTTAATTACAAAACCCGACACACATATCGAAGTGACTGTTAAACTATAAAGAAATTATATATATATATATATATATATATATATATATATATATATATATATATATATATGGTTGATGATTTATTCCGGTGTACATCCGTTCGTCTGTATTCGTTCTAAGTACAGTTACTTAGTATCTTTTGAGAAAGCCAAATATGATTTTGGCGAAACGTCAAGTGATCTTTCAAACGAATACAGACGAACGGATGTACACCGGAATAAATCATCAACCACATATTTCCATCCGTGAAACAGTATACACAAACATATATATATATATATATATATATATATATATATATATATGTGTGTGTGTGTGTGTGTGTGTGTAATTGTTGAATATATTTTCTTGGTTTTGGGTCGTTCAAATTGATAAAATCATGTTCATTTTTCATGTTTTATTAATGACGTTTCGGCCATCTTTTTAACCTTTTTTTGAGCTTTTTCCAAATCTATTCTAAAACTGTTAAAACTATTTATAATTTAAGAACTTATGAAACTTACCTTGATCATGAGAACTTGTGAAGTTATGCTTCTTATTTTTACATTTTGTAACACTTACACTAAACTAACACAACGATGTTCAATGAACGATAAAAACTGATCCAAAACCTCTTTGTTGTTTTTAACACATCTGTGGGCTGATTTCCGGCCATTACTAATTGATTAGTTGCAAAAGTCAAATGTAATTCAGTTTAAAGTGTGGGTTATATATCTGGGACTTGTATAATGATATTTTATTGAACTTTTTCTGTTCGTGTGTACCTCATACAGTACAGTGTGCTTTCGGGTCCTTATGTATCCATTGGTGTAGGTCTATTTAGAAACATGTGTTAGTCAGGTGACTTAGAAAGAAAAATATTGTTTTGCAACTGGTTCGTAGAAAAATGCCAAGAAAATCCGCAATTTCTGCTTAAGCTTCTGTGGTCTGATGAAAGCAGATCTACAAATTGCGGGGTATTTAACAGATAAAATAACGTGTTGTGCAAGCAAGATGGAACACCTCCACATAATGCAAGAATCATACATGATTTTTTGAATCAGCAATATGGAAATAACTGGATCGGAAATCGAGCCCTGATTGACTGGCTTGCTCGTTGGCCCGACCTTACGTCTCTTGGTTTTTGCATTCGAGGATATTTAACGAATAAAGTTTATTGTGATACTTATAATACGGTAGAGGAACTGGAGGCAGTAGACAACAAAAAGTATTTAAGATAAACAAGAAAATGAGAGAATACAAATAAATACCATTAAAGAAGATAACTGGGAAAAATACTGGAAGAAACAACGCAGGAAGAAAATCTAAAAGAAGAAGAAACAGAAAGAGCAGATGTAACAGGTCTAGATGATATAAATTTGAGGAACTAAGAGAAGCTTTTAAAACTACAAAAAAAAAAGAAAGATATGGTATCAATTCAGAATTGCTAAAATACGGAGGGACCCTAATGCAACAGAGATATCTGCACATATATTATCAATGCTAGAAAAACCATAGAATAAAAGAAGAATGAAAAAAGCAAAACTGCGCTCAATATTTAAAATGGGCCTATAGAGGGATAATGTAATTCGGATCATGCTACAAAATGTATTTAAAAATTTTAAATAACACACATAACACAACAAATAATCGGACAAAAACAAATATATCAGTATTTTTCAGTATTTCCCCAACTTTATTTAACATCTTTATCCGTTCCCTTAAGAGCTTAAGTATCTCCGACTACCGCTTCAGATTCACTGCAAATAATGTTTTCTTCTTCTCAGTCGTTGGAGCCAGTTTTTCAATTCTTTAGTCCTACACTTCTTCTACTTCTTCATTTCAGTTAGTCAAAAAAGACCACTTGTCCTCATATCTTCAATTCTCTTCAATACAATCCATCAGTACTCACAGATCTTAAGTTCGTCTTCTTCGTTTCTCCTTAAGACCTTAAGTTCCTCAACAATCTTAATTCCTCATTATGAAAAATTGGTTGAATATCCTAAGTTACAGCAACAAGACCTGAACAATGACCAAAAAAGATGAAAATTCTTAAAGACAGAAGGTTGCACACGAATGGATAGTATAGGAAGTGATAGTGTAAGGAATGAATTGAACATTTTTAGCACATACGAAAGAATTACACAAAATACGAGAAACGGAAAGAGCATGTACAACATAGAACACAAGATGAATACCTAAGAAAGTACTCAACTATAAATACACAGGCAGAAGAAGTATTGGTAGACCAAGATAAAAGATTGGTGCCGTAATAAGTAGAAGCCTAATACCGGAGACTAAAAAGAAGAAGAAGACGTAATTGTTAAATGTTTGTATTATAAATCAATAAATATTTCAATCATTTGCTACAGAAAACCCTATTATATTGAACATTAATATCTTGCGTTCTTATTGTTACGAGAATTCATCCAACAGCTGGTGCAATCGGCCATCAACCAATTAGTAGAAGGGACATTATTCCGAAATGTTTGTCTCTCAACAGGCGGACCGCTGCCGTTACTGGGAATTCCCTTAAAGTTCCAGAACATGAAAGAGTTTCCCGATGGTTCGTGGACGTACCAGACTATTCCAAGATAAATATATAAATAGCTGGCGATAGGAGGCATTCAGTTTTCGTCGGCCGTATTGTACAGTTAAGATAAAATGTAAATAATAGTTGCTGTGAATATAAGTTGTGTAAAAGTAGTGGAAATAAATTAGAGTGAGTTGGACTGTGTTTGTAAATAAATCCAAGAACTGAACTGAATCCCAGTGTGAAAATAAAAACATTACATTATTTATACCCCATTTAGTTAAAAAATCCGTTATTGGACAAGAATTTATTTTACTAATATTTAAATGACTAAATTAATCCTTTTATTCCGAAAACTATATTATCCTCAGTTTTTGAAAAGACTTCATAAAAGAAAAAGCCACGTCGCGAAAAACATAAAACTCCCTTTTGAACTTTACGCTGGCCCGTTAATATGAAGTTGTGGAATCTGCAAGTCAACCTGCCGAGCTTTTGAAGTGACTTCACGGTAAAGGAGTTCTTTGAATGATTAATTTTGTTGCTTCAAAGTTTCCGGAATACAAATAGGAATTCGAAGAAAGGAGTTAATTAGGAAAATTACTTAGAGAAGTCAATAGAGAACGTTCAATGCAGATTTTTAGGATTAGATTCCGTACATGCAATGAAGGAAAATTCTATCACAACCGATTTTCTCCGATATTACTGGATGGAAAAGACTCAAATTTTGGGACAACTGATTCGAAACCTGTGTTTTCGCGTCATTAGATCAATAGAAAGTTTGGTGACCAGATCAGAGTAAATAAATAAATTCTGATTTTGGGAGGTCCATCTAGGGGAATAAAAGTTGACCATTCCGTCCTTATCTCAGAAAATATTGAAACTAAAATTGTGAGAATAAGGAATATAGGGCATTTCCCAAAGTTTGCAGGAAAATTCTTATATTCATTTAGAGGGAAGGGCAAATTAAAATTAAATGAAAACTCAAAAATATATTTTTTTCAAGGTAATTATGTAATATATGAAATGAAAAGGGTTATTATGAGGAATATAAACGAAAATGTGCATGCATCGACCTACAACACTTTTTTCAAAAATTACTTTGCTGGAAATACCTTAACAGGAAAAATAAACTGAATTACCTATTATTAAATAAATTAAAAGGATAAATAATTTTGAAGTGCATCACGAATAGTATCAATTCATACGGCTCATTATGAAGAACACATGCATCTTTTTCATATTTGTAAAATAATATGTTAAATAGCTATACATTAAAATCTACTAAAATAGATCAATTTCACACACTTATCACAGTAACTACTTCAAAAACATAATGGAATACATCCAAAAAGGTCTCATTATGAGAAATACAAAAAATGCATGTTTAAAAGATATTAAGCAAAATATACAAAATTCAACCCATGCCCCCAATTATCTCCTTAACCAGCATGTCTAAACTTTGGAAAACAGGGAATACAGTCAAATATATGTCGATATTCAATGATAGTGCTCTTTAAAAATACAAATATATTTTACTCGTATTTTTAAAATAATTTGATAAGAAAAAAAAATCATTATCCATTCAAAATGAAGCAAACATAGTAATCTTAATTTTGGGCGAATTAAAATAAAAAAACTCTAAAAAAATTAAGAGCATCAAATAGAAGATGAAATGAAAGTAAAATACAAACGGTGTATTTTGTTTAACTATGAGGAGTCGATTTTCTTATATTTTCCTTAAAATATTTTTTTTATTATCGCTTTTAGTTTTTCATTGGCCTTTTTGTTGTTATTGGACATTATATGAATTAAGTCAATGATAAAAAGTATTTGTATATAAGTATTTCCTATAGTTTATATAGAGAAATTTGAAAATATATTTGCATCTTTTTTGGGGTAACTTATGATTGTAAATTGACTTGCATTCTCAAATAACTAAAGTGTATTCCTATAATTATTCAGTTGGAAATTCGAATAAGACAATGAATGATTTTAGATAATTTAAACAATACGAAAAAGAAAATAAACAATCCCTTAAAAATAATGTAATTCTTTATATAGTTAATTTTCTCCTCGTAAATTGAAATCATCTTCGACACTAACGTCATATATTGTTTCTAGTTGCATTTCCGAGCTGATTGAAATCTCGATTAATTATTTATGTGTTTAGTACATACAGTGTGGAGCAGTTAAAAGGAATAAACTCGATAACGAATAAAGGAGGGCGAGTTGGAAAAATCGATTTGTATTTTTAAATGCGCATTTTTTGAATAAAAAAAATATATAATGGGTGTGTCATGTGTCAATGGCCAATACCAACTTTCTTATTTTAAATGCAAGCCCCTGTATATTATTTATTTATTTATTTGGATTCTCCAGAAAATTCTAGACGTAATTCATGTACAACGTTCTACACCTATCTTAAACTGTTTCGGAATTATTAATTTTTTTTCAAATTTATTGCAAAAATTAACATTAAAAACAGAAAATTATTTTATTTCACAAATTAGCGAATACTCAATACTTAATTCCCATTTACCTCTTGATATTGAGATAGTAAGCAAAAACCAGTCCTGCCTTCCTTTTTACTTATTTAAAAACAAACAGTTACGTATATTTTTGTTAAAACTCATAGCCTTAGCATCTTGTTGTCTACCTGCATGACAGTGGTGATCAGTGTCAGTGCTATTGTCGTTTGAATTTCGTTAACTGTACGTAATAATATCAAAAAAATGATTCAATTAACAGAAATGCACAACTGTTTGGTTTGGTCATGTAAGACAGATAAAAAAAGTAGCTGCCAATGCTCTAAGTATAATGCGAAATTGTATATTACGCTTGAGTTTCAAGAAAACCCACATAATTCTAATCGAAAAGCAGCTCCACTGTTCAACGATATCCACACATCAATTTTTCGAGTATTAAAGGAAAGTAAAATGTGTCCTCATAAAATGATGCCGACTCAGAAGCTCCTGGAAGACTATTTCTATAGGAAAACGTATTTCTGTGAACAAATGATGGTAAACTTAGATAACAATGTGATCCAATTTGAAGATGTTTTGTTTTCTTATGAGAGCACACTTTACGGTCATATTAATCGTCAAAATTGGCGCTATTGGTCTAATGAGAACTGGATGACAGAGAATTATACGCAATATCCTGGAAAAGTTAATGTTTAGGCAGGAATTGTTAGAAATCATAACGTAGGTCCCATTTTCATTGATGGTCACTTGAATAGAGATAAATATTTAGAACTGCTCCAAAATAATTTCGTACCAACTTTGACAAACTTATATCCAAACATATAAACCCAAAACTTCCTGCCAATACAATATGGTTTCAGTAAGATGGAGCACCGCCCCATTACGAAATCAGTGTCCGGCAGTACCTGAACAAAATTTTTCCAAATCAGTGGATTGGGAGGCGTGAATGTACAGAATGTCCTGCACGACCTACTGATTTGACGCCCTTGGACTCCTTTTTGTGGGGATATGTCAAAAGTACTGTATACAAAACTAAACCCTTCAACTTAGATGACCTAAAAAGGCGAATCACGCTTGAGATTAGACCAGTCACAACTGAGATGTTGAGTAACATTAGAAGACAATTCTATACCAGATTATTTTTTTTATTGTTAAGAAATAATCAGTATTTCTTATTAGTGTAATGTAGGGAATTTGTGAAATTAAATAATTTTCTTTTTTTAATTTTAATTTTTGTAATAAATCTGAAAACAGGTAAAATTTCCTAAGCAGTTGAAGACAATTGTAGGACATTGTACATGAATTATGTTTATTATTTTCTGGAGAATCCAAAAAATAAATAATAGGCAGGGGCTTGCGTTTAAAATAAGAAAGTTGGTATTGGCCACTGTCACATGACATACCGTATCTAATTTTTATTGTTGAAAATATGCGCATTTAAAAATACAAATCGACGTGTCCAAGCGTTTGTCCCAACACGCCCTCTTTTATTCCTTATTGAATTTATTCCATTTGGCTAATCCACACTGTATAACTGAATTTAATATCTTACCGAAATCGATATTTACGAGTTTCAGAGAAATCCACATCTAAAGATTAAGAAAATGATTTGATGTGTTACATGATGGTCCAGATTTTTTCAAAGTTATTAATTAAATTTCTAAGTAAGATTCAAAAATTAGCATTAGGAAATAGGTTTATTTTACCAATATACTACATTATCTTTGTTCTCCTAATTTTTTGACTTAGGGGTAGTTCATAAAATACGTTCGCATACACGGGTGGAAGGTATATCAGTTGGCGTTGTATATATAGATATTTATAAATATTTCGACGTATATACTTTAGTTACAATAGCTTATTACTTGGTAGTTAGTTATGGTGCTATCGTTGATGTTGTCACAATTGGTTCCTCTCTACGTTCAAGTTCATAGTAAATAGCACTTGTCCAAGTAATCTGAAAATGGCCATCTGTCAGAAGTGTGTGGTACCAAAAGTTATTTAACACTTAAACAAAAAATGTAATCAAGAAAAAACTATTAAAAAATTTATACCAACGAAGAAGATACTGCAAGATCGTTATTATAGATATTTAATAATTTATTTAAATTTTATTATTAAAATAACAATAAACTATAAATATTTGTGTAGCAATAGTCGCGATGTATCGTATACGGGGGCGGGGGTTAAGGTTTTTTTGTGACGTGAGTCTTTAGGGGAATCACAGACGTAGGGAGAGGTCCGAAAAAACCAAAATTTACTGAAACCTATATCATGAATGGTCCTTTGGTAGTTCAGAGAAAGGGTAATGGATCGATTCTTTTATATTTTTGTTAATATTTGGTAAACTAATTATTTTTAAAATATGAAAAAATATATTTGTTTTCCTGATACTGAGCCCTTTCATTTGATATATACGTACTTGAAAAAAATATATTTTTTCACCCCAAAATTCTTTATCGCTTTAATTTCATTGTAAACTCGGTAATTTGTGAAATTAAATGGGGGAATGGTTCAGGTTTTTTTTATATTTTCGTTAATATCTTCTAAATAATTTATTTTAAAAATATGAAAAACATTATTTAAATTCCTCGTAACGTGCCTTCTGATTAGATATATTACATGATATACTTGAAATAAATTGATTTTCATTTCATTTTATAACTTGCCCCCAAAATTAATATTAAGATCTTCCCTTTATTTTTCGTGTAAACTTTGCGCGGGGCTTTATCTATTTTTTTGCAATTTTAGGCTCCATAGTATCGGAGATAAAATAGTTTAAGGTCAATTTTTGCAACATTTCTTCCCATATGTACCCCCCACCCCCAGATCTGAATTCTTCCACTTTTTGTGCTCATAATCTGATTAAATTTCAACCTTAACGATTCAGTAGTTTCTGAGAAAATAGGTTGTGACAGACGGACAGACATAAGACAAATTTTATAAGGATTTCCGATCATTGAATGTACGGAATTCTAAAAAAATTGCACAAAGTACACACATTGTAATACATCGACCGTGAAAACCTTCTTGCAGTTAGTATTTGTTGTAAACTAGTTTTTTTCATTTCGTTTCAAGTTAAATAAACATTATCATAAAAGTTTGAAGTTCTTATTAGAAAACTGCTATACTTAGAAGCGTTTTATTTCTGTCGAGTGCTTTCTGTACCTTCTGAAAACTCTTGGTTGATTTTCTTCCGTTTCACAGATGAAAGAAGCGACGTATTACAGTTTGCTTCCGCCATCACAAAATTTCTCCTTTGATATTTTGTAATAACTCCTTCTTTTTGTGTTATTTTATCATTTATTGCCTTCCACTTTCAACGATTTATATAGAGTAGTAACTCAACTTTCCAGAATTTATTCGAAAAGTAGGAGTAATTGGGAACGCGCTACTGAACGGGATTTGTAGAAAGGCACGTAGGATAAAATCTTATTTAAGGGCTGCTTTGATAAAACTTGAAGTTTAAAGTTCACCGCGTAGTAAATTGCCTGGAATATTAGTTGGTTAAAAGTTGAAACTGGCAATTAATGCAAAATCAAAATAAGTAATGGGAATATACGTCAGGCCGTTCAATATTAGACTGAACAGTTTGAACTTTATTGAATAGATGAGAACGTAGATTTTCGCGGCCAGCGTCATAACTGATTCTGCTTTTTCCGGATTTGGGCAGCACCATTTTTTCGAATTAATTTATTGATATACCTAAAGCGGCATATAAACAGAGTTTTCCGACGTTTCGCCCACACTTATAAGGGGATTTTTCAAGGATGAGGAAAACAAAATATATCTGGCCCCACAAGAAGACATCGAGCAAAGTTAGATCGGGAGATCAAGCAGGTCATTCAATCGGTCATCTCCTACCAATCAATTTCTTTGGGGAAGTGGTATCTAAATCTTTTCGGGCAGGTTGTGTATAATGTTTCGGTGGACCGTTTTGCTGAAACCATAGTAGTAGTTCTCAATAAACCGCACCATTTAGTGCACCTTCAATAAGAAACTGACCTATGACAGCAGTGCCAACAATCCACGTCCATACCTTCTGTGGGCGTTACTTCCATCATCCACTGTGGGTTTTTTAGGTGCCCAATATCTACCTTTCTGTGTGTTGACCAAACCATGCAAGAAACTTGCTTCGTTTGAGAAAATTATAATATCTGAACGTGGGGGATCGTTATAATATATCTGTTTTACAGTCTTCGGTGTAAATCATCTTCATTGAGTTCTTGTACCAAATGATATTTCTTGATAAGAAAGAATTTTCTTCAAGTGTTAATAAAACACCTAATAGTGTTTCTTTTGATACTGCTGGACGACCTGATTTAGACTGATATCTTACATGACCCAAGTTCCTAAATTTCGCCTGTACCTTACTTGTGGTGGATCTTGTTAAATAATTGGCAAACTTGTTCTTGTGTGCAAGTCCTACGTCCATAATAGTCTAAGAGCCAGTGAAAGGCTACCGGTATGTATTTGACCAGACCTAGGGTTTTGTGCAGTGAGGCCCCTATACTTATTGTACATGACATGGGGACTCACTAAGCCCAACGTGGCGGACACGGCGCACGCCCAGGTGAGACAGGTATCGATTTTTGGTTAATTTTAAACGTATTTGACCACGTCTGCCGTTTTTCATTTTTACAATATATTATTATTATTATCGAAAAACAAAAATGGCAGACCCATTATCGCGCGTTTAACAATGTAGCAGAAAGTTTTGAAAGTTCTGAAAAAAAAGAAATTTTGAAAGTAATTGACCAGATATGGTCAAATATTGATATATTTTATTTATTAGGGTCTTATAAACCCATTTTAATAACCGCAGACGTATTTATTGAGTACACACTTCAGCTGACAGCAAAATCTTATCTACTGTCCGGTCAGATGTATGCATAGACTGTCTATAGCTATCCCTATTTTTCCCGTAAAAAATACTATTGTATTCACTCTAGGCTATAGTATTCCCTTGTAAACAATATACTAAAACTAACTAAAAAGGTATTGATGATAAAAATAAATATATTTTGAAAGAATTTCAAATATCTAGGTATAACATAGCAAATAATCATTCAAATACTTATTTGATTTTCTTCTTTTTATTTATTTAAGACAACATCAAAAACGAGTTAAAACCAGTACAATATTACAAAATGAATGAGTCATATATGTAATATAAAATAAATTTCTTTTTCATCAATTCACTCATCATCATCGGAATCATGTCTTTCATGGTGTGTGTCGTCTTCATCCTCCATTGAATCGCAATCTGTAAATATAAGATGTAATTATGAAATAAAAATATTTTGTTAATTGATCAGAAAATACTTAATGAAAAATTGATAACTATGAACTTACCAGGTTACTTGGGTTATTAAGTCACTCACAGAAGTTGGAAGTTGATCTCCTTTGAACCATTTGAACACATATTTCTCGTCTTGCTCCATCCAACCATACTCTAATGGGTCCAATGTCGCAAGTTGGTTTTTGTGAGTATTTTTCCAAAATGTTGAAATGCATTTACAGGATGCGATTTTAATCCGCTTTTCTTTAATAAAGGCAAGAAAAAACCTTTTAAGTTACTGAAAAAAATGTTGTTGATTTTTATAGGACCCATATAAATAAAATATATCAATGGCAGATCTGGTCAATTACTTTCAAAATTTCATTTTTTTTTTTCAACACTTTCAAAACTTTCTGCTACAATCGCGCGATAATGTTTTCGATAATAATAATAATATATTGTAAACGGCAGACGTGGACAAATACATTTAAAATTTACCAAAAATCGATACCTGTCTCACCTGAGCGTGCGCCGTGTCCGCCACGTTGGGCTTAGTGAGTCCCCATGTCATGTACAATAAGAAGTATAGGGGCTTCACTGTACAAAACCCTAGGTCTGGTCAATTACATACTGGTAGCCGTTCACTTCTTTCCTTTTTATAACAATCGAAATTACAATTCAAGTCTATCAACTATGAAAGTTGACATTGATTATGATAGGAACGCAAAATCTACTTGTTTTTCAGAGGAAAAAAATCGAGAATAATCGAGCAAAACATCGATATTTAACAAAACATGAAAGGTAGAAAAAAACACTACTGCGTGTTAACCAACAAATTTGAAAATCGTATTCCTCATTGTCAGCTAGTAAATGGTGGGCAATTTGAACACTTGCTCTTACGTTTTTGTGACATTGATACCTTTCAGATGATTTATTTGGTTTAAATGAATACATTTTTTTTCTAGAAAAACTTTTCAAAATTTTCAAACCGATATATCAAATATTGGAGTTGTCAATTAAAAAAAAAAGTGTATGACGTCATACAGACCAAATTAATGACGTCATGAGCAATCTATTTTTGTCCAAATTTACGCATAATTAAATTAAAGTTGACGTGTCCATGTTGTTTGGTATGTTCGATACTTTTCATGTACACTGTATATTCCAATAACAACATATGGTGAAAGTGGGTCGATCAAAGTATCTTAGACTTTAGGATTCCTAAACATCCATTCAATAAATCAAAACAAATGTTTCTTAGCTTGCGGCGACTCCATTCATTTAGTCTTTTTTTCACAAACACACTTCGAAACCTCACTTTTATTAAACTTGTCACACTGACGCACAAATTGAAAATGGCAAATAGGTAGGAAGAAATAATAATTGGCCCCTCGAAATTTTCAGAAAATAGAAGGGTAGGAGGCACTTAATGAGATTATCTTGAATTGCTTTATGATTCATTCTTTTACTTGAAAATTTCGAGGGGCCAATAATTATTTCTTTCTACCTATCAGTCATTTACAATTTGTGTGTCAGGGTGACAAGTTTAATAAAAGGGTAGTTTCAAAGTGTGTTTGTGAGAAAAATACTAAATGAATGGAGTCGTCGCAAGGTAACAAACATTTGTTTTGATTTATTGAATGGATGTTTAGGAATCGTAAAGTCTAAGATACTTTGATCGACCTACTTTCATCAATTTTTGTTATTGGAATATACAGTGTGCACGTATAGTATCGAACATACTAAACAACATGGACACGTCAATTAATTTAATGATGAGCAAATTTGGACATAAATAGATTGCTCATGACGTCATTAATTTGGTCTGTATGACGTCATACACATTTTCTTTAATTAACAACAAATTGACAAATTTCATCGGTTACATAAGTTTTTCTAGA
Source organism: Octodonta nipae (assembly GCA_034190945.1). Classification (NCBI taxonomy): domain Eukaryota; kingdom Metazoa; phylum Arthropoda; class Insecta; order Coleoptera; family Chrysomelidae; genus Octodonta; species Octodonta nipae. The sequence goes on along the minus strand of CM067221.1, from coordinate 13,496,650 downwards.
AATAAAAATGTATTCAATTAAACCAAATAAATCATCTGAAAGGTATAAATGTAACAAAAAGGTAAGAAAAAATCAAAGGAAGTGTTCAAATTGCCCACCATTTACTTGCTGACAATGAGGAATACGATTTTTAAATTTGTTAGTTAACACTGCAGTATTTGTGTTTCATTTGGAAAAAAGGCTTTTCTCTACATTTCGTTTTTATTAAGTCTGAGTGTTTTGCTCGATTCTACATCGGTTTTTTCCCCAGCTATGAATAAACACGTTGATTTTGCCTCCCTATCATAAAAAATGTCAAATTTGATAACTGATAGACTTGAAATATAGTTTTGAATGTCTTAAAAAGTAAAGAATCGTGAGTTTAAATGAAACCCTAGGTATTGAAATTTTAATTATGACAGGTTATGAATGTAGGACTCGCACACAAAAACAAGTTTGCCAATTATTTAACAACATGTACCCTGATCGATCTATTACAAGATCAACCATAAGTAATGTATAGGCCAAATTTTGAAACTTGGGTCATGTAAGAGATCAGTCTAAATCAGGTCGTCCAGCAGTATCAGAAGAAAAACAATTAGGTGTTTTATTAACATTTGACGAAACTTCTTTCTTATCAAGTCATCAGATCGCAATGTAGAACAATTGGCATCTATACAAAGTTCATTTGGTACAAGAACTCAATGAAGATAATTTACTCCGAAGACTGTAAAACAATGATAAGGAGATGTCATAACGATCTGCCATTTTCAAGTATTTTAATTTTCTCAAACGAAGCAAGTTTTTTACATGGTTTGGTCAATAGTCAGAACGGTAGATATTGGGCACCTAAAAAACCCACAGTGGATGGAAGCAACGCCCACAGAAGGTATGGAAGTGGATGGCGGGCACTGCCGTCATAGGTCCGTTTCTTATTGAAGGTGCACTAAATGGTGCGAATTATTTGGAACTACTAAAGCAAAACATAATACCGTCATTTGCAGGAGTCTGTCCAAATGCAGAGCATTCCAGCACGCCTTATGATGTTTTGAGGTTTCAGCAGGACGGTGCCCTGCCACATTGTTCCGTCCGTCCGAAATTATTTACATACCATTTCCCCTAAGGAACAAATTGTTGTTAGGAGGTAGCTGATTGAATGGCCTGCTAGGTCTCTCGGCCTCTCTCTCTCTCTCTCTCTCTCTCTCTCTCTCTCTTTTCTCTCTCTATTTTCTCTCTTTTTTTTCTCTCTCTCTTTTCTCTCTATTTCTCCCTTTGATTTAGGATCAATTAATAATGGGGAAAATATTAATGACAAAATCAATTTACAGCAAAAACACAACCAGAAAACACGAGAAACGATACGAAACTAGCCTGTTATTGTTTCTATTGTCCTCTATTTCTAGTCTAGCCAGGATATTTGTGCATTGGAAGCATCTTTCTGATTTATATAAAAATTATATTTCCCAGGTACAATCCGTAATCCTAAGTATACTTGGATGTTTTCTACCTGCTTCTCAGTTATTGGCTTAATTGTTCACAACATGTTCACATATTTGTCTGCACAAAATGTATTCACTTATTATGACAAATGATTTTATGCGAATATATCATTATTATATAAAAATCGAACTGCTGCCATAAAATCCCGAATGTATTTCCCCAGGCTGAATAACATGTTTCTCGAAACCGAGTAAAAAATCGGAAGCATTGATCGAAAAGTCCTGCAGGCATCAGAGGTAAAAACATAAAACATATATCGAATCATGGGAATATATAAATCGTGTTAACCAGTTTTGAAGATAGTAAAATAAGTCAGAAAAATCGTCAGAATGTAAAGGGAATCTCGTATGGAATCGATGAAACCAGATGTTGTATGATAGTATCGTCGTAATTTAGAACGTAATATTATTTACCACAGAAGATGTGAACATCTTTACAATATTCCATGTAATTCTTGGAATTTTTCGATGCATCGTCCTTTCTAGAACAGTCAGACATTTCAAACTTGTAAAAGAGCACAGTAGAAAGATCAAAAACAACAAATCTGCCGAATCAGATGACATAATATAATTGTTTTCTTGGGAATAACACCACAATTGAAACAAAAAGCTCTATATTGAAAGAAAATCCCAACGTTTCAAAGTCGATTCTGACTTCGTTGTCAATGACTTTAAAATATGTACATATTTTACCTCAAAACAGAAAATTGTTCATTTTTATGGTTTTGGGGAAACTAACACTACTCTTGGAGACATGTATAAAATACCAACATTCCAAAGTCTGACTCTTACTTCATTGTCAATAGAATTATGATCTGAACTATATTGCAAAAAATACAAATTTTATGACGAACAGATATCACAATATCAATAATATTTCAAAATCGTTCTTAAAACACCTGTTCCCGGTTTCTTGATCGGATAATAATCTTTCTATAGTTTGTATTTTTGATATCAGAGAAGGTACTTACAAAGGATTGTAATGTTTCACTAATCGTTAACTTGGTTTCTATTTAAGATAATGATTGTGTTGAAATTACAGGCGGTTTCTGTTTTAGTACCTGCAATAAATTCCCCGTAACGTTTTAATTGCAAAAGTTAATTAAAACCAAACGTCTTTTACAACTGGGACATTTTCCAACGGATTTATTTTTCAAGTTTATTTAGTCAAACGACCAGCCTAGCGAGCTTATGCAAAATACGAGTAAATCTAATGACAGATGATTGAAATATTCTTATATCATATATAAACATCTCAAAAGTTTGTAATAGGAATTTTACGATCGTATTAAAGTAAATGAAGATTTTGCTAAAAAGTTTTAATGTTTACCAAAACTAAAAGCAAATTGTTTGGTTTTAAATTATGTTATTTATATGAGTTAAATCAAGTAAGGTGTTTTTAATTCTTTTGACTTTTTACAATTACCTAGATATAGGTATCGATATAAATGTAGATGTAGAGGTAGATATAGATAGAAAAATATAGATATAGATATAGGATATCGATATAGATATAGATATAGATATAGATATAGATATAGATATAGATATAGATATAGATATAGATATAGATATAGATATAGATATAGATATAGATATAGATATAGATATAGATATAGATATAGATATAGATATAGATATAGATATAGATATAGATATAGATATAGATATAGATATAGATATAGATATAGATATAGATATAGATAGATATAATATAGATATAGATATAGATATAGATATAGATATAGATATAGATATAGATATAGATATAGATATAGATATAGATATAGATATAGATATAGATATAGATATAGATATAGATATAGATATAGATATAGATATAGATATAGATATAGATATAGATATAGATATAGATATAGATATAGATATAGATATAGATATAGATGTTGGCACAGACACTGATTTAGATACGGTTATAGATATAGATCGTAAAACAGTTTATGTTGGACAAAGTTTTAGGGACATAAATATTAAATGGCTCTTAAAACGAGCATAAAACGATTTTATTTTTGCACGACACAAGAAGTTCAAATGAGTAAGTTACATCACATTATACCGAAAACGTTGATTTTGGTGACTTAGAAACTGTAAAGCTGATTCGGGAGGAAAGTGCAGGAACAAAACTTAATCTACTTCAACTAGAATTAAAAATATATTAAAATGAATTTCGTTAAAAACTATAGACTAATATTTTTGTTATCAATACTAATTTTTCTCTATTATCTTTCAATCATGATGTTAAATGAAGATAATAATTTTATCTTTCAGGTGCGTTTTGTCAATTTTTGCTTCTATATTGTATAAGATAAGAATATTTCACAAATATATTAAATAACTTTGACTCACAGCAGTTTACTCTTTGATTGTAATTTTTATGATTAAACGTTCCTGCTATATAAAATCACCATTTGGCACAAACATATTAAGTCCTAATAAATTATATTTTGTAAAATTCTATTAGGTTGAATATAAAAACTGACAAAGTCTGTCCGGAATCTTTGGCATTGTTCCATGCCGCTATGAAATATCCTGTTGTTTAAACTGTCACGTGTCAAACCACAATCAGCAAAACTATTCATACCACAAATAGTTTAACACACTTTTTGTTATCACCGAGACAAGAATTAATTACTGTTCATCGAAGAAGAGGGTCTAAGTTTCCGGAAGTGCTGTAAAAACGACTTTACATATGCTATCCTTGAGGGGGTAGCAAAAAATTTGCTTTTGGGACACTTAGCAGATAGAATGTTGGTATACAAAACAGATAATAATTATCGGCCATCCTGCAACAAGAAACTTCGGTATTTGTGAAGTTTGCTACAACTTTTTTTACAGAATTACAAAAAAAATACACATCTGATAATTTGCAAACTATTGTCAATTTTGGAAGTTAAAATGATCGACATTTGAGGTTTCATTAATTTATTACATATTAATTTAAATGCTATTTCTAATAGAACGTTTTGCTAAGTTTTCAATTAGTTTTTTTTGTGATATTAAATGAGCAGTTTTCCTGAGAGTCGTATTGCAAATTTTTCACCAGAGGCAGCTCTAGCGGTAGAGACCAACAATATCATGCTTTCTCTAGATTTAATTTTAAGTTATATAACTGAATTATTTACAATTCTTACGCTAAACAAACATATTTAAGTAATCACATTGTTTACTAAAACTTTATGTTTTGAGAATTGTAGAAAAACAGGATTTAGGTATTAGGTGTTATCAGTAGATGTATATATGCATCAGGGAAAATATTTATCAAAACTAAAATAAATAAATATTAATTAAATTTTCAGTTTCTGCAATTATTAGTGAGGTTAGTTATTTTTTAATCATAAAGAGAATTAATACAACCTCCATATGTTTTTAATCATATTTGATTATGATATTTAATTAAATTTTATCTTAATCCCCGAACATATTTGTCAAAATTTTATTCTACATTTATTTCAAATTTTCAATTATCTTGAACGCCTTATTCGTGTTCAGAAATACAACTCTATAATAACGAGACTCTACTTATAACCATGAACTTTAAGTAGTTTTCTTTTATCAAATTTTTAACCGACTTTGAAAAAGGAGAAGCTTATCAATGCATCTGCAACTTTTTTTTATGTATGACGAGTGAGTATTCAAAAACGACTTGGACAATTTTGATGATTTAAACTGCATTATATTAATGTACATTACAGAAAGGTCCCATATAATTCTCTATAACATGAGATTTACGGTTTTTTAGAAAATCAGAAAAAAAGTAAATAAGGTACTAGATTTCAGTGAATATCAATGAATCTTCACTGTTCTCTCTAAAACCGCTCAAGAAATTTGAATATTATAACTTGTATTCTACAAAGATATGTTCCAGCTTGATTCCATATATTTTTTTATAACGTACAATATACCATTTTTCTGAAAATCGGAAAAATATATACAAAAAAGCTGTAAACATCATGGTTAGTGTCAAATTTTCATCCTAAATATGTAGTTTAAATGTCAAAATATGCCATGAAAGTATAAAGTGTTTGTAATGGTTTTCTTTTTTGATTCATTTGAAGTCAGTTTCTTTTAGAGACGAAGTTAAGTTAATAGGCTTATAGTCGCGTGAAATGGTAGAAAATTTTCCGTTAGTTTATCGAAACAAAAATTTGTTATTTCGGCCAACTCTTCAATATGGTATACGATTATAGATATGTGCGTGCGTGCATGTAATATTAGGTGGTACATAAGCAGTTGTATACATATGATGATTGAAATATAAGTTGGAATTGAATTAGTTGTACAGGGTGTTTCTAAAAATATTGTATTGGGTGGCACATAAGTAGTTGCGTATACAAGGTGATTCAAATAAGAGTGGAGCAAAACTATAGTTATACAGAGTGGATATTTGCCTTATAGGACGAAGAATAATTACAGTTATACAAAAGGCTTTAAAATTGCCAGAAGCAGTTGAGTATAGAGGATGGTTGAAATATAAGGTGGAGTAGAATTACAGTTATACAGGGCGGTTTAAAAAATTTACTTCGTTTGGAACATAAGTTGTTGCTTATACAAGGTGTTTATTATTATTATTCAGGGTGTATCAAAAATTTGTTATATAAGCAGTTATTTTAAAATAAGTATCATATACCGGGTGGTTGAAATAAATGGTAGAGTAAAATTATAGTCATAAATGTGGTTCAAAAAATTGAATTTTGTTATATAGGGTAGACCCTGAGCAGTTACCCATGTGATTGGCAGGTTAAACATAAATGGAATACTGACAGACAGGATGTACGGGACAACGAAGTACAGTCAATCATTGGTATACAGGAATAATTTAAACAATAGAAACATAGAAAGAGTCACTAGTGTGTAGAGAATTTATACTTATACAGGGTGGTTTTCAAGATATCAGGACCATTGTAATATTGTGTTGAGTTGAATTTCAGTTGTACAGGGTGATTGAGAAAATGATAGACCAATAAGTTATATAGGGGTGACCAATACACAGGACCATATACAGTGTGGATGCAATATAGAATGAATTAGAGTTACACTTATAGAAAGTGGTCCAAATAAAATTAAAAAATTTAAATATATTTGGAAAATATAGACAAAGAATACAAATTAGAGAGAGAGAAATAGAGATGGAGAAAAAAAAAAGAGAGAGAGAGAGAGATAGGAATACGCTAAAATTTTCAATATGATATACCTCTTCATCTTTTTCCTGGAACATTTCCAGAGATGAACTGTCTCTGTAAATTAACTTCACCCGTTGCCATGGGTGGAAAATTTAATGCAAAACACTAAAATTCTGCGTTACAGTCCAAACCTACAGAGACCGCAAAAGAGAGTAGAAGAAACAATCCGTTCAACAGCTTTTGCCTTAAAAATATGACTCATGAACTGATGTCGGAGGACAGGACCAATGAGTTTCTCACATTTCCCATTGTCACAAAAATTGACTATAAGGGTGAAATAATGGCAAAATTTGAAAAAAATACACCTAATGTCGTAAAGTTATATCCAGAAATAATTAGAATTATCTTGTTTTTGTTAGCCATACAATTGTAAGATGTTTACATAAATATTTTTTATGTAAAAATTGATTACAGTACAACTTTCTAATATAACAACCAGATGCCATTAATTGCTCATCACTGTTTCATATTTATTGATTTTACGGCGGTATAGTTAAGTGAATAATAAATTGTTTCCACATATGTCTATAAAAATTTAATAATTGACTTTTACACCGATGTGGTGAAAAAATTGAAAATCCCAACCTTTCAATGTCATTTTGTATTTATAAACTTGATAAAAGTTTGGATATAAAAATTGCTGACTCAAAATTCAATTTTCTCCCGACATAAATTCAGTAAATTTTCTCGGGAATAATATATACAGGCAAATACACGTTTTGTCGGTATACTTTGTTTCCTCTGCGGTACGAAGTTGCAGGGAAATTGCTTTTTTTCGAGTATAAATTTGATAAAATACTACCTCAGATATTGAAAGAGTTATTTAGGAGTGAGATTTTATACCGACGCCTAAAGAAAGCTTTAAATTCTTTTCTTGCCAAAGGAAAAAGAATTCAGTTTCAATATAAAAAAAAACTTCTTGGCAGGTTCGACGAATGTCTTAATCATTAGAAATAAATATTAATAAATATTAGGCCACAGAAATGGATAATTTATATAGCGACATTTATGTTAGTTTATCAAAATTTCTTAAGCATAAAGAAATATTCTAATAGTTTAATATGTCATATCGGAAAAGTTTAAGTAATAGAATAAAATATATTAATTATTGATATAAAAACTTAGGGAGGGAAGTTTAATAAATTCAGAAGTCCAGATTTTTATTAACTCCAAATTTTTGGTGCAGCAAGGGTTACATGAATGGATCTATTTGAAATTTATACAGTACGATAAAGACATATAACTGGTTGGATTGAAAAATCTCGAGGACTGCAAGACTATCATATTCCTCAATTCCCATAAGGCATCTACTATTCACGAAGCTATAGAAATAGAGAAAAGATCCCTTGGTCTCAATCGATGATAGCACCCGCCTTCCTGCTGCATGCAGCTCTGTAATAGCCAGACTAAACAAACCAGACACACCTAATCACACTAATCAGTCTCACACAACCCCCTTGTCACGTGACATCCCCTCCTAATGGATCGAGAACTGTAAATAAACGAAGAACATCAGATTCACACTCAGTTTAGTAATCTAAATTAGACTCAGACACTCTTTTAAATCAGTCTTTTAGTCTCAAGGAGTAGACAGTTTGAGACTCCGAGTTTGATATAAAATCTGCACTTCTAAATCCGTTTATTGGTATGACTTGGAAAGTGGGTAGATAGAGACCCCCCTCCAAGTTGGATCTAGAACCTGATTTTCGTTATTTTATTTTTCTAGTTGTTTTTGTCTCTTGATAATGGCTCCATAACAGGAGTCAAAACGTCGAGTCTCACCAGCACTAAGCCCTCTCGGGCACATAGACTCCTACTACCTCATGTTCGACGTGATCTACCTCTATTTCGTCTACTCATTGGACTCCACTTCGTTATTTTATTGATCTACTTGTTTCATGCTCTTCTAACATGTCCATACCAAAATATCTGCTAGTATTCCGCTTCTGTTGCTAGAATATTTGCCCATAGTTCTGATGGTCATGCTACTCTGGACTCTGGAATTGAATATCATTTATGTTGTCTTCATTTGTATTAATCGCGTTAATAAACGAAAACAGTCGAACAATGAATGAGGGGAGAAGAAGAAGACACTGCGGAGCAATAGCAGAACGATTAAAATAGAGAAAAAGGTCTGGTCAAAATACAGGGTGTCAATTAAGTCCCGGGACGGCTGAATATTCGCTAAAGAACTTCATTTCTGGAAATGGTCAAGATCATTCCTTTAGTAACTTTGGGCAGGAAAGCCGATGATGACCTTGGTTTAACCTTGAACCCCATTTTTGAGGTTATTTTGGGGTTAATTCATTTTTTTTAAATGAGCACCCCTATTTTTTGTTGCGAAATCGGAAAGGGCAGGAAATTTTACGTCCGGACATGTATTGAGGTATGAAGTTGAGGTAACTCCTAGAGGTCAAATAGACAAATAATGAGTTCTTAAAAATCTCGCGAGTTCAGTGGTAAAGCAAAACAAAGGTCATACCCTAGGTAAGTCTTAAAGAGAAACTCAACAGCGACCTTGGATTTGAGCTTACACCTCATTTTCAAGGTCATTTGAAGGTCAACCTCATTTTTTATGTAAAAAGCCGTATTTTTGATACCGGATTCGAAAGGAGCGGACAATTTTACTTTTGGATTAGAACTCAGCGACCCCCAAAACTCGAGTAAGAAATTCCAACCAAAAATGTTCTACTTCAATAATTTTCATCCGCCACCCTGAATTCGCCAGCTTGGATTGCAAAAAAATTAAACGTCGTTAGTTGATTCGAATTCAGCGACCTCCAAAACCCCCCGAGTAAGAAATGTCAAGCCAGAAGAAGTCATTATTTGACCTCTAGTGGTTGTCTCAACCTCAAACCTCAATACATTTTCCTGACGTAAAATTTCCCGTTCTTTCTGATTCCGCAATAAAAAATACGGATTTTCATTTTAAAAAATGTGGTTGACCTCAAGGTCAAATCCAAGGTCACCATCGGATTCCTTGGTCAAAGTTACTAAAGGAATGACCTTGTCCTTTTCCAGAAATGAAGTACTGTAGCAAATATTCAGCCGTCCCGGGACTTAATTGACACCCGGTATATATGCAATTTTTTAGAACCAGACACATATCAGACAATGAAATTGCATCCTTATAAAATTAATCCACAAAAAAGTAGACTCCTGGAATCGATACAACTTCTGCAGTAGCTTCAGCACGATTAATCACATGCATACTCTATGCAAAGTTATCAATCGGAACTAATAATGTCAAAAGCCACTGGCACTGGTCTTCATAGGCTTCGAGACAGTATAAGGTAATGTCCAATAAAAACGAGTCACCAGGAATATTTCTCAAAATACTCATTATTTTGAAAATGGCAAAAACACGACATATTTGGCCATGTAACCGTTAATTGAATGCACCCTCAACACCTCAGCGCTAGATAAATTGCGCTAACATCGTGTGTTCAACGAAGTAGTGTTCACAGAATTCTGGAACGTAATAAGTTCCATCCCTACAAAATCATACCGGTCCAAGAGGAGTAACATTAATCCACAGTTATTTAGAAAAACTCATACTCAGAAGACGAACTTGTTTTTCAGCACGACGGTGTCTGGATAGTTTCTGGATAATCGATTTCTTGATAGATGGATTGGAAGACGAGGTGCCATCTACTGGCCAGAAAGGTCACCAGATTTAACCCCCATGTATTCTTCAGGGACATTAAAAGACCTGCGTGTATGCTACTCTTCCAGAGTCACTAGACGATCTGAGACATTATATCTAAGAAGAATGTGGCCGACTTTTTACCAAGGTGCCCAACGAATTTGAACACTTGGATTTTCTTGGAATATACAACCTTTTTTCTTAACTGAGGTGTTATTTATCCAAGAATTCATATAAAGTAACTTAAAGAAAACAAGCGTCGAATAGGTCTTTAACTTTAATTCTGAAAATAACTTTTAAGATTAGACTTCGACGAAACCAATTTTCCATCGATCCCGCGAAGCCCTCCTCGTCAAAGTCAGCGTTAGGTAATTGTAAATAAAACAAGATCCCGTTGTGTTCCAGAAAACAATACTTATTAACTAGCACGTGTTGATTGTGCGGTTCAGCACGCTGGTAAACGAAATATAATGAATGCAAAACCAATTTGCGGAACTGTTCCTGTGGAATAACGTTTTTCCGAGAATTTCAGTCAACTAGAGGAGAACGATTCGGTCGGTTTCCAATTATTATATTTGTTGCTCTCATTGGTGGCAACTTTTAATAGAATTACTGGAATTTGCTTTTTATATTTTTCCTGTTAGCACTTCAAAATTACTAAATCATTGCTGCTGTGTCAATCGACGTTTATCCGATAAAATTGTATTGATATTCCACTGTATGAGTTTTACTGTCTCTCTCTGAATTATGTGGCACAGTGCAAAATATATGTGCTACTTACATTTATGGTGCAGTATGTAGGATTGAGACTCATCGCTTCTATTTTATAAATCAAATATATCGCTATTAAGTAAGGTTGTTTAAAAATTATTCTTATAAGGCTGTAAAGCTTGGACTGCAGTACACCGGAATTTGGACTTTGAACATGAACATAAAAACTTATTTTTTATATATTTATTATTTTCTGAAGTGCCCCTTCAAGTCCTGAACATCATTTGCGCATCTCTGATAAACTCTTCAAGTACGCAGATAAAAAAGCGTCAGAGTGGGAAATCTGGAAATCTTAGAGGCCATAGCTTCTCTTCCCCTATCCATCTATATGATAAAGCTGCAAATTAACAACATTTTTCTAAAATGTAAAATCATTTGTGTAATTGAACTTGAACTCAATATATCGTGCGTTATTTAACATATATTTTTAGGTGCATAAAAATATCAGATGCGCAGAATGAAACCTTCACCATACAAAAATCTAGTAGAAAAACGTATCTCGTGGGGAAGAAGAGTTCACTTGAACTATACAAATCTTACACTATTGGGTCATTATATAAACTGTGGAGAAGTATACAGAAACAAGGTGTAAGTGCAGCCTGTAGCGACGTTGTAAAAATCTATATTTATATTGCAGCAGTATAGTTGAGCTAGCACAGCTTTTATTTAAAATATACTCACTGACAAAGAAATCGTCACACCCAGAAGTAGCACGTAGATGCTATAGTATTGTTCGAGGCAACATGACAGCGCAATGTTATCTTCAAGAAGTAGTGGAGCCGTATGTACTCCCTTACCTTAATCGGCTCATTGATTCCATATTTCAACAAGATAATGCGCGGTCTCATGTTGCTCGAGTTAGTTTAAACTTCTTTGATGAGACCCACGTAAAACTGTTGCCATAGCCACCTAGATCCCCTTAACTTTCGTCCATAGAACATGTTTGGGATATGACGGGTAGGAGGCTTGGAAATTTACCCTCCCACGGACTTTGGAGATTGTACGACATGAAATACAGGTTGCTTGGGATAGTATTCCTCAAGAAGAAACATACCCACATTATTAAGAAACTTTAGTTAACAAAATTAAACTTTTTGGTATTGTTTATTCAAATTTTAATCATTTATTCCTTACTATAACTTCTACGTATTACGAAAACAATGTTAAATTTAAAGATCTCTTCCTGGGTGGTACGATTACTTAGTCAGTAAGTATATATTTGGAACAAGCTCTGACAGAGTGGATACGCAAATGCAGTGGAATGGTTATACTGATTGGATTATATGCTCCGACGTCTAATAGAGGAGTATTGCAAATGTGGACTAACATTATTTCCTAGTTGGGGCAAGCAACCAAGCAGATATAGACCTTGGAGCAATAAAAGTAAAACACTATAAAACTTTTCGGACACCAGTAAAAGTAGAGATGATGTAACACATAAGGTAAATCAAGGAATAAGAGTCATATGCCAGCTCGATTCTGTGCTTTGGAATGATAAAATAACCAAAAGGTCAAAGTAAACTATAAATTAAACAATTCCAGTTCCACAAATGGCTCTGAAACATGGGACATTACCAAAATAGACAGAAGTAACCATCATGCCATGGAGATGGATTATTGGAGAAGAAGTAGTCGGATATCAAGAACAGAAATGTACGAAACCAGCGAATCAGGGAAATTTTGGAAGTGGATGATCCTAAATTGTATAAATCGAAACCAAACAGCTGCTGTGGTACAGACACCTTGAGATAATGACCCCTCCTGAACTCCTGACAAGAGATAGTCATTACAGCCAGGTATTTCCAAGAAGAAGACTAGAAATACAAAAACCGCTGGAAATTGAATGGGATTGAAACAATATAAATATTTTCGTCGCAAGAAATAATATTTTTAATCTGCGCCAAATTTTTCCTATATGTCAAGTTAAGCAGAAACTTTTGTCTTTAGTTTATGAAATGTTATATCCTATTTTTATTTAATGCAAAGAAGAAGAAACTGAAAGACATTCTCACTGATGTTTGATTCTATGAAAGGTTAGAACAGGACGATGATATCAATACCACATTCGAAACTAGAAATACACCAAAATTAGTTATATCTAAAACAAAACCAACAAATTCCACTCAAAACTACATTTAGCTAATTCCTTGCGAATATAATAAATTTAACATTGGACAAACATTTAGGCTTCTAAATATTCGAATGAATGAACACAAAACATACATAAAGAAGTCACAATGCGAAAAATCATAGATTTGTGAATATGCTTGGGACTTAGGTCATAAAATAGTCTGTCTTAATTATGTTAAATAAGGCCGATTACATTGCTACTACTTCTGTAGTATTCAATCGTATATGATTGCAGATAATTAAGCGGGAAATTAATACGGATCATCTCCTTTTGAACAATCCTTTATCGGGATAGCTCAAAAGGTTTTTCCTAGGTTTTCCCTTCTGAAACAACAGTTTCTATTTGGCGATCTTATAACAAAGTCACCCCTAGGAGACCCACATATAACTCCTGTGACAAGTCTTTCAAGTTTTTTCCACCTTAAAAGCAGCTTGATAATTTTATATAATTTTAGAAAAAAATTGTACTACCTGGGTATCTAAACAGAAAAGATTTTCTTAATTACTTTTATTACCTCAGTTTATAATTGTGTTGACAGCGAGGTCAGAGTCAGACCTTGAAACTTTTGGATTTTTAAATATCAAAATATTTTGATCTAAAGTGTGATGCCATACTTCTCCCAAAAAAAGTTCAGAAAACAATCATGCAGTATGTCTGAGAGTCAGATGTTCTCTCTTCGAGGTGTAATTCTTTTGTTCGCAACATAATATTTCTGGTCGGGAACCGTCATCAGTTGCGCTTCCCACTAGGGAATGTCCTCTTTAAAAAGTATGTTCTCTAGATCCTAGATATCGATTATTACATCTCGCATTTACATAGTCAGATGTTCCTCTAGATAGTAAAATAACATTATTTTCCCACGTATGGGATTAAACAAACTAATGTTCAACTCAAAAAGTATACCTACCCTATCCTAAACTTCCAAAAAGTACACCAGCTCAAACTCTGCTCTAAAATTCGTAATATAAATAGCCTCAGCAATTTCCAGATGTTTTGCAACTTTCACATCGAAAAACTATCCTCATTCTACACAAAGTTTGCCGTTGGTTTCCAATTTCGTACAAAATTCTCCGGCGCTCTATACCCTCGTTGTTCGTTTCCTTTTGTCGCTATCCTATTCTCACGCTGTTGTTGACTTTCCACTTTATTTTCCGAGATTTTCCGACGAACTACTATCTGCGAGAATTTCACGGTTTCCACGAAAACAACTCGAGATATACGACTCTAAATCCCAATTATGAGGTTATTATCGATACCGCTTTATTTTTCACATTGTTTTTTTATATCATTTATTATCTTTTACACCATTATTAACTTTTTTGAAATAGGTATACTGCATTAATGAATTATTAAATATAAGTAATTATTAATCGATTTATAAGCGTTAGAGGGTAACTGTGTTAAATAAATTTTTACAAAATGAACAACAATTTATATAATTTCGACATGAATATTCTGCCTGTTCATTGGCATGAGTTTCTTTCTTATCTCAATTCTTGCTTGTGACAGATTATTATTTAAAATCTAATATACAGTGTGGACGCGTGGGTTGGAACAAATTCATGTAAAATTCAGGTTTTGGTTTTTTGAAAAAACGCTCGGACACGTCGGTTTTTTTGGACTGCGGTTTTTGTGATGATTAACTCATTTATACAGGGTGGGCCAGAAATAAATTGCGACCATAAACTTCATTTTTTCAAAAGGAAACATGTGTTTTTTATTTTAATTTTTGAATTCTGCATTGAATTCTAAGTATTTTTTATGTATACTGTTCTATACCGAAAATTAACAGTTATTAAAAAAAATTACATTTCTTTCTAAAGTTAAGAAAACAACGATAAAAATAAGGTGTTTGTTGGTTTGAACCTATTTATTTACGTCTGGTTTTTATGATTGTTGACGGTATTTTAGTCGCATGAATGGAAACCCTTTTTTTATGTTGATGTTTTTAACATTTAGGATATTAGCGGCCTATTAGACAATCGGTAGTTAGTAAAATAAAAAAAAAATCCTAGAATTTGTCCAAGTAAGAGAAAATTACAAAACCAAACATCTTCCAATACACAATTAAATGCTTTGCTCAAACTACAAGAAAATCCTCACAAATCCACTAGACAAATAGCCGCAGTACTGTCAATAAATAAAACGCTTGCATAGACATAAGTGACACCTATACAAAATTCATTTAGTTCAGGAACTTACTGAAGACGATTTGGACCGGCGAGTAGAATTTTGAGAAATAATGATGGATAGATGCAATGCCAACCCGCACTTTTCAAGTAAGATAGTTTTTTTCAACAAGGCAACATTTTGTTAAAATGGTTTATTAAAGCGGCAATATTTTCGATATTGGGCATCAGAAAACCCACCTTGGATTATGAAAAGTCATACACAGTTTTCCAAGAAAGTTAACGTATGGACCGGAATTGTAGGTACTTCAATTGTTGGTCTTTTTTTACTGAGGGAACACTTAACTCGGAAAAGTATTTAGACCTATTACAAAATGACATATTACCCTCTTTAACAGAACTTTACCCGAATGGTGAAAACCCCAATATATTGGTAGATTCGGTATGGTTTTAACAGGATGGAGCGCCCCCGCACTATTCGCGAACAGTGCGAGATTATCTTGACAATATTTTCCCAAACAGATGGATCGGTAGGAGAGGTAATATCGAATGGCCAGCTAGGTCTCCAGATCTAAGCCCGTGAGAATTTTATCTTTGGGGTTACGTGAAATCGAAAGTCTAGTTCTATAAGCCGGAAAATATCAAAGAATTAAAGAATAGAATTAGGGCCGAAATACAACGAATTCTGCCACAAACGCTAAATGAAGTGTTAGTAGAATTTGAAAACCCTCTTAGGTATTGTCAGGAAGTTAATGGTCAACAATTTGAACATTTAATTTGATATGTTGATGTTTTTTTCTTCAGTTTTGAAATAAATGTATTTTTTAATAACTGTTAATTTTCGGTATAGGACATTGTACATGAAAAATACTTAGAATTCAATGCAGAACTCAAAAATAAAATAAAAAAACAAATGTTTCTACTTCAAAAAATGAAATTATTTCTGGCCCACCCTGTATAAATGAGTTGATCATCACAAAAACCGTAGTCCAAAAAAATCGACATGTCCGAGCGTTTTTCCAAAAAACCAAGCCCTGAATTTTAAATGAATTTGTTCCAGCCCACGCGTTCTCATTGTATATGTAGTGGAGTGTTTGCTAAAAACCAAATTTTTAGGCATATATGGAATATTTATCTACCAGGTTGCCTATCAAAATTTGGCCGCTAATATTTTTAATTAAATTATTATTAATAGATTTTTGGTAAAAGATTTCACCGACTTGTTTTTTCAATAAAATATCGTCCACTTCACGGCAGTATATATAATGATTCTGAAAAATCACGATTGCCGTTGCGCACTTGGCCGCACCTCTTCGCAGCCAGGTTAATAAAGGTATTATTTTGTTACATTTCTACACTCATAACGTACATTTAGTATTTATATATTAATTTAAAGCTTTTTTTTCAGTTTATTATGATTTACGGTTGCTTAATTAAATCTGGCAGCAAATAAGGGTTGCGGCGGTTAAAGATGGTAAATATTAAAGGTAGAGTGAAAGGGAGGTAGCGCATAACATCACCAGTCAGACGAGGATAGCGCTTAGCAGCTGTACGACGGTTTAAAGCCATTGCGCATGCGTCGGATGCCAGTGTTCTCAACCCGCGGTTCAAACAATAGTAGGTAAGACTTAATATAATAAATACTTCAAAAGAAACGTCTTTCTTTTCAAAATGACAAATTTAAAAATTTCAAAAAAATATAAATTAAAAAAATACAAACAGTAATACAAATTTAAAAATTACAAAAAAGACAAATTTAAAAATTACAAAAAAATTATATTGATGAAAAATGAAGCCAAGGTATGTAAAATTTTATTATGCAAGTACTCTTTGAAAAAATATTTTATTTTATTCAAGTATTAGATCGTTTTCTACATATTAATTAAATATTTAAGTTAATTAAAAATGTTTTAAATGTATTGGTTTTAGAAAGCTTTTTTCAGTTTATTATGATTTACGGTTGCTTAATTAAATCTGGCCGCAAATAAGGGTTGCCGGCGGTTAAAGATGGTAAATATTAAAGAGAGCTAGCGCTTAACATCACCAAGTTGAACCTGCGGGCGAAATCATACCAATTGAGCGATGTGACAAAATAAAATCGTGACTATCCCACTAACTTAATATCCAGTAAGGAATGTTTTTTTATGTTTCATAGTTTGCGGTTGTCACTTTGACGCAGAGTACCGCACGCATCGCGCAAATCGCGTTTAAATGGGACACAGCCTAAATTAAAAACCACGCTGTTTTGGACTGAAATAAAATTGATTAAGATGAAGACTTGTTTTCTGTGTGACAAAAAAATGCAATGTACTGGACTTTGATAACGCATCAAAAAGTATTCGCTAATGTTATTGATCCGTCGAAAGAAAAAATATTAATATGATGACACTTTATTAACAGTTGATTCTACCCATGATTTTTAATTAAAGGTTTTAACTCAACGTACATTACACCATGCAGTAAATCTTTGAAACAAAAATTGTTGCCGACAATCTTTTTTAATTTGGTGTATTTAAATGCTACTGAGCTGGATTGCATCAAGTTCAGCGCGGAAAATAATGACTGGCTGCTGTTAGATGGTTTTCTAAAACCAATACATTTAAACAATTTTTAATTAACTTAAATATTTAATTAATATGTAGAAAACGATCTAATACTTGAATAAAATAAAATATTTTTTCAAAGAGTACTTGCATAATAAAATTTTACATACCTTGGCCTCATTTTTCATCAATATCATTTTTTTGTAATTTTTAAATTTGTCTTTTTTGTAATTTTTAAATTTGTATTACTGTTTGTATTTTTTTAATTTATATTTTTTTGAAATTTTTAAATTTGTCATTTTGAAAAGAAAGACGTTTCTTTTGAAGTATTTATTATATTAAGTCTTACCTACTATTGTTTGAACCGCGGGTTGAGAACACTGGCATCCGACGCATGCGCAATGGCTTTAAACCGTCGTACAGCTGCTAAGCGCTATCCTCGTCTGACTGGTGATGTTATGCGCTACCTCCCTTTCACTCTACTGTTAATATTTGCCATCTTTAACAGCCGGCAAACCTTATTTGCGGCCAGATTTAATTAGGCAACCGTATATCATAATAAACAGAAAAAAAATAGCTTTAAATTCATATATAAATAATAAATGTACGTTATGAGTGTATAAATGTAACAAAATCATAACTATGTTAACCTGGCGCAATGGCAACCGTGATTTTTCAGAATCTTTATATATATTGCCTAGAAGTGAACGATATTTTATTGAAAAAACAAGTCGGTGAATTTTTTTACTAAAAATCAATTAATAACAATTTAATTAAAAATATTAACGGCTACATTTTGATAGGCAACCTGGTAGATATATATTCTCCCATTCATAAATATGCTTAATAATTTGGTTTTTAGCAAACACGGGATGGGTGTACTAATTCTGCAACGGGATCTTAGACTAGTACAAGTATAAATAACTTGCCCTACTCAAATTATGACTAACGAAAATAACGAGTAAGGAATACTTTGTAACTGGTAATCAGAATAAGAGTAACGAATACATACGAGTTATCAAAAAGTCGTATCTCCTTATATTTCTGTCTTGTTTATTGTTTTCGCTTTAACAGAAAAAATAGATAAATATGTTTAAAATTCCTAGTTACGTATAAATGATCTTACACAAAATTTCAAATCTGAAGCTCATTAGCACTAAACAAACAAGATTTATATTTCTTCGTAAATCTAATTAGGAAAATAGCATTTCAGTCGATTTCTCACAACTTGAATCGCTGGATTTATTTACAAACGATCTCCTGCGGGCTTAACAAAGACAAAGATTAAAAACAGCGCCATCAACAACAACATGAGAGGACGATTTTAATTTGCATCGAGACCAGGAAACTAATTGGCAGTTTTTTATATAACTGTCCCCTAGCGAATTCAGATCAATTTCCTTTGTTGATATTAAACGAATTTGTTTTGAAAGCCTTTTTTATTTATTTAAAAATAGATGTTTCTTCTTAGATGAGATTTTTTTGTTTATTTGAAAATAGTTATTTGTTCTTAAGAGATAACGACCATGTCTAGACAAATTGTTATGTAATTCGTAATAATTGAAAATATTATAAAAGTTTATCATTTACAACTTAGACCAGGGCTGAAATGCTTTGCTTTGAAAATGCTATAAGTAGAAAAAATAATGGTAGGATAAAACCCATTGGAAAAGGAAGAGAACACAACAAAAATGAAAGGAAAAATATTTGACGGGCGATCTGAAGTTGGGAAGTAGAAGGGGATGAGAGTTTTTAAAAACCCATCATCCCTCAACAGGTCGAATACGCTCCCAGAATTTCTGAAACCGTTAGAATCGTTCACAACTAGCTACTAGGAACAACCATAAGGCATGCTACTCATTATTGTAGCGAAGAGTCGTGAACGTAAAGGTGTGTGGTTTAAGCGTTTACGTTCACCGGTATTCACACTGTGAACATAGAGGGGCTCTTTGGGCAAATTGATTCACATTGCGACTTTACGCTGTGAGTTAGCAGCATTATTAGGGTGAAAATAGATGAAGTGTAACGGAGGAGCATAATGGGCTTAGAACAGAAAAAATGGTCATTTTCATGTTCTAAAGGACTAGTCAGCCAGTCATTTATTAGTTATTATAGATCGCGGACCGGAATGGAATTTGTTTACAACTATACACGCAGTGTAGCCAACTTAGCCCCCCCAAAATTTAAGGGGGAAAGTGACACCTTTTTTAGGGGGGGATGTTTAGAGGTTTTTTAGGTGTTTGGAAAACGGACATAAAAGTTATATCTTTTAGCTCATAATCAAATAATTTTTAATAATAAAATTTAATTATCCTACAAATGGTCTGACGTTATATTTGACAATTGACAGTACGAGTCGAAATACATACCATCAATGAACGGAAAAACTACAAGTCGTGTGGAAAAAAGTTAAAAGGCAAAGTTGTCAGTAATAAAAAGATCTATAACTTTTTGATTTACCCTTTTTTTCACATAACCCAACAATTTATGTGAAAAATTTAAAAAAACACAAACAAAAACACGATATTTGATGAAAACTGTAATTTTTAAAATGATTTTTTAATATTTATTTTAAAATTTCACCTTATTTTAAAAAAATTTTAATTTGTATTCGCCATAATAAGCCACTCTGATTTACAATCGTTAGAAACAATTATAATTTTTTATTTTCCATTTAATTCTATAATTTGCCCCCCAAAATGAATATTATCTGCCTTTTTAAAAAAGTCGGTGGGCTTTTTGTTCAGTGAAATCTCTACTTTCAGATGGGGTAAAAATATACATTACTACGGTAAATTTTCTCAGAAAATGCAAACAACTGCTACGAAATAATAGGTAGTAAGGCCCAGATCCTCCTAGCCTGTTCCCCACAATTTTCCGTAGATCACTCGGTATACCGGGTGTCAATTAAGTCCCGGCATGGCTGAATACTTGCTAAAGTACTTTATTTCTGGAAAAGGTCAAGGTCAATCCTTTAGTAACTTTGACCAAGAAATCCGATGGTGACCTTGAATATGACCTTGAACCTCATTTTTGAGGTTATTTTGAGGTCAACCTGATTTTTTTAAATAAAAACCCCTATTTTTATTGCGGAACCGGAAAGAGCAGGAAACTTTACGCCCGGGCGTGTATTGAGGTATGCGGTTGAGGCACTAGAGATCAAATAATGACTTCTTCTGGCTTGACATTTAATTTTACACGGGGGATTTGGAGGTCCCTGAGTTCGAATCAAATAACGAAATTTTAATTTTTTCCGATCCAACATGGCGAATTCCAGATGGCGGATGAAAATCATATAAATAGCACATTTTTGGCTGGAAATTTCTTTACTCGGGTTAAGGTAAGGTTGGGTAAATTTTGGTCGTTAATATCTGAGTTTTAAATTAACACGTCAAATTTTCTGCTTTATTTCGAACCCGGTATCAAAAATAAGGGTTTGTACATTTAAAAAATTGCCTCTCAAAATTAATAAATGGTCTCCATTTTCCTGTAAAGTTCTAGGGTATACCCTTTTTTTGTTTTCACCAGTAAACTCGATTTTTTAAGAAGTCATTATTTTTTCTTTTACGAGATATACTCCTGACCTCTAGGGGTCAACAACTATACATTGTAAAATTTCCCTCTTCCGTCCGGTATTTTAAAAATGTGTTCCTAATTTAAAAAAATGATTGACTGAACATAACCCCAAAAATGAGGTCAAAAATACAGGTCACCATTTTTTGCCAAACTTATAAAGGAATGATGACATTTTAGGTTTAACACCATGTATAAGAATAATCTGAAAATAATAAAAATCTATATAATATAAAGAAGATTCTATAACTTTCTCAAAATATTGTAAATGCCTTATTCAAAGAAATATTAACTTTTTTTAAATCAATGATATGTGGCATATGAGGGATAGAGAGATAGATAAATAGAAATACATAATTTTATATTCAAAACGCTTCTTCCATCCTCAACCGACTCCGCCTTTGGATCGCCTTAATCATCTTAAGTAACTTAATTCTTGTTTTATGGTGTCAATCAAACGCTGGGTCACCTGAAATTGTGGTTTTGTATGTATTAATAGTTATGTCTTTGTTTACACTACTAGTAAAAACTGTAATGTGTCATCGAAGACATTTCAACTAGATGTTCTGTGGAGGCGATGGCAGTGGGTTACTTGTATTTGGGAAACATTTAAATGACTGGTAATGTAAGTATGTTAATAATTTGTGGATGACTAATTAGGTATTTATTTACTTCTTTTTATATTGTGTATACGATTTAATAGCTTTTATATTTGCTTGGGGCATAATAAAAGAAAGATTTTTTGTTACATTTTTTTATTAGCTCAGTTCCCCTTTGTCTGTCACTTGTGTTTTGTCTTGATCAGTGAAAATTCGAAGTAGACATTGATTTGCATAGATATTTTGGATGGTTAAAATATTGGTCTCTTTATAAAACAGTTCTATTCAAAATCTTCCACGTTTCTAGAACATTGTTTTTTTCAAGTAAATTTTGAGCAGTTTGTAATTTGTTAATTTTTGTTTTATAGGCTCCTCCCCAGGCAGTTATGGGTTCTGCAAATGAAGTGTACCAGTATGGTTAAAATAGTTCTGCTTAGAATATCTCTGAGGTTATAGAATCTGTGAATTAACTTCTTTTTCCTTTTTAAAATGTGAGTTATATGTTTTAAATATACCTAAATATCCTTAGCATTGGCTCCAGTTTTGCTGATTCCAGTTGTTTCTCCTCATAATTTGCTAGTATTAGTGCTTCCCCGTCGATATGTTCGTGTATACGGTTGTAAAGCTCTCAAAACTTATCTGTAATCTATTCGGCATTCTTCTATTGAGTTCAATATAGTTTTCAGTTCAAGATTATGATCAGGTGTCTGTTGTACTCCATAGAGTTTTCTATAAATATTTTTTTTATAAATATTTTGAAAATTTTGAATGCATATTTAAACCCATATCGTTTTTGGTTTACCGAAGTCGCTATAACGTTCAGATATCAGTCAGTACAGGCCCCAAACTAAGAAGTGCACGGAAACCACATTTATATGATTATTCGATATGATGATTATTTCTGCTTTATATACATGAAAGGGGGTAGTTAGTTCAACTCAAAAATTTGAATGCATGACAAGAAGTTATCACCAAATATTTTTTTTAACAATTTTAACCCTTCATTTCATGAATTTTGAAAAATAATTTAAAACAATTAAATTTGTGTCAATTCTTGTTTATATGTGCCTATTGGAAAACTATTTGATAAAAAAATGTATACTTGTATTTTTTTGCAACAAATAGATGTTGGAAATTTCCAACATTTATTTATTTATTTATTTATTTATTTATTAACCAATAAATATACAGAATAATATCAGGACATTATTACATAATCTCCACAGAGGTAATCGGAGTTACCTGTTCGTGGTCTTGGCATTATACCTAAAACTAATAATATATAAACCTATCCTATGGAAAATATATACTTAACATAAAGGAAAATATCTAAGAATACATAAAATAGAAAAGAACATAAAAGAAAAAATAAATAAATAAAACATAATTTTTCAGGAAGTTTCAATAACAATGGTGACTCATTCATCAATTGCCTATCTGATTCAGTTATTATCTTTATTAATTATCCACTTTTTTAACTTATTTTTTATTCCACTTACATTACTTAACGCTGTTAGTTCATTTGGAAGACTGTTGTATACATTTATTGCCCTTATAAAACTGCGTTTCTTACTTACTGTTTTTGATCTATTTGGGAGAAGAATGCTCTTGTTCCTAGTAATACTGTTTGAGTTCAGGAATTTTTCTTTCAGAGTAATGTAGTGGTATTTTAAAGATTCAAGTGAGAAAAGCTCCTCCAAATTTAAAGGATTGTTATGTAAACTTGTTTTATTCTTGTTTACGATTTTTAATATTTTTTTCTGGTGGCTTTGCAGACGTTTTGTAGCTTTGTAGTAAGTTCCCCCCCCCCAGGCAATGATTCCATAGTTGATCATGCTGTGAAAAAATGCGTGATACAACTTCATCAATGTGTCCGTTTTCATAATCTTAGAGAGATTATATAATACAAATCCTAAATACTTTGTTTTTCTAAGAATGTATTCTACATGTTTATCCCATTTCATTCTGTAATCAAAGATGATTCCCAGATATTTACATGATTCCACCCTATTCCAGTTTTTTCCGTTGACTGAAATGTTTAGTTTTACCGGAACACTTATGTTGCAATTTCCGAACGTCATGTAAACAGTTTTGTCCAAATTTAAAGATAGTTTATTTAAAACTAGCCAGTTACTTGTAGCTTCAAGATAGTTATTCATTTTGATCTCTACTTCAGCCCAACTTTCTCCTATAGATATAACGGCTGTGTCATCTGCAAATGATATTATTACGTCATCAGGCATAGTAGTTAGTAAGTCATTAGCGTACAGGATGAATATCAATGGTCCCAGTACTGTTCCTTGTGGAACACCTGTTCGAACTTCACAATATTCACTTACAACCTCATTTACTTTAACACGCTGTTTTTGTCATGCAAATAAGAAGTTATGAGCTTATAAGCTTTGCCTCTTTTCCATAACAGTATAATTTTTCTAATAATATCTTGTGATTGACAATATCAAATGCTTTCGCTAAGTCAAGAAATGTAACTGCAATTGGGATACTTTTATCAAGTTTTTCATAAATTACATTTGTTAGAAAATTTAAAGCATCCTTTGTACCTATTTTCTTCATGAAGCCATACTGTTTTTTTGATATTATTTTATGCTTGTTCACAAATTCTAAAATTCTATTGTAAATAATTTTTTTAGCTACATTAGATATCAGTGAGATGGGTCTTTAATTTGACATGATATGCTTTTCTTTAGTTTTGTGAATTAGCTTTATATCAGCTGGCTTAAGTGCATCAGGCCAAATGGATCTTTCTATACACAAATTAATTATATGTGCGAGAGGTTCTGCAATAAAATTGGCTAATGCGAATACAGTTCTGGTGTTAATTTCATCGACACCATTACTCTTAATTTTCATATTTTTAATAATGTCTAATATTTTTAATTCATTTGTTGGCGTTAGAAATATAGTATTGGGGTTGCAAGGTGGGAGTTTTAGTTTAAGATTATTCGGCTGAGTAATTTTATTTATGTAAAAAAGTAACTTAAGAAATGTTTAAAACCTTACATGAAATTATGCAGAGAAAGGGAGCAGCCCGACCGACATGACCAGCTAATAAGGCGTTACGAACAGTCGGCGCCAGAACGTATTAACTCTCCCAAATGATGGTGTACTAAGTCTCGCTGGCTCGTATAGTAGAGGATTCGACGTGGAAACGATCGACCACCGTTCGGCTACCGCTTGATGGCATTTTTGCCACGGACGCCACATCAACTGTCAACCGCGATCTCTCTATGACCACTGACATTTGAAAGTGGCGCCATCAACTATTTGACCAATAGGAGTGATTATGTCACATGATACATGCCGCTGATCAATAGCGTGCCACGAGCAAGTGAGGGATCGTGACCTTGAAAATTTTCCCGCGCTCAAGTGGGGCAACTGAAATAATCAATAATCTCATATAGTACCACATCTGTTAGCGAATCTCTCATCTGTTTATTGTGGTAAGACATCTGCAAATAAATATATTGATATATCAAAATTTCCTGAAGTTGCAAATATGCAACATAAGAATGTATGATACATTGCTAAAATGGTAAATATAATATTTTGAAGAATGTATACATAAGTGCTTAGTATATACCTTTAGTGTTGCATTCAATCAAATGTAAACACTAAATTCTTGATCCGTGCATCAATTTACATAACAAACGTACTGCACTTCATAACATATACAAATATCACTAGTGCGGGTGGTAATTTGTTTGTCTTCACGATCAAAAGGGCATTTAGTACGCGGATGCGACATTACACTCTTATGAGACAGTAAGATACAAATGTGCAACAGTATGAATTTACTTTTATGTTTTTTTGGGCAATAACACCCCAATAGAAATAAAACGACGTATATTGCAGGAATACCAAACGTTTCAAAGTCTATTCTGACTTCGTTGTCAATGGCTTTATATTTATTGATGTAGATTGCAAAATGAAAATTTGATTTATGACATTTAAAATTGACATTAAAAAATTAGTTGTTTTTAGATATACAGGTAGCACAAAAAATTCTAAAGATCATGAATTATAGTTAACCAGCTTTCAAATTAGAAGAATTTGAAAAAGTCGTCTTTAGAATTTATAAGTGGCGTTCCTAGGTACGACTTTGGTATAAGATAGCGCATTCGCCAAAAATGCGATCAAAGAATTCTATTGTTTCAGTGATCCCATTAACGTCATAAGGGAAAACCTAGGAAAAACCTTATGAACTATCCCGATATTGGGTTGTTCAAAAGGAGGTTACCATTAATAATTTCTTCCTTAATTGTCGGTAACCAGATACGATTAAATTCTACAGAAGTAGAAGCGATACAATCGTCTTCATTCAAAAGAATTAAGGCATACTCTTTTATTTTTCGTTTTGTGTTATGTTGTTCTTTGTGAAGTATAGTTGAATTGTCAAATTGTATTTTATGGCCTAGGTCCCAAGCATGTTCACAAATTTTTGATTTTTCAAATTGTCGTTTCTTTATGTAATTCTTGTGTTCATTTATTCATACGTTTAATGGTCTCGGTGTTTCTCCAATATGAAATTTATTGCATTCGCAAGTAATCTTATATATGCAGTTTTTTGAGTTCTGGGTTTTGTTTGTTGGTTTTGTTTTTGTTTTTGTCCAAAAAACATAAAAGTATTCAAGAATATGCCACAAACAACGTTTAAAAGACAAGTATGAATTTGGCTTCTATAACGGTTCCTTTTAAAATTAGGTATATTTAAACTATTAGGTGGCAAATATGCAACAAAATGAAATGAAGGGTTAATTTTACAGGAAGCCTCAACATTACCTAGACTCCTAACTCCCCTAAACCAGGCCTTAAGACTAAGACATGCGCAATCCATTTAATTAATTCACACACTTCTTATATTAATTATAATATTCCTCTATTTCCAAACTGGATCCGGCAAAAACAAGCACTCCGAAATACTAACAATTTTTTTGTATACACTTTCCGTTAATTCGTTTACTTAACTCCCTCGTTTCTGACGAGAACTCTTCAACGAAGGACAACAATTCTCCAGAGTCGTAAAACAATGCAACGCTGACTTCGTTTCCTATTCGCTGTTCCGATGCCGAGACCTTGCCATTGTTTATCAAAACGTTCAACCGCTCCTTGCACAATGTTTATTCCTGGTGGGCTCGAGTATATAGCGAAACAGTCGACAAACACTAAATGTACATTCGAAGAAACCACGCGAGAATACTCCAAGCAAATTGAATACTTGAAACAAATATCTGACGACTTTGTCAATAAAACAGTCCAGAATTTGTTGAAACTGTTTGATTATTCTATGGTAAGGAGCTAAATATTTTATAATGTAAGACTTTTAAGACTCTACAACATCTAGGAAAAAACATTTTCACCAAATGAAAAGAGAGAAGAAAAGAAGCGTGTTGCCGATGACGTTGGACTGTAGACGATTTTAAAAAAAGTTGCTACAAATTTCCCTCAAAATTTTACAACTATTTTGCTAACTAAATTTCTTGGGTTATAAACACTTTGCTAAGTTATTATTTTACTTTTATTACACTATAACACACAAAATTATCAGAACACCACTGTGGATCTAACAAACTTTGTTTGAATGTGTGGTAGCTGCATGAGGTGCTCTATATGTCTGTCTAAATGGATAAATATACTTTAGCTTCTTCTATGACTTTCTTTGCTTCATTGGACTTGAAAAACACTGTTGGACTGACAACACTGCTGTAATGAATCATGGATGCTATTAGCATTTTTAACCGACTTCCAAAAAGGAGGAGGTTATCAATTCGTCGCGTATTTTTTCGCTTTTTTTATGTATGTGACCTGATTTCTTCTCCTGTGGTGCACCGTTTTGAATGAATATGGCTTTGTTTTATAGAGTATATATCCGGATTGGTGAAACTGCAAATTTTGGAACAGAGTTCTGTTGGTAAAGCCATGAAAGTTGTGAATGAACACATGCGTGCATGAAAATCTACCAATATCTCTAATATTTTAGTCGATTCCTTATGGATGTGTATATTTTTTAACGTTTAATCTATTAAGGAAGATCCTTAGGTGATCTCATATACTTTTCTGCGACGTGCAATTTGCAGTTTTGCAAAAACTCGCCGAAAATTCCAAAATTCTTATCAAAAATTTCATCGAAATGACATAACGGACATTTCCTCATAAATATTTTAATTCCAACGTAATAGTGCCGGAATTTTAGACACTGGAAGTTTTGAATTTGAAAATTGTCTATGTACATCTCAAGCATATAGGTAGTAAAGCATAGTATAGTCGGCTCCTTAAATCAATGAGTACCAAGCTCGTTTTGTTTGTATACCAGGCAAAAACCTATTTAAATGCAAATTTTTGGTACGTTTATAGACAGGGTGTTTAGTTATAGCAAACAAAATCACAAAGTAAAGTGATAGAAGGAGTTGCATTTTTATGAAGATTAAAATATAGGACGGACTAGAATGATAGTGGTCTGTAGGCAGCCGTCCATACAGGATGGTTGGAATATAGGGTGGACTGCACGTTTGGTGGTATAAAAATATTGGAAAAAATGTGAAATTAAAATTATATAGGGTGATTAAAAAACTGTTATATGATGTGGACATAAGCAAATCATATACAGGATGGTTGAAATATATGCTGCAGTTGAATTATATTTATACAGTGTGATTAAAAAATTATTTCTTTTATAGCCCATAAGAAGTGGCATAAAGTTTGGAGAGGAATTAATGTTACACAGGACGATAATATAAAATGTAAAAAATGAACTAATTTATGGGCTAGCCCACAAGGAGTTATATACTATGGTTGAAATATAGGACGGATTTGACTCCGTAAATACGGGATGGATTCTCCGTCCTATAGAAGGCAGCTAACAAATTTATGCTTGTCCGTGGGCAGTCGTATGTACAGGATGGTTGGTACATAGGTTGGAGTGGAATTATCTATAGTTATACAGGGTTGTCAAACAAGTTGAAAAAAGGTTACATGGCGTAGTCCATAAGGCATAAATATATTTTGGGCTTATTAAGTCAACGAGTACTAGTACATTTTGTTCGTAAAGATTTACCTGTCAATTTACATTTTTTACTTCCTGGGTAGGTACCTAACAACATTGAATGTGCTATTTATTTGCTAGAGTTGTATTTTGTTATAATTATTTTTAGCTTTTTAGTTATAGGTAGAAGTCGGTTATATATATTTTTTAAATGTTTTATTACCAGCTGGTCCTGTTCTCTTTTTATATTGCAGAATCAGAAAGAGATAACTATCCGAACAGTTAGTCAGATACATAGGTGCCATTGATAACTTCCTTTTTTAACTGGACAAGAATAAATCGAAGTTGTTTGTAAACGGATAAAAAGTGAACTTGGTAATCTAAGTCCTTAAGTTGCTAAATTGGATTTTTGAGGACCCACCACCGAATAATCTAATGATGCTATTGGAAGAAAAGTAGTTTACTCCATAAATGCAGCTGGCACCTCTTTAAACATAGACGGTGTAGTGTTTGCAATAGATCCCGGTTTTCTTGTATCGATCATCAGTGAGGCTTTAACTCAGCAAAAGGCCGGACGTGCAGGTCGAACGCGACATGGACTTTATACAGAGGAGGCTTTCAAAATTGAGATGCAAGATAATATCTACCCAGAAAACTTCAGGTCAAATTTGAAATCAGTTATCCTCCAATTGGTGCATTTTGATCTCATGAGTTCGTCAGCTTCAGAAGCTTTTACGAAAGCATTCGAGTTATTGAATTATTTGTCTGACCTTAATGATAATGGTAATTTACCAGATATTGGTGCTGTAAAGCCCGAGTTTTCTCATTATCCAACTTCTGACACCACTGATACAAACAAACTCTTTGTGGGTTTTAAAACAACTAATTTACTGCTCAAAATAAATCTTCTTCATCTCAGCACAAATTCACAACTAACTATTTCACTAATTAATTTTCTAAAACTATAAATATTTCGCTGATCCACTATTGAACCGAACTGCTGTTGAACGGTCGAACTACGTACTAATCCACTCTAGATCTATAGAAATTTAGGTATTTTGTCATTAATCGTGGGTTTGGGGAATTGATTTTTATCATCGCTTATTCGGTTCTAGCTGGTAGCGTAAAATTAAACTTTGTAACAATATTATGATTAATGGAGTAAAATAGAATCAGTTCCGTGAAGAGAACTAATCATATTTTAATAAGGTTTTGTCACTCTTTTGAAATTAACAATGTTTTAATAACAGCTTTTATTTTTCGGCTGAAAGAGTTTACCGGGAAAACGCAAAACAAAATCCGGGTACCAAACAGCTTGAATTTATAAAAAAAAACATGACTAGAATTTTATTCATAGGTATTTTGTCATTAATCGTGGGTCTAAATGGCGATCGATTGTAATTTTCTATCGGCATCAGTCTTTCCTTATAAAAACGGACAGCTCGGTTCTAGCATATAGTTAAGTAGAGATAAATTGTAAATAGTGATGTGAATATAAATTGTGTTAAAGTATTGGAAATAAATTAGAGTGTGGAGTTTTTAAATAAATCCGTGAAAAAGTTTGAAATAACATTATGATTAATGGAACTTTAAAAGTGGAAAACAAAAATATACAACGGCTGGACAAATGAAGGAAACTCCCGAAACCCATTAGTGGTCTGGGGACAGTGGAAAAAAATGAGAAAATTTCTACTGGAGGATTGCAAAAAAATTCTAAAACCAAGAGAACTGAAAATTCTAAAACTAGATTTTATATCAGTGGATTAACGAACTCATCACCGAAAATAAAAAGATATAGAGAAGAATTTAATAAGGTTTCATAACTTTCTTCTGAAGTGCCAAACTATCACATTTGACTGCTATTTTGTGTTATTGGACAATCTAACACGAGCGGCCTCATATACCAAATATCCTTGAAACAGGAAGACAATCTTCCGAAAATTGAAACTGAAGAAATTACAATTGGAAGTGCTATTACACCCCTATATTCACCCAATTAATACACCTGTCGCAATCAAAAACAAATGCTCCAAGGAAAGAGATATGGACCTGATGATGAGGTTATAGCCGCAATTGAGGCTCGTTTTCAAAAAATATTTGTTACGTTTCGCCAAAAGAAAAAATACTTTCGTCCTTCTGTGATAAACTCGATTGAAAATATTTCCTTAAATAAACAGAGAACGAGTTAAGCAACAAGAATTTCGGGAGAAAAGCTGAAGTCCATTAGAATTTTAAAAACGTTAATCAAGATGAAGGCGTTTGTCGCAACGACACCAGATTTCATTTCCTGTCTGAAAACGAGAAGGGACTTCCTCAAAAATTTTCTCCAACAGATCCGCGATGTAATGAAAGAAAGCTCATCTCATTTTCGCCGTCCAGAAAAAGCAACAGCAAATTTAGCACAGTCTTTACGTATTACAACAATGACAAGCCTGCCCAATGTTTTCTTTATGGAGACAATTTTGCTCCCGATTTTATATTAAGTGAACCTTGAGTTTTCCTTAATGCCGATGGCCTCTTTTGTGTTTTCTTTTTTGGAATAATTTTCTTCGGGCGTTTGAAAATAAGGTAGTCAGCTACCTTCTTAGTGTATTTAAAAATGCAATATAACAATAAATTATATATTTTCTGCTTACAGGTAAAGCCTTAGACCTTTTAGTTAATTTACGAGAATTAAACATTATAAACAAATCAAATTTTGGAAATTACGCTTGTACTGAACCTTAACTATTGGAGTGCTACAAGGAAGCATTCTTAACCCACCTAAAACTTGAGAGAAAGCCCAATTTATTATGAATTTCTTGTTAAGGGACGTGAATCGGTGGTAGAAGTATCTAATAAACTAACACTCGACATAAATAATGCTTGTTTCCTGAATGATATCTGTGGCATATTTTTCAATGTCTAAGTACTTCTTAGAAAATAACACCACAGTTAAGAAATTTACTGTATATTCCAAACGTTTCGGGGTCTAGGTCAGACCATTGACAACCGGGTCTGACCTAAACCCCGAAACGTTTGGAATATACAGCAATTTTCTTAACTGTGGTGTTATTTCCCAAGAAGTACTTAGACATAAATAATGCTGTCTGTATTACATTTGGGGTCTACAGTGATTTGTGGTTTGACCATCACAAAGACCTCATTATTGTTGATTTTTTGCTTTCTACAAATTATCCATGATAATAACAACTGACATATACTCACTGACAAAGAAATCGCAACACCCAGAAGGAGATGTTTAAATTTAACATTGTTTTTGTAAAACATATATAGATACTATAGTAACTAGTAAATAATTAAAATTTGGTAATGTTTTTTCACGTAAACTTTTTTTATTAATTACTAGTGTAGTCGTAGTACTTGTACCCCGAATGTATCGCCAGCTAAGTAAATATATATATAATATATATAAGAGGTCGAATTATTCTTTTACGGGAGGCGGGTTCTTCGTTTCGAGAAATCGTTAACCACACGAACAGAAGTCCAACTAATGTTATGAAATGTTTTTAAGCGTGGTTTAACATACCCAAAATAGGAGTAGAGTAGGCACCGAACGTCGAAGGGGCACAAATGAAGTTCAAGATCGACGTCTAAAACTTTAGAGACCGATTCTCGAAAACTCGAGATTTAGCTGATGAGTGGTTAAGATAACAATGCCATCTTGTAAGTGTCTTTTGGACTGGACCTTTGAACATCGAGGGCAATGACTACATTGGTGCAGATAACGACAACATTGGAATGTGCAAAGGCATCAGGTCGTCTTCTCTGATGAATTTCGATTCTGCTTGGGTGGACATGATGGCCGAATAGGGGTTAGACTATTTTGAGGAGAAAGACCTCAAACATCAATTTCATGTTGACCCTATCTTGTGGTAGCTCTGACCGTTGAGCAACGACTACACTGGTGCAGAGAACAACAACATTGGAATGTGGTACTGATGGTACGTCTTCTCTGAAGAATCTTGATTCTACTTAGACGACGTCGAGGAGAAAGACGTCAACCTCCATTAGATTTTGAGCAAAATGTACACCGAATAGGATACGTTATGGTATGGGGTGCTATTGCACATTGAAATAGGTCACCCTTAGTCTTTATTCGACGCAAAATCACAGCGCAACGTTATCTTCAGGAAGAAGTGTAGCCGTATGTACTCCCTTAACTTAATCTGCTCATGGATCTCATATTTGAACAAGATGCTCGGCCTCATGTTTCACGAGTTATTTTAAAACATTTTGGGAGAGACCCATGCTATGGCCGCCCAGATCATTCGATCTTTTACCCATAGAACACCCCCCATGGACTTTGGAGGTTCTGAGACAGGAAATACAAGCAGCTTGTGATAGTATTCCTCAAGAAGAAATAGACCACCTTATTCAATCAATGCCAAGACGTGTTGGGGAGTGGATAGATGGCGGACAAATACATTATTAACAAACTCCATATAAAAATTAAACTCCATGGTGTTACTTCCTATGCCATATATAATAATCTACCTCATTTGCAAACAGGAGAAACTAGATTCAATATCTTGTAAACAGATTCTATTACTACCTGAAAAATTTGTATTACTTCCGAAAGTTTTATTTGCAACTGCGATAAATCTTCAGCGGCGCTGACAAAGGGACAAAGGTGATATCTCCTTGACTGCTCTATACGAACAAGACTCCCGAGCGGTGGAGTATAGTGGGATCTGATTGGTCAATGGAGATGTGAGTGGGCGGGAACTTTGCCTCTAGCAGGTTGCGTTGGCATCGCGCGTCATAGAGCAGGATACCAAATTCTGTTTAGTTTAAAACCCTTTTCCTTTCTGATGAAATTGTTTGGATTTATACATTTCAATAGCTTCTCTCTGTAAACGAGAATAGTCGTGAGATGCGGTGTAGAGTCCACCTGTAGTTTGGTACTGTATGACTTGATCAGATGAGATTGATGCATGCCCAGCGACTGCCGATTTTTCAGGTTGTAATAACCGGCTATGTGATACAAATGTGTTAATGCTACGCTTATAGTACCCATCTATAGATGTCCACATTAACAAGGTATTCTATACACTCATCGCGTCAACAAATGGGCATTAGGATCTTTGGAGATAGGATAATATGGCGAAGTTGCTGACTATGTTAAAAAACAGTTTTAACCGTATGTTGTCTAAGCAACTTCCCAATCCGTCCGTTGTGTTCCTTCTGTACGGAAGTACTTTGTCCCTAAATTTTAAACTGAACACCATTCTTTTTTATTATGGTTTGTTGTAAACGACCTTACAATCTCATAGCTCCAATAACCATTAACCTGGATCGCATTGTGTAAATAGAGCAACTCATCTTTTACATGACCCGAGTTGTAGCTTCTGGCTGCTCGACCCACGATAGTCTTAATGACACTCCTCTTTTGTTTTGGTTGGTGATTGGAATGTTTGTTAAGGCACCTGGCTGTGTGTGAACATTCGGTAAACAGTGTGGCCAAGGGATCAAGTCCTTCTTTCTTGTTACTAATACGTCCAGAAAGACCAGTAGATCGTTGTTTTCCTTTTATATGGTGAATTGAACTAATTGATCATGAAGTTTTTTTTAAGCAATTATTCAATTGCCAATTGCAAAAGTCAAGCGAACTAATACTGCTTCAGAAAACTCGACAACATACTGTTCGAAAATGACTCCTGGTAAGTAATCGAATTGTCACATCACACAGATAAATATCATAAAAAATACATACAAACATATTGTTCAGGGGAATTATCTGACAAATGTTTTTATCTGCTATCAGTTACTTCTAGGTAATTTGTAAAAATTGCCCTGAGGTACATCAAATTTTAAGAATATCGTCATTCCAATAACATTGTAGTTTAAATAAAATGTGTATTCGCCCTCATTAGAAACCTAGGGAAGTTAGTTTTAGAGCTGAAATTAAATTCTTAAGAATTTAGGTCGGCGTTAAGAACTCAAAACGCAGTTTGAAGCTAGAACGTTAGAACTATCAGGCTTTTCAAACAATTTCATTTGCCTAAAAATAAAAAATTAAATTTAACAGTTTAAATTCTCAGCACGTCAAACTGGACTAAGTGAATGTTCGTGGAAACCCTTTTTCTTCGAACTTGTGTCCCTTTTACACTTCTGCGTGCCCTAATTTTCCTCCATTTACTTCACTACTTGGTCCCCCCTAACGTTATTTAGCGTTATTGGACGATAATGTCGAGGGATAGAGGGAAGAAGATTGTTGAGGTAATTCGGGATAATCAGGATCGGAGTTTATTCTCGAAATTGTGCCTTGATGAAAACTACCAGCATCGCCACGTAAATACGTGAGAGGATTTGCTTTTCGTTCCTTCACAGATTTTTGTTCCTTTAATAAAATTATTTATATGATGCTGGAAATAACTCTAAGAATATTGAACTTCTTTAGCCTTACAATACGACCAATAAATATTCTTATAAAATGGAATTATATGTCTCACTTCATATAACTTCCCTTTAATAATAATTGGCTCAGTCAGTAGTACGATTTTTTTGAATATATTCCGTGCAAAATTTAGATTCCAAAAAATAAGTAAATTCGTATTATAAATTATAATCTACGGTACACCAACAGTCATTTTCTATTCGAATAAAATTTCAAACTTCGATTCAATATGAATTTATTTGTAGCTAAGCTTTAGCGCGTTCTATTCTAATTATATTAATTGAGTCATGAATCTGCAGCTGACAGTTTCAAATAATGTGCTGTAAACGGCTTCAGGAACCGGTTTCAAACAATTGTAAATTACTCAAATAACTTCGAGACTGTTTCCCGAGGCATTAAGTTTCATGAACTCGTCAAATTTGATATAGTCTTACCTAAAATAGTTAAATTAATTATAAATTGGTTTTAAATGAACTCGCATTGGAGGCATTGATATTACAATTTGTCTCACCCTTTTGACAAAAAACTTTCAAAATACATAATAACATATTCATATTTTCGCAGAGTGTAACGGAATCGTAAATTTATTATATAAGTATAATATTGCAAGGTGCCCTTTTAATTTGGATATATATGGAGGACAATTTTGTTTTTTGTCTTACTGAATAAAGTTATTCTTCGTAAAGAGATATCCTAAGACCTAAAATACAACCACCAGAAAAACTATTGTATGATTTTCTGGTATTCAACGACATAGCTAATGGCAGATTTTTCTTGGAATCTTTAATACATTTACAACGTTTCGATCGCGTTCAATTTGCCCTCTTCAGGGATCACTTTTAATTGATTAATTTTGAATACACTAGATTATCACAAACAAAAAACAAGCTTACACATTTTGATGAACAGTCAGTTCTTATAGCTAAAGTTGCTAGCCTGTATATGTCTATCTAGATAACCTTCCCAAACAGAGCCTTTCCTCATTTTATAACTATATCTTTTTTTTATTTAAAGTATGTGCCGGACTTTGAAAGATACAATGGCTCACGTAAAAGGAAATCAGAAAAACGATAAAGTACCTCTAAAAGCTTTAGATTCCCATATATTTTCACTAAACTTTTCAAATTTATTTGCTTACTTCTTAACTTTTACTCTTTCAACTGAGTATTATTATGAGAATCTGTTAAGAGTATAGAAGTAAATTTTCTTAGTAAATTAGCAATTTATTTATCTATTTAGAATAGTATAAACACTAGAACTTTTGTTTTTAGCAGACAATGTCATTGAAATATTTTGTTCATTATATAGGGTGAGTTTTTTTTAATGATCAGTATGGGGATCTTGGCAACTATCGGAGATAGAGCAATGGTTAAATTGGGAAATATTTGCAGTTTTACTGGCCCAATTTAATGATACTTTCGGATTTTTGTAACAAATCATGGCTTAGTAAATATTTTGAAAAAACGAAATTCTGTCGATTTAGTCAAATCCCTGTAGCTCCTTTGTTTTTGATTTCATAAAAAAAGTGTAAACATCAAAATTGAAGGGAATTGTATCCCAAATATGATTGTCATATCCTCGTTTGCGTGACAGCTCTAGTTTTCTAGATATGACACAAACTTATATTTTTTTGAATGGAAACCCTAGTTGGCTATGACCTCAAAAAATCGGACATTTTTAGAGCTTTTCAACGATATAATACTCGATATAGTTATTCATAAAAATAACGGAGTTATGGATGCTTTTCTCTATTATTTTCACTTTTAATGTAGGTTGCCATGAAATAGATTGATTTATTAATAACTATTCCAAAAAACATTGCACGATTTTTTTATTAGGTATATCAGATATAATGAAAAAACTAAATAAGTAGGTACTTATTAAAAACTTAAGAAATTAAAGTACATAATAATGGTTACAATTTATGTTCGAAAAGTCCACCGTTGTTATTTAGACAAAAATTGCATCTTTTTAAGATTGACATTACCGCTTTCCTCACAGACCGGCTATCAATTTCTTCAATTGCTTGTAATACCGCCTGCTTTAGGTCACCAACTGTCTCATACTTTCTTTTGTATACTTTGATTTTAGCGCACCCCATAAATAGAAGTCTATAACTGTCAAATCGGGAGACGGGGGTGGCCATTCTCGTGGGCCATTTCTTCCTATCCAAGAGAGATATTATCTAAGTGTTGTCTTACTAAGAATGAGCAGGTGCTCCGTCATGTTGGAACCACTCAATTTATAAACGAGTTCTCAAATTCAAATTATGTAAGATGTCTTGAAAAGTGTATTGCAAGAAATGCAAGTAGCGCTTCCCAGTAAGTGATTTGTCATAGATAAAAGGCCCCAGAATAATAGACCCTATGATACCACAACAAACATTAAAACCAAATTTTATCTGGGGTCGTCTTTGTTCTACATAGAAAGGGTTTTCTTTATCCCAGATATGCTCATTGTGTCCATTAAACATACCGCAATTAGTAAATCTAGTTTCATCTGACCATAACACCTCTAATGGAAACTGTGGATTGTCAAGGCACATGTCTATAAACCATATACAAAACAAAATACGTCGATGTTCGCCACCAACATGCCAAGTTTGAGAAACTGAAAGTTTGTACCGTGGAATTGCGTGTGCTTTCAGTACCTTAACTACAGTTCGTTGAGATGTGCCAGCTTCTGCCGCAATCTCACGAGTTGATGTAGATGGATTTTGATTTATCATTGCCAAAACATTTATTTGTGCTGCTTCGTTAATTTGATCACGTTCCTTTGGTGGTTTAGTAAAAGATCCATATCTGCGTAAACTATCGTAAAGCCTCTTAAATGTACATAAAGCAGGTTGACGACGATTAAAATATCTATGAAAGTATTCCTCAGCTGCACGAACTAAATTTTTATGGCATATGATATAACATTCCACCATATTCAGTTTTTCTTCGTTAAAATATTCCATTCTATCACGAAAACTTGTCAATATCGATTGCCAGTTCAGTAGATACTACTAATGGAATTACTCTCAAATGAGGAAACGTCAAAGTGAAAACAATCTTTTTCATGGCTACCTACGTTAAAATTGAAAATAAGATAGAAAAGCATCCATAACTCCGTTATTTTTATGAATAACTATATTAAGTATTATATCGTTGAAAAGCTCTAAAAATGTGCGTTTTTTTGAGGTCATAGCCAATTATGATTTCCATTCAAGAAAAGATAAGTTTGTGTCATATCTTGAAAACGAGTGCTGTCACGCAAACGAGGACATGACAATCATATTCGGGATACAATTCTCTTCAATTTTGATATTTACACTTTTTTATATACCGATACTTTAGTTAAAACCTGTATAATAAATTGTTTTCTATTTTTAAAATTACTGATCATTTAGAACTCATGTGCCTAACAAATAAATAACAAAAAGAACTAAACATAATAACAAGAATAACGAAATACTGAAACTAAAAAGTATAAAACTTAATCCTCAAAAATCTTATGTGTTAGGACATTTTGAAAATTCATATTCTACATACCAAATACTTACTAATTGACATTTTACATCTAGGATGCAAAACGTCTATTGACCTTATTTATTAACATTACAAACGGATTTTTTTTGTTTGGTTTATCATTGTTTTAAATGTATTTATTATTCTTAAACTGTTTCTTCTGCAAGTTTTCCGAGATACGTACATCTAACTCTCCAATCCAAGTT
This sequence comes from Octodonta nipae, assembly GCA_034190945.1. Classification (NCBI taxonomy): domain Eukaryota; kingdom Metazoa; phylum Arthropoda; class Insecta; order Coleoptera; family Chrysomelidae; genus Octodonta; species Octodonta nipae. Next base: position 13,457,464 of record CM067221.1, on the reverse strand, counting down.
GATAAATAACAAACAGCCTGAGCGGAATTCAAGATAAAGCTGACGATATGAAACCGCATCATCCAGAGACAAAATTCTCCCGAAGGTGGCGTTATTTCCGAGCACAAAATAGCACTTAGAGGAGTTTCTTTAACGTGTTTTATAACTGGTACGTTAACGAATGAACTTCTTCTCGTTCCAGCTGCACTATCCGGTTTTGTATTCCGAATGTCCTTCGGGGAGCTCTTGCTGCAGGAAGGGTTTATTGTTATTGTTTTTATATCGATGCTGGTATGGGAGATTGAGCCGTTGAAGGGTTTCTGAGGGATATATTTAAACGTAGATTGAGTGAGAAAAGGATACGAGCTGGTTTACGGGCGAAGACTTAATAGCAACATATATCCCTTTCTTACATTATAAATACAGGGTGTTTTGTAGAAGGTTCGCCAAACTTGGAGGGCGGATATTTGAGATTATGCGCTATATTATGTAGCCCATATAATATCTAGATAGCTTACGGTTTTTGTTTTTTTTTTCATTTTTTTAATTCCCAGATTTATTCCAATAAACAATAAACTTATGTAACATTTTTATTTTTTACTTAATCTTCATCAAATAAACTCTTAAGTCTAATCTATAATGTTTGTTTGCTCTTCTGAATTCCATATTTTACACAAATAATTGGTTGAAAAAATTATATGAGTCCACATATGAGGTTCCATAAAAAAGTTACTAAGTTAAACACTTTATCACATTATCACATCGAAAACTTCCAGTGCTTAAAAAACTTCTCTACTTCAACCCCTTTCTAGTTATATATCACTCGTAAAGTAATTAGTATCATATTAAAATTTGAGATTTAACTTACAAGGTTAGGAGTACAAAAAATAAAACAAACATCAAGGTGCAATAATTAGTTATAATGTTAGTCTGCAGTTGGCAGACAATGTAACTCGTTCTTCGAAGTTTCCTTGGACCTCCATCGTCTTGAAGTGGTTGATCCCACAACGTTTCAATAGCTGAGACAGAACTACAGGCATTCCTGGAGCACCTGAACCAATCCCAACCATCCCTTAGATTCACCATGGAAACGAAAGAGAGTGGGTGCCTACCATTCCTTGATGTAAAGTGTCAAAGGACTAGGACCAGAATCCAAACAACAGTCTACATGAAGGCTACGCATACAGGATTATACCTTCACTTCAATTCCAACCACCCATCAGCAACGAAAAATGGCATCATTAAAAACTAATCCATAGAGCCAAAAATATCTGCAGCACACCAGAAGCCCTCAAAGAAAGTGAAACTTAGAGAAGACCTTTTGGCGAACGGATATCCGGAAACGATCATTACCAAGGCGTTTGAAGAGCTGGACAAACCACCTAGGCAGGAAGAGGACACCACGGTAGCAGCTCTATTATTACCATATACTAAAGGCTTGTCGGAGAAACTTAGAAGAATTGCACACAGCTATGGTATCAGAATGATCATCAAAAGCAACGACACCTTGAGGAGCATGATAACAAGAACGAGGCCCGACGCACCAGCAATACCAAATAACTGTATATACAGCCTACCGTTTGAATGTGGCAATCTTTACATTGGAGAGACAAAGCGACCGCTGAACACCAGGATTAAGGAACACCGCACAGCTACTCAAAGGGCAGAGGTAACGAAGTCTGGGCTAGCTAATCACGCATGGACCGAACACCATAATATCAACTGGGACCAGGCTAGAGCAATTGGCAAGGAAGAGCATTGGTACAAAAGAAAATTCATAGAGACAGCATATATAGTCTCGAATGAAAATATAATTAGTCAGCCCAGCGTCCAAATTAAAAATATTTGGAGACCTCTTCTTCGGCCTCTGCCGATACGCATCACCGGCAACCAGGTAGGACGACGCTGATTGGACCAGAATTTCCTATCATTCACCTGATGACGATAGCAGATACACAGCTATTGAAACGTTGTGAGATCAACCACTTCAAGACGATGGAAGTCCAAGGAAACTTCGAGGAATTAGTTATACATTTTATTCAAACTGGCTTCCGTCGTCACGGATGCAATCGCGACACCTTTTTCTGACTGCTACAGTCGCAGTCTCTAGTAGCATTTCATCCCACGTTGTTTCAAAAGCAACATTTTTCCTTCTCTTAATTGCTCCTTGGTTTCTATTTCTCTCTCATAAACAACGTGCTTAGCCCGTCCCCACGTAAAAAAATCAAAGGAAGTCAGGTCTGGGGACCTTGGAGGCCACAGTATAGGGCTAGCTCTCGCAATCCACGTGTTTGGGAATGAATCGTCCTTTAATGTACTGGACACCCATCTTTTTTAATATCTCTGTCATTCTGTCTGTCTGTCTGTCTAATGGGATTCCATCTAATAAGATCGATCATCCCGCATTGCTTGATTCTTTCCCTTAAAATGCTCCTTGGTTTCTATTTGCACAGCACGTTATAGGAGAACTGTCAGAGACCTTTTGGACAATTGATTCGCAAATACGTGGATTGAGAAAGTTGGTCCTATACTGTGGCCTCCAAGGTCCCCAGACCTGACTCCCTTTGATTTTTTTACGTAGGGACGGGCTAAGCACCTTGTTTATGAGAGAGAAATAGAAACCAAGGGGCAGTTAAGAGTAAGAATAAATATTGCTTTTGAAACAACGTGGGATGAGTTGCGACTAGAGACTACGACTGTTTCAAAAGCAACATTTTTTCCTGGACATAATTGCTCCCTGGTTTCTATTTCTCGTAAATGACTTGAATTTTGAATGAACATTTATCGATCTTATTGGATGAAATCCCTTTGGAAGGCAGACCAATAATATTCAAAAAAGTTGGCTGCCCACTGCCCAGCACGTTATAGGACAACTGTCAGAGAGCTCCTGGACAATTCATTCCCAAATGCGTGGATTGAGACAGCCGGCCCTATACTCTGGCATCCAAGGTCGCCAGACTTGATTCCCTTTGATTTTTTTGTATGGGGACGGGCCAAGCAACTCGTTTTTGATATAATAATAGAAACCAAGTTAAGAGAAAAATAAATATTGCTATTGAAACAATGTGGGATGACGTGCGGCTAGAGATAACGACTGTAGCAGTCATTAAAACGTGTCGCGATTGCATCCGTAACGGTGGAAACAAGTTTCAACAAAACTTATAACAAATTATTGCAACTTGATGTATGTTTTATTTTTTGTAGTCCTAACCTTGTAAGTTACAATCTCAAATTTTATTATGAAACTAATTACTTTCCAATACTTGTGATGTATTGTTGGAAAGGGGTTGACGTAGAGAAGTTTTTGTAAGCATCCGAAGTTCTCAATGTCCTTCTTTTTTTTGAAATGTGATAAAGTGTTTAACTTAATGACTTTTTATGTCACCCCGTCATTTGTGGAGTTATATAATTGTTCAACCAATTATTTGTGTCAAATATCGAATGCAGATGATCAAACAAACATAGTAGATGAAATTCAAGTCGAAGTTGGTGAAGATACAGCAAAAAATAAAAAAAGACACAAAAGTTTATATGAAAAAAAACTGGGAATTAAGAAAAAATATATTAAATTTAAAAAAACAATAACCGTATGTGATCTAGATGTTATAAGGGCTACATAATACAGCACAGAAGCCCACCTATCCGCCCTCCAAGTTTAGCGAACCTTCTACAAAACACCCTGTATATACTCACGAAATAAATTGCATGGTGACGTTCTTCAGCAAATAGATATTCGACAACATAAACAACGATACGGACAGAGATTAGGAAAAATGATTAACAGATAAAGCAATAAAAACCAGTACTGACATGTACCAAAACAACGTTTATACAACTTAAGCTCCGGAAACGAACATAAAGAGCACACACAGTTTCTAATTTCCTCATTATTGTTCAGAGTTCACATTTGAAAATATCAAATGCGAACTTAGCGAAACGACAGACATTTACAATGTAACTAACGATATATTTTAGTACTGGTTTAATGTTGTATATTCAGTAGTTTTAATCCAGTCATTTAAGGCATTTTAAACCCTAATCTGCGAAAAAATTCCTAGTGAGCTGATTTTTGTATACACCTTCATTACAGTGTTGTAATGAAGTAGTGAAAAATCGACATTGATATCGTGCTGGCTAAAAAAGTTATAAAGATCAAAAGGTCACGAAAATCAGTTTTTCGTAAATATCTCGCGAACTATTGCTCGGAGGTAAATAGAGGTTATTATAAAAATTGTTCATCTTAAAATTCTCTACAAAAAATGCATTTTTTTTTAAAAATCAACCGTTTTCGAAGTAGAGCGCTGAGAAAGCGACTATATTATGACAATGGACTCGTTTCCTCACCACCCTCAAGGTAGAATGCAAGGCGCGGTTTTTTACATGGTTTCCCCCGTAGGCATAATCCATGATATGTAAAAGAGTTTTTTTTTATTTCAAAGTGAATAATTTTTTATTTGAATACTGATAAATACCGAAAAAATAGACTTTAATATAGATTTTTTTTCCATCTTTTGTCAATATCTTCAGCTTCTGTATCATTAACAGTTGCTGACAAAAAGTCGAGTGCACTTATTTCTATATTTAAATCGACATCTTCATCTTTTTCATCATTGGTTGACTCTGCGTTTAAGCATGTACACAAACTTTTTAACATCTTAATCCATTTTTTTAGATCCACATTTGCCACGACAACCTTTTATACAATTACAAAAGATTGTATTCAGTAGATTCTGGAGTGCTGGTGGTAAAAAAGTTGTTATTGGCAGTAGTGTATTCTTTTAACTCCCAATACCACTGTTTTTAATGTTTGTAGACCACGCCTAACTTCTACTAAATCACCATCCGATAGCAATTCGTTACATATAAAACATATATCACTCATTATGAAAACTGTTCAAGAGCATGAAACTACTAAAATAACGTCTTTAACACTCAAGAAATAATTTTCAACTGAGCTAGACACAGTCCAACAGGCAGTACCAGGTATAAAGGGAGGATCTAGGAATAATAAAATAGGAAACATCTGCTAGTGGAGGACAATTGTAGAATATACAATAGATTTTACTAACTTCCCAAACCTCTATAATATATGTATATTTTTCACGAAGCGACCAAGTATCAGACAGAATTTTGAAGACATTTATAAACATGAATAAAAAGCAATAGAGTGTACGTCTTGATGTACGTTATACAATACCGTATTTGAGAGCATTCTAGTCGCTTTCTCAGCGCTCTACTTCGAAAACCGTTGATTTTACAAACAAAAAGCCACAGACATTTTTGTAGAGAATTTCAAGATGAACAATTTTTATAACCTCTATTGACCTCCGAGCAATAGTTCGCGAGATATTTACGAAAAACTAATTTTTGTGACCTTTTGTCTTTTTTAGCCGGCACGATATCAATGTCGATTTTTCACCTCTTCATTACAACGCCGTAATGAAGGTGTATACAAAATTCAGCTCACTAGGAATTTTTCCGCAGATGAAACCTTAAATGATTGGACTATTTCCCTACAGTCATCTTAACCTATACGGTTATAAATACTTCACTATATGTTGTGTATTTGTGGGTTATTTATAAATTTCCTTTATTTATTACTAAATTTTCGTCTAGAGCTAAAACATGATTCATTTAATTTCCATACAGGTTTACCGTATTCATTTCTATCAAAACTTATTAGTTTAAAATGAAGGCTAAGCATAAGAGAAGGTAGTCAAATATATTAAGATTTGTCGAGCACATATAAAAAATTCCCTTAAATTCGTACAATAAAACTCTACATTTTACGTTCATTCTCACTTTCTGTAGACGCGAATAACGAAAGAAAATTTTTAGCGCCCCAATTCTGCTTCTCTTTTTCGTATCGATTTATAAAATTTACACATTTCCATTTTAAATTGGAGAAGTGTGTGTTAAAAAAAAGGAGCTTCATTTGAGTTACATCCCCCGCAGCCATGCGTCTTTAATGGTGATTCATGTTTTGATGAATAATTCATGAATATTTTTGCTGCTCTAATGCTCGATGTTCCTTAGCCATTTCAGGCAGACGTTTATGATCCATAAGATGGAATTATTAATTATGTAGCTATATTTTAGTTTGCCGAGTTGGGCATAATTTAATTACTTTCTAGTTAATTAATAAATTATCAAAATCTGAACAATTATATACACAAGTTTGAACTCTGATGTGGTATTATTCCCAAGAAAATCTAAAATAAATTAATTTAAATTGGGATTCAATATACAGGGTGAGTTTTTTTATGTTCAGTATGAGGATCTCGAAAACTAGTGGAGATAGACCTATGGTTAAATTAGGAAAGATTTGCCCAATTTAATGACAATTTCGGATTTTTGTAAAAAGTCCTGGCTTACTAGATATCTTGTAAAAACGAAATTCTGTCGATTTAGTCAAATTCCTCTAGCTCCTTTGTTTTTGATTTTATAAAAAAGTGTAAATATTAAAATTGAAGGGAATTGTATCCCAAATATGAATGTCATGTCCTCGTTTGCGTGACAGCTCTCGTTTTCGAGATATGACACAAACTTATCTTTTTTTGAATGGAAACCATAGTTGGCTATGACCTCAAAAAATCGGACATTTTTAGAGCTTTTCAAAGATATAATACTCGATATAGTTATTCCTAAAAATAACGGAGTTATGGATGCTTATCTCTCTTATATTCACTTTTAACGTAGGTAGCCATGAAATAGATTGATTTATTAATAACTATTCCAAAAAATATTGAACGATTTTTTTATAAGGTATATCAGATATAACGAAAAAACTAAATAAGTAGGTACTTACTAAAAACTTAAGAAATTAAAGTACATAATAATGGTTAAAATTTATGTTCGAAAAGTTCACCATTGTTATTTAAACAAAAATTGCATCTTTTTAAGATTGACATTAGCGCTTTCCTCACAGACCGCCTCAATTTCTTCAATTGCTTGTAATACCCTTAGGTCACCAACTGTCTCATATTTTCTTTTGTATACTTTTTTTTAGCGCACCCCATAAATAGAAGATAGATATTATCTAATTGTTTTCTTACTAATAATGAGTTTTCAGTAGGTGCTCCATCATGTTGGAACCACTCAATTTCTAAACGAGTTCTCAAATTCAAATTATGCAACATGTCGTGAAAATTGTATTGCAAGAAATGAAAATAGCGCTCCCAGTAAGTGATATATATATGATACCACACCAAACATTAAAACCAAATTTTATCTGGGGTCGTCTTTGTTCTACATGGAAAGGGTTTTCTTTAGCCCAGATATGCTCATTGTGTCTATTGAACATACCGCAGTTAGTAAATCTAGTTTCATCTAACAATAACACCTTTAATGGAAACTGTGGATTGTCAAGTCTCTGAACCATGTACAAAACAAAATACGTCGATGTTCGTCACCAGCATGCAAAGTTTGAGAAACTGAAAGTTTGTACGGGTGGAACTTGTGTACCTTAACTACAGTTCGTTGTGATGTGCCAGCTTCTGCCGCAATCTCACGAGTTGATGTAGATGTATTGTGATTAACCATTGTCAAAACATTTATTTGTGCTGCTTCATTAATTTGATTACGTTCCTTTGGTGGTTTAGTAAAAGATCCATATCTGCGGAAACTATCGTCAAGCCTCTTAAATGTTCATAGAGCAGGTTGACGACGATTAAAATATCTATGAAAGTATTCCTCAGGTGCACGAACTGAATTTTTATGGCATATGATATAACATTCTACCATATTCAGTTTTTCTTCGTTAGTATATTCCATTTTATCACGAAAATTTGTCAATATCAACTGTCAGTTCAGCACTACTAATGGAATTACTCTCAAATGAGGAAACGTCAAAGTGAAAACAATCTTTTTCATGGCTACCTACGTTAAAAGTGAAAATAAGAGAGAAAAGCATCCATAACTTCGTTATTTTTATGAATAACTATATCGAGAATTATATCGTTGAATAGCTCCAAAAATGTCCGATTTTTTGAGGTCATAGCCAAGTATGGTTTCCATTCAAAAAAACATAAGTTTCTGTCATATCTCGAAAATGAGAGATGTTACGCAAACGAGGACATGACAATCATATTCGGGATACAATTCCCTTCATTTTTGGTATTTACACTTTTTTATAAAACCAAAAACAAAGGAGCTACAGGGATTTGACTAAATTGACAGAATTTCGTTTTTTCAAAATATCTAATAAGCCATGGACTTTTTACAAAAATCCAAAAGTGTCATTAAATTGGTCCATGGAAACTGCAAATCTTTCCCAATTTAACCATTGCTCTATCTCCACTAGTTTCCGAGATCCGCATACTGATCATCAAAAAAAAAACTTATCCTGTATAAGTAATTAGACCGAAATTCAAAGAAATAAAACAACCAAAATTTCCAAAAACAATTACCAAACAAAATTATAAATTAAGTCTATAGTGGAGTATTTGCACAGGCAAATTTCTAAACCAATTCAAATGTATAACGGTATAAATTACTATATAGTTTTAACAATCTAATTAAGTTATACAAATATGATTTCAGATATAGTTTACGGTCACCAGCAAACTTTAGTTTAGCAAGTAATCAGTTCCAAAAATAAAGCGAACTATGTAAACAAGAGGTATCTTTTTCATGCAATTTGGACAAACGAGATGCTCAGATAACATTATTTACTGGGCATTCCTGACCTAGAAATAGAAATTTAGTTTGGGCTGCCATCAGAGACTAATCTGAAAATTTCAGTTCATTGCAATCAGCGTTACCGAGAAACGGAACTCCAAAGGTATTTGTATTGGTTGTATGACTCTGGATCTATCGGTAAGATAAAGGAGTCCGAATTAAGGAAATCATTCAAAAAACTTAGGTTTGCAGCTTTATTAAGAAGTATGGGACAGAAAACTTGCGTGTCCAATGAAATGAAATAATAACTGCAAAGCAAACTATGACTTTTATTAGGGGTCTACTATGTTTCAGCAGCCCTGAAATAAATTACTTTGTACTCAACCCAATTAAATTAAGTTTATGTTTACATTGTTTTTCTCACTGCTGCAATAAATTTCTCACGTGGGACAATTTATTTACTGCAGTAGGGAAGCATTATTATCTGCCGTATTCTTGCATTTTCGCACACAACACTTAAGACGGCCCATATTTCTATTAAATCCAAAAAATGACATAGGCCTATAATATGGGCGCTTCAAACGTGCCAATAATAAAGCAGATGCGAGGACTGAAAGCAGCAGACACACAGATTACGATACCAGAGAGGATTCAGCACAACGCACTGAAGAGACTGGCTGACTTACCATGGTACACGAGGAACGAGCAACTAAGAAGAGATCTAGGGATACACACCATTAAAGGGAAAGTAATAAAGGGAAAGAAGAAGGTAGTAGCATGAATAGAAACCGAAAGAACGCCCTACTAAGAGAAACAACAAATTACGACGAAAACCTGAAGTACAGTGCCAAAGGACTCAGAAGAGAGCTACTTCAGGAACAAGAGGCTGCATCATGATGATAGTATTTGAAATATCTTAGGAAATTAAGTAGATATGTTGTGGAATGAAGCATCTTAAGGAATATCACAGGGAAAAATAAAGTAATATATTAGGATGAAATTGAATACACCTTATAGACTAGAGAACTTATTTGAACCTATTTTTGCAAAAAGGTGTGTGATTGGTTTTTCTTGAGGGTATCCAGCATAACACAAAAATTATTGTTAACGAATTTGTATTCCTTAATTAATAATACGCGGTGTTTAAAGTTGCAAAAGTTTTTAGTGTCAAAAGTAAATATACTTCATATGCTTTTGCAAAAGCTTTTAAATGATAGGTTTATCTAGCCGATTGGATAAATATTTATTAAATTATTTTCAAATAACTGTAAAACATGCCCATTCTTCAACCGCTCATAGTTATTGTCTAAAACACGTTAGAACTGCGAGACATGGCAAAAAATCAATTTCATGGTTTAAATAACTGATCAGAAAGATAAATTCATGGCTCTAAAAGTTTTCTCATAATTAATTAAGAAATAAAAAATTGTTAACACACGTTATTTTTTAATCATACCAAGAACTTTTGAACAAGTATAAGATAGGGCGGGGCTAGTTGACCAATCTTTCAGTTCATCGATTATAACTTCTAAACAATAAGTCAAAATTGCTGGATATATATACCGATAGATAAGTAATTTATTACTCCCTAAAAGTCTCCATAGACATTTACTTCTCAAAAATTTGGTTTAAGAGCTAGAGGTGTTTAGGTCATAAAGGTTAGACTTGCTCAACCTACCCCACATGTGGGGTAAATTGAGCAAGCGTATGGGGCAAATTGAGCAAATGGAAAATTAAGCCCTGTAATGACCTGAATGTTTACTAGTTATGTAATAAACTTCCTATTTTACAATTAACTTTTTATTTAAACCTAATCTCTTAGTGGTACAATAGAGAAATAAAAACTGTTATTAAAATATCAAACATAAAATAAAATCAAAGTAAAGAAAATATTTCTTATGCCAACTTTTTGTAATAGAGTGAGTCTTGCATATAATAAATAAAACATTTTTTAAAAAAATATAACCGACTTCTACCTATAACTAAAAAGCTAAAAATGATTATAACAAAATACAACTCTAGCAAATAAATAACACATTCAATGTTGTAAAGTACCTACCCAGGAAGTAAAAAATGTAAACATTAAAAGGTGCTCATTCTGTACAAATTAATTACGTACCAATCTAGTATATTTTGAAGACGGTCCCAAGCAAATCTAAAATCCCTTATTGCGTACTGATCTACTAATTCATCAAACTTGATTGTCGCTTGGCACCAACTAATTTTGTTGTCTTCGCAAAATGGAAAATTATCATTTAAATAGGTATTTGCCGGGTATACAAACAAAACGAGTTTGGTACTCATTGATTTAAGGAGTCGAAAATACTATGCTTTACTACCTATATGCTTGAGATCTACATAGAAAATTTTCAAATTCGCAATTAAAACTCCCAGTGCCTAAAATTCCCGCACTATTACGTTGGAATTAAAATATTTATGAGGAAATGTTCGTTATGTCATTTCGATGAAATTTTTGATAAGAATTTTGGAATTTTAAGAGATTTTCTGCAAAACTGCAAGTTGCACGTCGCAGAAAAGTATATGTTATCACATAGGGATCTTCCTTAATAGATTAAACATTAAAACACTATACACATCCATAAGGAGTTTTCGAAAAAATGACTAATATGTTAGGGATATTGGTCGATTTCCATGCACGCATGTGTTCATTCACAAATTTCATCACTTTACCAATAGAATTCTTTACCACAATTTGAAGTTTCACCAATCCGGATATATACTCTATTAAACAAGACCATAGTCATTCAAAACGGTGCACCACAGGAGAAGAAATCAGGTAACATATATACAAAAAAAAGCGAAAAAATACGGGACGAATTGATAACCTCCTCCTTTTTGGAAGTCGTTTAAAAAGACATTAATGTGACATGTAAGTATAACCAGCACTAGGCGCACATCCGTTTGATACCGAACTCCTTGGCGGCGACATTTACACTTTTGCCTTCATTCATTACAGCCTTTGCTGCCTCATCTAACTGTTCACTTAAAATGGAAACTCTTGTAGTTTTTCTTTTATATGTCCCGATCCTATAGTAAAAGAAAAACATATGTTGCTTTTGTTTTCAATCGTGTTTTATAAAAGGTAGTACTTACGTGATCGAAAACGGTTAATTTTTAATGTTAACAGAAGAAATATGAACCGACAGTGGTTTTTTACTTTTTTGTCGCAAAATAATTAAAACGTGCGTGTTCGTCACTCAACTGGCCAGTCGTCACTGGCGGTCTTGAGGTGAGTTTCCCAACTTAGACGGTTTCTTTTCGGCATTTGACGAGTTGGCGTGCGGCGTGTAGTTTTTGAAATTTTTCGATTGCCCAACTTACCCCTATGCCCAACTAGCCCCGCCCTACGCTACTTTGGTTATTAAAGAAAATTTAATTAAATGTATTGTTTGATTATCAATTAATATATCAATGTAATAAATACTGAAACTGATTTCCATTATTTTTGAGATAATACAGCCTTGAAACTCTTGACGCATATTTTGTAATGTTTCTCTGGAAATAGCTCGAAATTCTTGAACAATTCTCTCCTGTTGCCCCAGGTTGCGTTTAAAACCCAATAATTTCAGGTGAATCTACAGAAAAAATCTAATGGCTTTAGGTCTGGGGATCTAGGTGACCATCCAATTGACCCTCTACTTGCTAACTACTGAATCGGCTAGTGATCATTTAGCCATTGCCTAATCGGGACTATAATGAGGAGTTCTTGCTGGAAATATAATAAATCTTGATTTAAACCCGCATTTCCGTTTAAATAGAACTGGTTTTCTAATTCTTGAACTATAAGAAATTATATGAAACAGAATGAACTCTCGAAAGGAAATATTAAATTATTACTATTATTCATCCAAAGTTTGTGTGGAATATATTTAAATATTGTCAACTAATATAATTGTATACTCATTGCCAAAGAAACCCCACCCATATTAAAATTATTGTTTGTTAATAATGTGTTTGTCCACCGCAGTTATCTATACTCTCTCCAACACCTCTTGGCATTGATTCAATAAGGTGCTTTCTTAGGAATACTATCACAAGCTACCTGTATTTCATATCTTATAACCTCAAAAGTCCGTGGGGGCTGGGGTAAATTTCCGAGTCTTCTACCAATCATATCAAACATGTTCTATGAATGAAAGATTGGAGAATCTGAACAACCATGGCAACAGATTCCCATAGATCTCTTCGAAGCAGTTTAAACTAACTAGAGCAACATGAGGGAGAGCATTATCTTGTTGAAATATCCCTGACCCGATTAAAGTAAGGGAGTCCATACGACTCAACTACTTCCTAAAGAAAATGTTGCGCTGTCATGTTGCCTGGAACAAAGACCAACAGTAACGATCTTCCAGGTGCAATAGCACCATGTAACATAACGCCTACTGTTCGGAGTACATATTTCTCAAAATTAAATTGATGTTTGACGGCTTTCTCCTCGTAATAGTCTGACCCTTATTCGGCCATCATGTCCACCAAGTCAAGTTAAAATTGCAATTTGATTTAGGGAAACCCGAAGTATGGAAAAGGAAAAAATGGACGAGATTACAAAAAAATATATTCAAACAGGTTACGGATGGAATAGATAAAAAAATAACTCAGATGCTAGAAAAACGTGACAAAAAAGAGAAACAACATCAAGAGGAAATTCAACATAGGTAGGTTAGTGAAATCTTTTGATGAAAAACGTAAAATAGAATTAGAAAATCTTGTCACTGTCATGAAAGAAAGACAACAAAATCTAGTTTCCACGATGAAAAGTGAACAACATAATTTAATTGAAGGATTGTTCTCGAAATTTGTAGAAAAACTGAACTGACAAAAAAACGATTCTAAAATATTAGAAAAAAAAAGACAACCACAATTTAAACAATTAATGCAAATAGTATCACAAGTTAATGAAACAGTTAATGAAAGAATGCAAATAGTTGAATTAGACATAAAATAAATAAACGACGACATAAAGATCCTAAAAGGTAATGTGGAGACTCTTGAAATCAAAGTAGATGACATCGATTCCATCCAGAGCCAGGTGAAATTTGAAATCAGTTCCATAAAAAACAGGGTACAAAGTGAAGTAAGTGAAGTACAAGATAAAATCAGTGCCATCTAAAACAAGGTAGAAACAGAAATCAAAAAAATGCAACATGACTTACAGCGAGGAAAATACCAGAACACCATGAGTAGCAAAGGTTCAGTTAGCAAACCACCCACATTTGATGACAGCTCATCTTGGCCCATGTATAAACGGCAATTTGAAGCCGTGGCTACAGCTAATGGATGGCCATTTCCAATCGATGAATCTGTTTCAATTAAGTAGGCTCGGCAAGTTATAGGAGAATGACCATTTCAAATTTTCTTTTCTATATTGTAGTGTACCAATATTCTTTTATAAATATATAAAGGTGACTTACGTTTCAAGATTCTATAATAAAAATTTACACTGTGGAGTTTAAGCTGTTATGTATACTTAGCCACCCAGATACAATCAAATATGGTTAAGTGTAGCATTTTCTTCGAACTCCATAGACAAGACTTAAACACAAATTTGCACTTTTTGTATTCGGTTACGATCAAAACTGTCTAGAAAAGCTCCATAAACACTGCAATAGTGATTGAACTGGGATAAAACTAGAGCTTCGCACGTTTGACAAAAGGAATGTAGTTGACCATATATCATTTAAGCTACTCGTAATTTTATTGTGATGTGTTTTTTCATCTAATTTAGAATCAAATGTTAACTCTAACTTTTTATTGTATTGTATGTATTATTTAATTTGATACACATATATTTTCGTTAACATGTGCCACTTGAGTATCATTGCCAAACAAAATGACTGAAGACGTGCTATAATAATACTAATAAAGCCTTTATTACTCAACAGTAAAAATCATTTACAGAGTAATTAAAAAATATATAAAAACGACTAAATAAAAAGTATATAACCTAAGGACCTAACAGCAGAGTTTTATAGAAGGGTAATGGACCTAACAGCAGAGTTTTATAGAAGGGTAAGAGGACTGTTGAAAACCAAACTAAACAGTAAAAATCTGTTTCAGCCTATTAACACATATGCGTGTTCAGTGCTCTGTTACTCTTTCGGTATAGTTAATTGGTGCAAAACTGACATTGAACAATTACAACGAAAAGTTCGAGTTTTACTAACAAAAGCTCAAAATCACCATCCAAAGAGCTCTGTCGAACGTACAACTTTGCCACGGTATGAAGGAGGAAGAGGATTCACAGATCTAAGCAAACTATTAGATCAACAATTTTTTATTTTGCGTAGTAATTTCCAGAAACTCGCAGAATTTTCTGGTCTACTCAGAGTCATGTGCCAGGTTAATGACTCAACACCACTGTGACTGACACAACAACATGTCCAATTACACCACCAGATCACAGATCAGAAACTGCTGAAATGGAAAGAGAAACCCCTTCATGGAAGACATATAAATGACGTCAACCAAGATTATGTCGACAGTGCAGCGTCGAACTACTGGTTGATCTCTGGTCATATGTTTCCTAACACGGAAGGCTTTATATTGGCAATCCAAGATCAAGTCATTCCAACTAAGATCTATCTAAAGTACATCGTTAAAGACCCTTCTATTAACAACGGCAGATGCAGGTATGGTTGCCAAACATCTGAATCTATCCAGCATATCACAGGAGGTTGTCAAGCGTTCGCTGCAACTGAATACAAAGAACGACACAATGCTGTGGCAAAAATACTTCACCAGGAACTAGCACTGAAACTTGAATTATCAAAGTCGGTAAGATTAAAATACTATAAATACAAACCCCAATCTGTTTTAAAAAATAACAACTCCAAGCTGTACTGGGCCGGACGATACTGACCGATCGGACTGTTACTTACAATAGACCAGATATAGTTTTGGTAGATAAAGTCTCTCGGAAAACAACTTTAATTGACATAGCAATTCCTAACAACAATAACATATATATCAAGCAGGCTGAGAAAATAACCAAATATAGATTTTTGGAATTTCAAATAAAGACTCAACGGGCTCTCAAGATCATAAATCTTAAACATCGAACTTGAAATTCATTTGTGCCCCATGAACCTCTAGTGGCTACTCTTCTCCGATTTTGGGTATTATCAAACCATGCTTCATAACATTTCATAACAGTAATTGGATTTGTGTCCGTGCGATTAGCGATTTCTCCAAATGAAAAACCCGCCTCCGGTAAACCAATAAGTTGTCGTGTTTCAAATTTACTTAGCTGGTGACAAATTCGACATACACGTTTAACATCATCGATTCTGGATTCCATCGAGCAGTTTGTTTTTGGAACATTTAAAAAATGCAATACAATATACTGATAAAAAAAGTTTACAAGAAAAAACACTCACCAAACTGTAGCAATTTTTAATCATTTACTCCTTACTATAGCATATATTTTCGAACAAAACAATATTAAATTCAAACATCTCTTTCTGATTATTGCGATTTGTCAGTGAGTAGATTTATGGTATACAGGGTGAGTTTTTTTTTGATGATCAGTATGGGGATCTTGGAAAGTAGAGGAGATAGAGCAATGGTTAAATTGGGAAAGATTTGCAGTTTTACTGGCCCAATTTAATGTCACTTTCGGATTTTTGTAAAAAGTCATGGCTTACCAGATATTTTGAATAAACGAAATTCTGTCGATTTAGTCAAATCCCTCTAGTTCCTTTGTTTTTGATTCTATAAAAAAAGTGTAAATATCAAAATTGAAGAGAATTGTATCCCCAATATGATTGTCATATCCTCGTTGTCGAGATGTGACATAAACTTATCTTTTTTTGAATGGAAACCATAGTTAGCTTTGACCTCAAAAAATCGGACATTTTTAGCGCTTTTCAACGATATAATACTCGATATAGTTATTCATAAAAATAACGGAGTTATAGATACTTTTCTCTCTTATTTTCACTTTTAACATAGGTAGCCATGAAAAAGATTGTTTTCACTTCGACGTTTCCTCATTTGAGAGTAATTCCATTAGTAGTGCTGAACTGACAGTCGATATTGATAAGTTTTCGTGATAAAATGGAATATTCTAAGGAAAAAAAAACTCAATATGCTGGAATGTTATATCATATGCCATAAAAATTCAGTTCGTGCAGCTGAGGCACTTTCATAGATATTTTAATCGTCGTCAACCTGCTCTATGAACATTGAAGAGGCTTTACGATAGTTTACGCAGATATGGATCTTACGTAAAAGGAAATCAGGAAAACGATAAAGTACCTCTAAAAGCTTTAGATTCCCATATATTTTCACTAAACTTTTCAAATTTATTGGCTTACTTCTTAACTTTTACTCTTTCAACTGAGTATTATTATGAGAATCTGTTAAGAGTATAGAAGTAAATTTTCTTAGTAAATCAACAATTTATTTATCTATTTAGAATAGTATAAACACTAGAACTTTTGTTTTTAGCAGACAATGTCATTGAAATATTTTGTTCATTATACAGGGTGAGTTTTTTTTAATGATCAGTATGGGGATCTCGGCAACTATCGGAGATAGAGCAATGGTTAAATTGGGAAATATTTGCAGTTTTACTGGCCCAATTTAATGATACTTTCGGATTTTTGTAAAAAATCATGGCTTAGTAGATATTTTGAAAAAACGAAATTCTGTCGATTTAGTCAAATCCCTCTAGCTCCTTTATTTTTGATTTTATAAAAAATATGTTAATATCAAAATTGAAGGGAATTGTATCCCGAATATGATTGTCATGTCCTCGTTTTCGAGATATGACACAAATTTATCTTTTTTGAATGGAAACCATAATTGGCTATTACCTCAAAAATCGGACATTTTTAGAGCTTTTCAACGTATAATATTCGATAGTTATTCATAAAAATAACGGAGTTATGGATGCTTTTCTCTCTTATTTTTACATTTAACGTAGTGAAATAGATTGATTTATTAATAACTATTCCAAAAAAATATTGAACGATTTTTTATTAGATATATCAAATATACCGAAAAAACAAAATAAGTAGGTACTTACTAAAAACTTAAGAAATTAAAGTACATAATAATGGTTACATTTTATGTTCGAAAAGTCCACTATTGTTACTTAGACAAAAATTGCATATTTTTAAGGTTGACATTACCGCTTTCCTCACAGACCGCCTACCAATTTCTTCAATTGTTTGTAATACCGCCTCCCTTAGGTCACCAACTGTCTCATACTTTCTTTTGTATACTTTGTTTTTAGCGCACCCCATAAATAGAAGTGTATAACTGCCAAATCGGGAGACCGGGGTGGCCATTTCTTCCTATCCAAGAGTTTGGATATATATTATCTAAGTGTTGTCTTACTAATAACGAGTGATGAGCAGGTGCTCCATCTTGTTGGAACCACTCAATTTCTAAACGAGTTCTCAAATTCAAATTATGCAATATGTCTTGAAAAGTGTATTGCAAGAAATGGGATCTTCTTTTTTCTACATGGAAAGGGTTTTCTTTCATCTGACTACAACACCTTTAATGGAAACTGTGGATTGTCAAGGCACATGTCTCTAAACCATGTATAAAACAAAATACGTCGATGTTCGTCACCAGCATGCAAAGTTTGCAAAACTGAAAGTTTGGTGAAACTTGTGCGCTTTCAGTACCTTAACTATAATTCGTTGCGATGTGCCAGCTTCTGCCGCAATCTCACGAGTTGATGTAGATGGATTTTGATTTACCATTGCCAAAACATTTATTTGTGCTGCTTCGTTAATTTGATTACGATCCTTTGGTGGTTTAGTAAAAGATCCATATCTGCGTAAACTATCGTAAAGCCTCTTAAATGTTCATAGAGCAGGTTGACGACGATTAAAATATCTATGAAAGTGCCTCAGCTGCACGAACTGAATTTTTATGGCATATGATATAACATTCCAGCATATTGAGTTTTTTTTCCTTAGAATATTCCATTTTATCACGAAAACTTATCAATATCGACTGTCAGTTCAGCACTACTAATGGAATTACTCTCAAATGAGGAAACGTCAAAGTGAAAACAATCTTTTTCATGGCTACCTATGTTAAAAGTGAAAATAAGAGAGAAAAGTATATATAACTCTTTTATTTTTATGAATAACTATATCGAGTATTATATCGTTGAAAAGCGCTAAAAATGTCCGATTTTTTTGAGGTCAAAGCTAACTATGGTTTCCATTCAAAAAAAAGATAAGTTTGTGTCACATCTCGAAGACGAGGATATGACAATCATATTCGGGATACAATTCTCTTCAATTTTGATATTTACACTTTTTTTATAGAATCAAAAACAAAGGAACTAGAGGGATTTGACTAAATCGACAGAATTTCGTTTATTCAAAATATCTGGTAAGCCATGACTTTTTACAAAAATCCGAAAGTGTCATTAAATTGGGTCAGTGAAACTGCAAATCTTTCCGAATTTAATCATTGTTCTATCTCCGCTAGTTTCCGAGATCCCCATACTGATCATAAAAAAAACTCACCCTGTATAAGAATATATTTTTCAATTAAAAATCATAAATGAATTATAAAAATATTCATAGAAGTCGGGTTCTTGCCGAACGTAAACATTTATGCAGACACAAGTAACCACGGAATTCTGTATTCATAAATAAATCACGTGAACGGACCACACGAAATACGTTTTCCGGTTGTGCTGCCATTTTCTCTTCAGATAACTGATGAATTTTTGATATTCAATTCGCTCTTTTATCAGACAGAAAATCGTGACATTACCTGTCCATCCGGTCGCTTCTGTTTCACGTTTTTGTCTTTCAAATTTATAACACCCGATGACACGTGGACGAAAGGTGAATGAATTTTCCGGATTATTTCCAATTATTCCGAAATTTTTCGATTAATAATTCATGGGAGCTCTAAAAGGATTAATCACTGACAGACAATTGATTTCCTGAAATTGACAGCTGAGATTCCGTCAGAAGAACCGCCAAAAATGTGGGTAGAAATTAAAATGCAACAGGAAAAACTAGCTGACAGAGACAGTAAATCAGGAGTAGAACTGTGTCACGTCGTTTCTCTGTGATTCCTAGGATAGAAATCACAAGAAAAAAGTCTTTAGGTTAACTAAAACCTTTCAAAGAAATTATGATGCTATCTTTTCGAGATTTTTAAAAGATCATAATTCCTTTGACCAGTTTTAGTTAATCTACGATTTTTATTGTAATTTCTATCTTAGGTATGAAGTATCTATTAATGTAAAGAATAATTTTTACAGTGACAAAATAAGTCATTTCGTTGGGAAAATATTTAAAGAAGTACCTCACTTTATCGATTGAAATGCCTCCACGCTATGACCATAGAATGGATTCTGATGAAATATGTTGTGTAGGTATAAAATGAGATCTCTAGTGTCCGACCGAAGGTCAGATTTTGGCGGAAGCCGAAGGCAGTTGTTCGGCCTTAGCCTTAACCTTCGGCCGAAGCTGAAGCCGAATTCCAAAGTTTTCATTTTGTATCAAATTATTATATTTTTCTTTGTTGAAATAAAATAAGGTAACAGAACTTAACACGACAACCAACTACTATTGTTTAGGCAATGCAATTTTTATCTTCAAGGGAAATTTTTATTTTCTATTGCAAAATACTCCACAGGAACTGTATTTTTTTGTAGAATGTATAGCACATAACACATATAAAGTGTGATTAAAAAAAATTATTTTTCAAATTGTACAGAAAGTTTGAAGTTGCAAAAATTGTAATTTTATCAGTTTTAGCGATTTCTTTGAAACTTGACAGAAAGTTTCATTTTTGACATAATTAACGGATCAAAATTCATGTCTTTAATGATTTCCTGTCAAACGTGTTTTGTTTTTTGTGAGCATTTCATTTTGCGTGTTTACAATGCTACTGTTTGGCGACATTTTTTTTAATAATCTGAAAGGAAAATAATAATTTAGCAAGTCTTTCAGAACATCGCCTCAGAGTTTACTATTCACTTTAGTTGGTTATATTATAGAGAAATCAAGTTTAAAAGTTAATGTTCCAGTTTTCGGCATAGAAAAATCAAAAAAATTAGAAACTATTACTTGTTGTACTGAAAAATTAAATAAACACTATGTTCCTTTCAGATTGTTAAAAAAATAATTGTTGCAGAATGGGAGCAATGAAAAAAACTCATAACATGAAATGCTCTCGAAAATAACTATATTTTCTAGAAAACCAGCAAAGCCACGAAGTTGAATTTTTGTAAATGAAATTTTCTACTCAGTTTCAAATCTCTAACACTTTTTCCACAATAAAGATGGACGATTGAAAAATTATAAAATAAATTTAATCTAGATTTTTATCATTTTGTAGCCGAAAATTACAAGGATCAAATTTAAAAATTTGGAAATTTTCACACTGCATTAATTAAGAAATAAAAATTTGTTAACAACATTTTCTGTGTAATATAGGATGTTCCTAATTCACGAAAAACCAGTGAAATATCTTTGAAATTAAATAGTTACTAAGTGATCTACTCTAATCAGTTTTACTATATCTTTACCACTGTCCTTGACACATAATTTGGGGGCTGATAGAAACCTTCGGCTTCGGTCAAATCCTCAGCTGATTTTAGGCCGAACCCGAAGTTGAGGCCGGAGGTGCTTTGTTTGGCCGAAGGTGACATAAGCCGAAACCGAATGTTCAGTCGGACCTTAGAGATTTCCCTTATTATATACAAAAGCATGTAAAGAAGAGCGACAGTCATTCTAGATTGAACGATGGATGCGAAAGTTTCTTACGAACTAATATACTTTTGTCAATATTAATTATAGATATAAATTTCAGGAAATTTAAAATAATTGTTACTAGTTTCTTAAATAAAATATAAATTATTTTGAATTATATTTATTAAAAACTACTTCACCTATTTAATATTCTGGCAATATATAATGAGATCACTTTAATTTTAACATATTAAATATTCCCAGACAATTCTTTGAAATAGCTGCAGTAATATAGTTCAATCTAAAACATTACATTACACAATATGTGTTGATATACCTCTGTTAACGTCGGAATTAAATAAGTTGAAAAAGAACGAGTTAATAGACATAATTTTGTGTTTTAAAGTGCCAGTGACGACAACTAATGTTATATTGACAAACTATATTAATAAAATTAGTGCAATAGTTAATCGTAGAAGTGAAACATTTCAAAATGCTGACGAAGACATAACCTGTAGACGATGTGTCAAATTATCTACTATAAGTGAAAACGATCGAAAGGAAACAGAGATAGTGAGTAAGCTAAACTATCATTTAGAAAAGAGGTGTCAAGAGCAAGAATCTTTAATTTCATTATTAAAAGAAAAATTAAATATTAATTTACATGCTACATCAGTAGCACCATCTGCTAGAAATAACTCAAATCCAACAAACACCGCAAAATCAGATTCCTTAAACTCCACTAAAAAAATTGAAAACATAAATCGGAGTAACCCAGAAGAAACAAAAAATAATATTTGTGGCAAAGAAATTGGTACACAAAGGGATAAGCACCTGCCGATAAAAACGTATGGGAATTCTTTGCGGAATTCCCCAAATAAAAACAACGCCAATAAATTTAATGCAATATCTGGAAACAATGAGACAAAAATTTAAAACTGTACCAAGAGTGGGACATTTACATGTTTCACGTATTTCACCGGAAATGAAGGTAAATGATTTAAGAAAGTTCTTATCAAATATATCACCGAATGTAACTTTTAAATGCGAGGAGTGGAATAGAACAGAATATTCCTCAACGTACAAAATTTCATTTCCTCTGGAAAATTGGGATGAGGTTTATAATCCATTAATTTGGCCTAAAGGTTCTGTGATTAGGCGTTTCCATTTTAAAAATAATTTGAAAAAGAAGGAGAATTTTATGGTGAACAATACGACACAAGAAAATGCATAACAGTAACAGAAACGGACAACAATAAGTTAGATGATTATTTGTTAAAATTAATGAAATGTAAAAATTCGGTGAGTGTATTCCATATTAACACCCAGTGTATGACTAACAAAATTGAATTATTTGATATATTTTTGTCTGAATATAGTTTTGATGTTGTAAGTGTTTCTGAGCACTGGCTGAGAGAAGCAAATCTTGTCAATCTTAATCTTGATAGGTATGTTCTTGCACACTTTTTCTGTAGGAAGATAAAGGAAAGGGGTGGCACGGCAATATTTGTAAAAAATAATTTAAAATTTAAGCATGTAAATTTAGACGAATTTAATTCAGAACAAAATGCCGAGTTTTGTGGAGTCGAATTACTAAAATTAAAAACTATTGTTATATCGATTTATAGATCTGGAAATGGAAAATTTGATATATTTTTAGAGAAATTTGAGCTTGTTTTAAATCGTGTTATGAAATTTAAGAGTAGAATAATAATTATAGGTGATTTTAATATTAATTTTAAAATAAGTTCTCCATTTTTGAAAGAGCTGAAGGACTTACTATATTCTTTTAACTTATCCATTTGCATAAATGAATATACAAGAATAACATCATCGAGTGCTACTTGCATTGATAATATCTTTACAAATTTAGATACAAAATTCTTTAGAGCGGGTGTGTTTGAACCTGGATTTTCAGATCATCGTGCACAATATATAATTTTTGACTTTTTGCAAAAAGATGTCGAATACAACTCATCCAAAAGAAGAGTCATAACAAAGTCAGGACTTCGTAAATTGAAAGACTCGTTATTAAATGTAACTTGGGATTTTTTTGAAAAAAAAAATGAGAATGTCAATTTACTAGCATCGTTCCTAACAAACACTTATTCCAATTTAATTTGTAGTAATTTTCCCATGAAGAAAGCACCAATTAAACAGAAAAATTGTCCTGTAAATTGGTTTAATAATTCACTTAGAAATATGAGAAAAACGTTAGCCACCTTAAAAGTTATTTCAGAAGTCAGAAATGAACAAGTGTTCGTTACTAATTATCATAATTATAAAAAACGATACAAACATGAATTGCAAATTTCTAAAAAAATTGCTTATAATGAATTTATTTCTTCATCAAATAATAAAGTAAATGCTTGCTGGAATATAATAAAAAACGAAATGAATAAAAACAGAGAAACCAATAAAAATGCCTCACTTGATAGTTCACTTTCACCAGAACAATTTTCTGATTTTTTTGTTAGTATTGCTGAAAATATAATAAAGTCTTTACCAGCCATATCAGATCAAGATTTATTGCATTTCAGAAATTTTCCTTCTCCTAGTCACTATTTTTACTTAACACCAGTCACGAACGAAGAAGTTGCAAACACAATCCGTGGTTTAAAAAAGTCTGGTTGTCTGGATTCGAATGAAATCAGTAGTATCATTATTAAGGAGACGTTTCATATCATATTAAAACCATTGACCAACTTGATCAACTCTATCTTTATCACTGGGATTTTTCCCGACTCCTTTAAATTTTCAAAAGTGATTCCTTTACATAAGAAAGGTGACACTGCTTTGGTAGATAACTACCGGCCAATATCAATTACATCTACTTTCAGCAAAATAATAGAAACATTAATGAAGCATCGTTTAGTTACTTATTTTGAGGAAAATAACTTTCTAGATAATTCCCAGTACGGATTTAGGAAAAATCGTTCAACAACACAAGCAGTTTTGAGTGTTGTGAGTGGAGTGGTTGAGGGCCTTGAGAATGGAACCCATACAGCGATTAAGTTGTGTGATCTTTCCAAAGCCTTTGACTGTGTCTCGCATGAAATTTTACTAACTAAACTTAATTACTACGGAGTTAGAGGATCTTCATTATCCATATTTAAAACTTACTTGACAAATCGCTTTCAAGCCGTCACTTATAATGATTCTACGTCTAAATTTAGATCAATAGAACACGGTGTTCCTCAAGGTTCCGTCCTTGGACCCATACTGTTCATTATTTACATCAATGATTTGCATAATTTTATTCGTCCCAATAAATCTGTTATATTTGCAGACGATACGAGTTTTGTGTATTCTGACACCAATTTAGCTAATCTCACCAAACTATCGGACGATATAGAAGCAAAATCTGAAAAATGGTTCAGTACTAATAAACTCAAGCTTAACAAGGAAAAAACACAAAGTCTTATGTTTTCAACCACTTCTAATAGTGATACAGCTAGCGTAAAATTACTAGGTATTTATTTAGATAACAACTTATCGTGGAATGTTCACATAGACCACTTAAGAAGTAGATTATCGAGTTCACTCTTTCTACTTCGTCACCTTCAAAATATTACAGACTATAATACCTTAAGAACTGCATATTTCTCACTATTTCACTCACATATCAATTATGGAATTATGATCTGGGGAAATTCGTCAAATGCTCTTCTGATATTCAGGTTACAAAAAAGAGCAGTGAGAATACTGGCTAAAGCTGGAGTTCGTGAGTCGTGTCAACCTTTATTTCAGAGATTCCGCATCTTGCCATTGCCTTCCCTTTATTTGTTTCACGTGCTCCTAGAGATACACAAGAACATTAATGTTTTGACTAAACAGTCTGATCTACATCAATATCGTACAAGAAAAGCAGGAAATATTCGAACAACCCGTTTTCGATTAAATAAGGCAATGAAAAACTCGCTAAACTACAATGCTTACAATATCTTGCCAGAAGAATTAAAAATTATGAGCTTAAATAAATTTAAAAAGAGTTTGAAGAACTACCTACTAAAGTTTTGTTTTTACTCAGTTGGTGATTACATGAACCACAAAATGTGCTCCCTGAATTTTAGTGTCTAATTTTTAATTGTTTATATCTGTTCTTATTTTTAACATGTATTTCATATTTATATTATTTTAATTGTGATTTTTTTTCTCACTAAGAGTGTATTTTCGACTTGCTACAAACATTGTTTAATATGTACCGTAGTCAAATAAAGAAATCTAAATCTAAATCTATAAGAAATCATTTTATTACTAAAAGTTATGTACATTTATGGTTACGTTTCACTATAATCACCGTGTAGACTGAGACATTTGTCGTACCTGTGCACCACCTTACCAATCACCTCTTTATAAAATGAGTTGCCTTGAACCTTCTCATTAGTTTGGAAGCGCTGCCCTCCAAGCCGCGCCTTCAATTCGGGGAAGAAGTGACTCACTCGGCACCAGGTCGGGACTGTATGGCGGGTGATCGAAAATATACCGTTTGAATTGCTGAAGAAGCTGTTAAGTTGTACCAAGACTGGGAGGGCGGGCGTTTTCGTGGATCAGGCCGATTCCGGAAGTCAGCACGCCTATTGTTTTGTTCTGAATAGCTCACCTCAAACGATGCAAAGTCTCACAATATCATTGGTAAATTTCTACTGCAGTATTCCCTCCTGTTTGCAAAAAATAAGTAGCACTTCGCAATTCGCACTTGGTGGGAGACTCAATTGAAGTGTCTATGTTTTTTCGTCTGCAACTCGACAACGACTAACAATCTGGCTGCGTCTACCATACAGTATGGAGGGGTGGGGGGACGCGTTGTGTGAACATCTCCTGCCTACTGCTGATGTTAGCGCTGTGTGATCAGAGGTTCAAAAAAAACGAAACTTGAACATAATTGCACGTTTACTCTTGTTAGATACTTATACACGAAATATGAACAATAACAATTGCTCCTTATGCAGATATTAATTATCTAACAATCTAGTATATCTTGGGGTCAAGTAAACCTAATCTTGCTTTGTTTTCATCTATACTACTTATCAAATTTAATTGTCACTTGGCACTGACATTACAGATGTATAAATCTGGTTTCAGTACCTGTGATCTATTTGTTTATTCACCACTAGAATATTGAAGTTTTGTAAAAGTTATTCATAATGAACTGTTATAAAAGAAATTATTTTTGCAAGTGAAGACTTTACTTTAGAAAATATTTACATCATTTATGTGGCTAATTCTCAAAAGTCCTATGCAAAAAAGAGTTGTTACGGGTACCAATATTGGTAACAAAATAAAATAAGTTCTATTAGAAGAAAGATTATTTAATATTTGGTACAAGATTCGGTATAACATATATTACATTAAGATATTATGTATAATTGGTATAATCTATGTTATAAAACAAATTTGGATTCTTACTTTGGCAGTTGAAAAGCTATCCTCAATTTCACGAAAAGGAAATTCAGAGCCAACCCCTAAGAATGGAGGCCTAACTACTATACTTTATTTACCACTATCAGTTAGCACTTTTCAAACTTTAACAAGTCAGAACTTTATCACCAACCTCCTATCAAATCAACAAGATCAGACTCTATACTAATATAAGAGTCACTTTTTCAACCTTTTGTTACCTTCAACTTCAAGCACACAAACCCATCAGTTGTAATTCCTACTAAACTTGATGGAACCTCAATTCTAAATTGTAAATAAGGAATTATCACTTTTGTGACCCTGTGTTTTTTTAAACATTCTGGCAAAGTCTATTAACTTATACGGTGTTTTATAAATCAAAACATTATATCACCAAAACTAATGTATCGAAATGGGTTAAACACTAATTCTTTTGTCTTAACCAAAACAAACGTTAATACAAAATATTACTGAAATAAACTCACTATTTCCAAGAATTTATTTCTCTAAATAAATACAATACAATATAACTTTTTTCGAAATGACAAAGTCAGCACTCTGATAAATACAAAGATAAAATTTCTCATTAGCATTAAAATACAGTTCTGCATTAAAAACAAGCCATTCATCCACTATCTTTAGTTATAACTCCTTTTGAATTGATTGCCTCATATAATTTTTCCAAGATAAGCTCCGATGACATTTTTACGAATATTAGCTTGGCATAGACACACGTATATTAAATTTTATTGAAAAAAGTAAGTAATGACATATCTTTCGAAGAGTCCTCCTTGTCAGTTTCTGCTTAAGATTGAATAGGGTTTGATTGGGGCACTGAAGTCTACCTTGATAAGACGTATATGGATGGGATGTTCGCCTTTTTCCAATTCTCTACAGTTCTGGAAAAGTAATCCTAACAGGTTTTGGAAGACTAATTGCTTTTTGAGCACTGCTCAGTATATTATTACTCTATCAACAAGTACAGTTTTCGAAATTCCTAAAGTAGTTTAGTTTTAATTTTCTTCCTAATGGTAAAAATTATTACGAAATATATAAATGGTCAACATTTCTATTTGATTTGGAGACATCTTACAAATATTTATTTGTCCAATATAATGTAAAGCTCGCCGGTTTAGATACACATAGGTGAAAGTGAAAAGTAATATTAGGTAAATGCCGGAATTTACTAGTATTCTTGCAAGTACTTAAAGATTATGCAATTTTCATAGAAGGTTTTCTAAATTTATTTGGTTTTAGTTTTCTTCATCTAGTTTGGTGTTTGGATAGATAATTTTGTGTTTATAGATCTTAAACAGTAAGAAAACATTACTGAAAAAGTAAAAAATACCATACGAACCAAGCCTCTCTAACATCTATACCCACTAGCTAGCCAATATTCAACAAGTTCATCATGCTGAGTACTTGGATCATTTTTACCGCCATCGTGAAGTGCAAATGTCATACAAATGTCAAAGCTCTGATGAAACTGGCTGAAAAAGGAAATCCAACTTTAATCGTTGATGCTAAACATCGGTTTTTTTTCAAATAGACACCGTAGGGTAAGGAATATGTTTTACTGCAACTTATAGCAACAATCGTCGTTTACTAGTCTCCCACAAATTTTTCTGCTACTTTTTCCACTGCTATCATCCCCCAGTTATTATAGAGGCAGGTAGTTGAATCCCTCTAGTTACCACTGTACAATGTCTTAGAGGCAATTTTAGAATGGCAAACTGGGAGAGCTTCGCAAAAGATCTAAGCATGTCACATAGTGGCAAAAATTACAGTTGATCAGCAGATACTCGCTAAACATTTCAGTAGAGGATCGCACCGTCACTATATTCTAAGATTGCTCCAAAACGATCTTTATCAAATGAGATTTTTCATAACTTCGATGCTGTGAGGCAACAGAAACCGTTAGAAACGGTCAAAGGTTTAAATTGTCAAAACCTTCAATTGTCAGCTAAGAAAATTGGGAACTGAAGCACCCAATTAAAGGTAACAGGTAGGTGGCTCCCCAAATAATGGCAGCATCTCACATTGTAGGAATCACCAGAAAACATAAAGCAAACACAACTGAGGTGAATCCGAAAATCAGCAACCTGACCCTGAGAGATTATGCGCCTGAGAATAAATACGCTTACATTTCACATCTGAAGAAAACGAAACACATTTCTCTGTGAATGTAATGAAAGCAAAAGGCAAAACATATTACAGCTTGCGAAGAACATTCTGAAGAGTTTCTGATGGTGGCTCCAGGATCGATAACTTATAGCAATTCATTTAATGTCTGTCATTTTTGTTGTTCTATAATTTTGTAGTTGTTACAATTAAATTGCAATATACTTCGTGGGTTCAATTTAAAAATTATAAAACTAATATTCACTGTCACTTTTCTAGAACTTTATTTACATTCAAACAGCTGATTCAAAAATACAATAATAATCCCATATAAGCTAGTCGTCGCGGTATCACTATTTCACATGGCACAAATGTCTTCTTAATTTAAGCATCATTTTTTGCAACACTGAAGGGTTCCTCAACTATTTATGAACCACAATCAGCAATAACAACATCTTTAAGGGGTTTATCACGGTTGTCAGTTGCTGTGTTTTCAATTTGTCTGATTACATCCATACCAGACAATATTTTGCCAAAAACGACGTGGCGCCCATCTAGCCATGAGGTTTGTTTTGTTGTGATAAAGAATTGTGAGCCATTGGTGTCTTTACCAGCATTAGCCATGGACAACCACCCAGCACCATAATGTTTAAGCTTAAAGTTTTCATCAGCAAAACGTTCTCCATAAATGCTTCGCCCTCCAGTTCCATCACCTTTGGTAAAGTCTCCACCTTGAATCATAAAGTCTTTAATTACCCGGTGAAATTTGCTACCCTTGTAGCCCTCTCCAATAGGTTTTTCCGCTAATTCCTTGAAGTTCTTCACAGTTTTTGGAACAGTTTTTCCAAACAATCCTATCTCAACTCGACCGACAGCTTTGTCCCCAATAGTAATGTCAAACCAAACCTTATCTGTTACTTTCGGACCTTTATTTTTGGAATCATCGCCACTGCTAAAACCGAGTACTAAAATAAGGGTACAAACTACAACTATTACTTTCATTGTTAGAATCGTGGCTCTACTCTTCAGTGAAATCATTCGAAAAGAAAGACTGCCACACAACTATAAACTACAATCAATCCCATATGTTTAAAGTCAAATCGAAGTACAATGAACTAATGAACTTCTTTGTTCTCCCCCCCGGCTTGTAATTAAGATTTATGCCGTTATTTTCTGTTTTTCAATCATTGCGTCATATGTTAAGCAAACAAATAAGTGCTATTACCACTATCTTGCATCTGTTGTCGTACTATTTCTGCTCCGAGAATTCTAATTAAAATCAAAAGACAACTATAAGTTACTATCTAAACAAAAAACACTTTAATCTTAATGTAACGGTAATGTTAGTCGGTGTTATTACCCTCTTCAAATCTCTTTTTTTTAACTATAAAAACCCAGATAAGCTTAATATTTATGCACTTATTGAGAATAACACCACCATACTTAAAAATTATGTATTTTTCCAAAAGTTTCGTGGTCTAGGGCCGACCACGCTGTCCCAGGCAACAAGAAACTATATAACAAAGCACAATTTAAAATTTAAAATTAAAATATTTGACAATATATATGACAAGAATTTGTGAAAACTGTGACCGTAGAATTCAGTTTATTCACTGATCCCGCTGAAATCATAAGTGAAAACGTAGGAAAAAACTTATGAAAATAACCCTTTCAGATTGTTCAAATTTAAATGGAGCTTTATTATTGTATGATCTTTGAAGTTTCCTGCGATACCCTGTATATTCTCAAATTATACTATCTTAGTTACTTCACAAGTCACATATAATGTCAAACAATTTAATTTTAAATGTTGTTTCCATATAGCTTCTTATTGCCATTGACAACGGGGTCAAAGCTGGAGCCCGAAACTTTTGGAAATATACGGTAATTTCAAGTATTGTGGAGTTATTCCCAATAAGTGCAAAAACATTAAGTAAAGATGACACAACTACCATTCAGGAAACACCTACAAATCAACAAAATAAGCTTTTAAATAGTCTCCTGCACATTAAAGCTACTAATATATTTGTATAAATTGATCATGAAAACATATTCAGTTACGTAACCTATAGTTACAGATATAGCATAGCTTTTTAAATAAATACATAAGGATCTGTTCCCACAAATAAAAAACGAAAGTTCCAAGAATGGGGCCTAAAGTGTACGTTGTTTTTGAGGGTACATTTCCCGAAAAAACATGGACAATCAAATTTAGCAAATCACTTCATGCCTATTAGATAACTAAAAAAATCCAATGAATGCACAGAATATTGTTTTCTTATTGAAATAAAAATTTCTTTCATAGAATGAAAAAAGCACATCTCTGGTAATACAAGGGCCTATGGTGGGGCGGTGCCTATAACGGTACGACAATATCCCTGTTAGAATATAACGAAAAAATTTCGTTTAGTGTTTAAATAAATACAATAAGTTTGAAAACAAAACTATTGGTGAGGTAATTTGACTAAAACCAATCTTTGGATTTCTCAGTAATATTGGCAGAAAATTTAGACAAATACTGCTTATTCAGCGAACAAATTACTGAAGAACTTAGTCTTTTATAATGACGAAACGTTGGAAAGGGTTGTAATATTTAGGATACGCCTACGGATGTCCATACCATCCCAAGACTAATGTACTCAAACATATCTTGAAACGAGATTTTAAGTCGGTAATTTTCCCGAACTATTCCAGACCCTTATTGGTTATTATAATAATTTCCTGAACGCACGAATTTTCTATTCATTTTCCGGAGTAGGGAAACGTCATCGGCACGAATAGAAGTCGTCGGTTCGTCTAATTTATATCACGTCTTGGAATTTCTTTCTGAAAAGCTATAAAAATCCAAGAACGCAAATATAGACGTAGGATTTCGTTGCTTCACACCGTGAATACATGCTTTCAATTTCCGCAATGTGTTATTCAACAATATTATTGGATATGAAACGCTGTTTTTAAATAAATGAAAAAAGGAAACACGATTCGTGGAATTGAATAACTATCGTTAAGAGGAACGTATGGAGTTGTGAGCTTGGAGAGATACCTATGATAAAAATTTAAGAAAACACCTTCCAAGGACTTGGTAAATACAACACATACAGGAAGAAAGAGTAGGAGGTATTTGTTTCGGCGCTGTTCATTTCATTCGATCCCATGATGTATTTTCAACCAATATACCGAATAAAAGAAAGACACTATCTTAATGAAAATTTGGATAATATTCGACAAAAGTACTACTAGGTAAATTACTTCGAAGACTTCTGAGTTTAGTGCTGGAAAAGTAGCACCTATGCAGCCAGTAAGGGCCCGAAGACCACAACCAAGGCTGGTGGAGCAGTTCCAGAGGGGAAACAAATACATTCTGGTGGCAATAGATTATTTCAACAAATGGCCTAAGGCATATGCTATATCCACGGGGTTGGTGGAACAGTTATTCAGCACACTTTGTGTTCCGTTGGCGTTACATTCAGATCAATTGGTGTAATTTTTAATACAACGTATTCCAGAAGGTCTGTACGATGTTGGGAATCAAGAAAACGAGAACCACGCGTTTACATCCACAATCAGACTGAATGCTGAAAATATTGAACATGATCTTGTAACAACATCTATCCAAGGTGGTCAGCAACAACATCTATCCAAGGTGGTCAGTAACAACCAACGTGATTGGGATGAGCACATTCCCCTATTTCTGTTAGCATATCGCTCATCCGTATAAAATAGCACAACACTGACTCCAATTCGGAGATTACCTTGTAATTTGACCTTTAGCTCACCAGAAGGTTAACAATTATTCCAACCAACTTTGACAGAGCATGCTGACTATACACGAACTAGCCCAGGCAGTGATCTTAAGAAAAATCCAGTCGGGTTCCTAGAGAGAGAAAATGTCTGGCTATACAACCCCCTAAGCAGCAAATGCAAGTTTCTAAAGCTCACATCAGCTTGGATCAGCAGAGGATCAATGATGTTGTCTGTCGTATTGACCGAAATCCGAGAGCTAAGATGATCATGGAGAGCGTGATTCTGATCGGGAAGGCAGAATTAAAGGAAGCAGTGTTATAACAGTAACAATAACAGTGTCATTTTATACTGTCAAAAATTAAGGAACCTTCGAGAAGTCAGAAATAAAAATTAACTTGCCAGTATGACAAAAACCGGCGGAATATAAAAACAAGAGCAAGAATGAAAGTCCTGGAAAATTCAAACAATGCAGAAACACTCTCAATTTCATTTCGGAAGCAGAAATTATAACCTATTAACGTGCTAAAATAGAGAGAATCATCTCGAATATGGTAAAAGTATAAGAAGAGGACGGAATACGACCCGGTAGGGTAGTATAGTTTGGAATTGAGTTGAATCGACAACGAAGCAGTCAACTGTGCGATATTAATCAACGTTGTTATTTTGATTCAGTTTTGTATTTTTTTTGTCAAATAAAGATGTTTAAATTGAGTGCAAAAATTGTGTAATTGAACCCACGGAGTCTGTAATATCTAATATAAGTATGACTACAATATATTATGGTCGACTTTTTGATTTGTATTTTATAATTTATTTATTACTTTATTAATATTTTATAAATAATAACTGTATCATAGTCCTACTTTTGTTTTGTTTTTTTTTATTGTAACTTATTAATAACTTCAACCGACTACCCTTAGTTTCAGTTTTCCGGAGAAAATCATCATAAAAAATCCACTTTCCCACCCTAATAAAAACTTTTATCCACCAGTTGATGTGAATAAATTTCGACACATAAAGAGATTGTGGATGTTGTTCTGGGTATAATATAATTTATGTTTCTTCTTATGACTTTATGTGTTTTATTACAGATCATTAACCCTGTAACCACGGACAGCCTTTCTTGCTTTCTTGTAAAAAATGGCAATAAATTTTTATTTCATTTTTTCACTCTAAGTACAAATTATATCAAATAAAAAACCAAAAAAAAACAACCATTTAAAATAGAAAAAATAGTGGAAACGCTGTTATTGGCATCAATAACATATCTTTCACAATGATTTTGCAACGACTCAATTCTTCATCCGAGCTATTATACCTGATCCTAAATGTCTGAACCGATCGCTATGTTTTTAAAACCACTATCCGTTATTGACCTTTATACTCACTGACAAAGAAATCGCAACACCTAGAAAAGGTTTAAATATAATAATATCACTAGGGTGATTCATTTCCGCAAAAAAAAAAAATTTTTCTCGGTGCTCAAGCAAAATTTTAATCTACCCATAGAAACAAAAATTCTCACCAAGATTGAGCTCTTAATTTTAATTTTAAGTACTTGCAATTTAAATATGAAGTTTTCTCTTTTAAAATGTACGTAAAAAAGTTTTTTTTTCAAATTCCTAATGCTCAGACACCTTTTTAACATTTTGTGAATCGGTTTTATGGACCTTACGGGAAATTCCACGCTCTTTAAAATTGCTTTAGTATTTTTTTCGTAACTTGCACTGGGTCGTCAGTAGGAGCGATCAAAGTGCATTTTTTGGAATAAATTGTTATTTTTCAATTTTTTTGAGTGAATCGCAAAAATTAGGGAGAAAAAAATAACTGATTCTGAAAAATAGTTTTTTTACCAATATTTAATGAATTTACAGCCATTTTTAGGCCTTCAAACGTAAGAAATTGATAAATACTAACTAATGTTGCTCTTCCATTCAACTTTTTTCTTGATTACTAACATGTTTCTCTACAATAATAACTTTTTCTAAAGTTATTATAGTCTTTGACCTCTTTTAAATAAAAAAACAATACATTTAGTAATAAAATAACAACAAATCTTTATTCGAAACATACAGATGGTTACGTTATTATGTAATATATTCCTAATGTAATAATTATCTCAACAATCATAAAAAAACAAGTTAATAAATTTTAAATAATTACGACTCTTATGAAAAGCACTTAACGATTTTAAAGCTGAATAAAGCTTTTGTTGTTATTTTATTACTAAATGTATTGTTTTTTTATTTAAAAGAGGTCAAAGACGATAATAACTTTAGAATAAGTTATTATTGTAGAGAAACATATTAGTAATCAAGAAAAAAGTTGAATGGAAGAGCAACATTAGGTAGTATTTATCAATTTCTTACGTTTGAATGCCTAAAAATGGCTGTAAATTCATTAAATATTGATAAAAAAAACTATTTTTTCAGAGTCAGTTCTTTTTTTCTCCCTAATTTTTGCGATTCACTCAAAAAAATTGAAAAATAACAATTTATCCCAAAAAATGTACTTTGATCGCTCCTACTGACGACCCACTGCAAGTTACGAAAAAAAATACTAAAGCAATTTTAAAGAGCGTGGAATTTCCCGTAAGGTCCATAAAACCGATTCACAAAATGTTAAAAGGTGTCTGAGCATTAGGAATTTGAAAAAAAAACTCTTTTTGCGTGCATTTTAAAAGAGAAAACTTCATATTTAAATTGCAAGTACTTAAAATTAAAATTAAGAGCTCAATCTTGGTGAGAATTTTGTTTCTATGGGTAGATTAAAATTTTGCTTGAGCACCCAGAAAAAAATTTTTTTTTGCCGAAATGAATCACCCTATTAGGCACCTTTACTCGGGGCAAGAAGTGGCGGCCAGAATTGGCGGTTAGAAGTGGACGCCACTACATTTACCGACCTGTAAGCTTATACACGTAGCCATTAATGACTTCCAATATTTTCTCATCTGTGGCCGCCAGTGTGACGTTAGCGATGGTAGGGTTATACAGCTTTAGGTGTTTCTTGGTAAAAAAATATGGAAAGTGACAGTGATAGTGAATTTAAGTAAGCTTTTGATGATGAAATTGTTGTAATTTTAAGTGAGGAGCTGAGAACAATTTTAAATCCATATAGAGTTTGGAATGTTTCCAAAAAGATTATCTGGCCCCCACTTAGTGATCTTCTTTAATATCTTTGGAACGGTACATAATTTAAAAAAAGGTTCACTGATTTAGGCGCGAAAACAAATGAATAGCTCCTAACAATACGACTAAATCAACTCTACTGGCGGCCATTAAACTTAAGAACCGTCCAATAATGGACGCCAGTAGGTCACGTGCTGGGTTACTGGCTGCCTCATTGGGCACTAAACTCAAACATCTTTGAATTTACTTGCCGCCAGTCGTTAATGGCCGTAAAAAGCTCAAATACCCCTATACACAAGGCAAGTGGCTCGATAATTAGTGGCCGCCAATACGGGCCAGTTGTAGTGGGTGCCACTACTTACCCTGTGTACAGGTACCTATTGGTTCAACAAGGAGAAATACTATCCTAAGCTACCCGTAGTTTATGTCTTAGAATCTCTAAAGTCCGTGAGGGCTGGGGTAAAATTTCGAGGCTTCTATCCATCATATCCCAAACATGTTCTACGCACGAAAGAGCAACATGAAGCAGAGCATTATTTTGTTGAAATATGGGATTCAAAAGCCGATTAAAGTAAGAGAGTACATATTTATATTTTTGTTAATATCTTTTAAAATAATAATTCTGAAAATATGAAAAAATATACTTGCATTCGTCCCTTTGATTTGATATATTACATGATGGGTTAGAAAAAATTTTAATTTTATATTTTCCAATTAATTCTTTAATCTCCCCCAAAACTAATTTTAGGGGTTTTTCCTTATTTTTCCACTAAAGTTCAGGTAAGGTCCTATATCTTTAATTTTTTACAATTTTTTATGTCTTATAGTTTCGTAGATAGGAGTGGAGGAATGGGAATTTTTTAAATATTTTTGTTAATATCTTTTAAATAATTTATTTTAAAAATATGCTTGTATTCGTCACATTGCGCCCTTTTATTTGATATATTACATGATGCTTTACAAACAATTTTAATTTTATATTTTCCATTCAATTCTATAATTTGACCCCCAAAAATTAATACGAGGGGTTGTTCCTTATTTTCCTGTAACGTTCAGGTGAGACCTTATACCTATCTTGATTCAACAAATTTTTATATTCTCATATATAGTTTCGGTGATAGGGGGGGATGGGTGGATTATTTAATTATTATTAAATAATATTTTTGGGTACCATTTCAGTTGATGTGTTAATGATACGTTTGATTATTTTTTCATTTAATTCTATAATAATGACGCCCAAAATTAATGTTAGGGGTTTCTCCTTATATTTCCTGAAAAGTTCAAGTAAGGGCCTATATGTCAGTTTTTTTTTCAAATTTTAAGTCTTATAATTTTGGAAATAAGGGCGGAAAGGGTAAAATTTTGTATATGTTTCTTAATATCTACTAAATTAATTATTTTTAAAATATGAAAAACATATATTTTTGTTCCTCAGAAGGAGTCTTTCATTCGATATAATACATGGAAATTTTTATACTTTTTATTTGTTATTGAATTCTATAATTCGCGTTCAAAATTAATATCAGGGGTTTTCCTTATTTTTCTTGTAAAGTTCAAGTGAAGCTCTTATAACTGTAGTTTTGAAGATAAGACCGGGATGGGGGGGAATATTTTTGTTAATGTATTGTGAATAATTTATTTTAAAAATATGAAAAAAAATATTTCTTTTCCTCAAAATAAGCCCTTTCATTTGATATATTACATGATGCGTTTTGAAATTGTAATTTTATATTTTCCATTTAATTCTATAATTACCCCCCAAAATTAATAGTAAAGGTTTCTCTTTATTTTTCCGGTAAAATCAGATGGGACCCTATATCTCTAAATTTTTTACAAAATTTTACGTCTTATGGTTTCGGCGATAAGGGGGGGGCAATGGGTCAATTTTTGTATATTTTTATTAATATCTTTTAAACTAATTATTTTTATATATATATATATATATATATATATATATATATATATATATACAGGGTGTAAATAGTTTGACTGCATATATTTTAGGTGCAGATAGTACCCACCAAACAAAACAAAAAACTATTATAACACTATGGTCTAAAGGCCTTAATAAGCAAGAAAATTTGAAATACATGTTAAATAAATTATTGTCAATGTGGCAACGTCGCGCTAAAAATGAGATTTGCTTGTAGCGTGAATAATAAAGGAATGAGTCACTACAAAAAAATGAACACCTGTTATTTTTTTGTATTAAATAATTTCATAGTTTCGAGTGCCGGTAGATTTATTTAGGTACATAAAATTTTATGAAATATTATTTTCAAAAATGTACCCTTTTAATATCTATGTATTGAAATGAATATTTATATTTGGCGATTTATTTTATGCATCAAGTTGAAGAAGGGAGGATACAAAGTTGTTTACATTATGATACAAAAATAATGCGATATAAACTATATTAAACAAAACATTTCTTATATGTAGTTCTTTTATGTGTTAAATTCTTCGAGAAATAATTGTTACTAAGAAATTAATATTACTTATCTTAGACAAATAAAAATCTTTGACCTGCAGGATGTCATTATGATAGAGCTCTGGCGAGCAAACGGAATATTTATAGTAAATATTCAAAATTCAAAATTACATTTATTACATTTGCTTTCCCCACAAATTAATAGCATGTCAGGTCCTAATTGTATGATTGTCACTGTTTGTCACAAAATAATACACTCGAACTCACAATTCACAACAGATTTTATTTATTTTTCCAATTTATATTTTAAAATGAAAATCAAATAACTTACGCCATGTCGAATGTCACGCAAAAATCACTTTCACTTTCTTAAAAGAACCGGGCAGCAAAAAAGCATTCATGGCAACGGCCAGCTGTAGTACTGAGTATATGCTATGTTGCCACATCTGATCGGAGAAACGTAGGGCAAATTATAACAGAATATTTAGAGTTTAAATAATAATTTTCTTTGTTAATACAGTTATTAAAGGTGTATACGCTATTGAGTATTTACATATTTAGCTTTACAATCATTTTGAAGCCGGAAATAATCTATTATTCACTGTAATAAAGGCTACAGAACTTCTAACTTTTTCATTTTTTTTTTGGCAAAACTATAGTTTATTTCTGAAAATGTTATAAAGCTTTTTGATTTGTTTTGACCTGAAGTATTGATCCTCAAAATCTTTGCACTCAAACCGTTTACACCCTGTATGTGTATATATATATATATATATATATATATATATATATATATATATATATTTGTGTTCTTCAGAATGGGACCGATGTATTGATGTATTACATGATAAAAAATAATTTTTAAATTTTCATTAAATTAAAATTAGTGTGTTTTTCTTTATTTTTCAAGTAAACTTCGAAGAACGTTCTAAATTTCCTAATTTTTTCAAAATTTGAGGCTCATTAGTCTCGGAGATAGGGGAGCGGGAACGGTCGATTTTTAGCTTTTCCCCACAGAAGTGCCCCTAAAATCAAAATTTCTTCATGTACTCCTGATTGGGTCACTAAACTAGACACTGATACCACATTTCAGCCCTTTCCGTCCAGTAGTTTAGGAGAAAATTGCTTGGACGTAAAAGAGGGAGTCATTCTGTGTGATATTATATGGGTATCCGTATATTGTATATACGGAACCCTAAAAATAATTGTCTACTAACATTTTGTTTCAAACAGATGGAAAGTTCACTTTTAATAAATTTAAAATAGAAATTGAATAACAAAAGAATTCATAACACTATAAAAAACTTGCTTTTTAATAGTTTTTTTTATAATACATATAAAATACATGACTATAAAATAGTCATCGATAAATGCTGATATGTGATATATTAAAACAATACATTTTTTTAAATGTATAAATGTTTACCAGGTTGTAAGGAAGGCCTTTGATAATCGCTGCTACGAATATTTACTCTCGTTATTTTTCTGGAAAAAATCACAGATACTGGTTGATCGCACAATACCGAAGGCTTTTGCATGAACGAATCGCTTATGATCAACTTTTTTCGCAAACAAAATATGTACCGAGGAAATCCTCCCTCACGTGTTCTCGAGCGGTTGCTGTGGTGTCCTCAGGAGGCTCACGTGAAAAATATTTATTTTCCGCACAAAATATTCTTTTATTTTTCCATTCCGCAATGCGTTGATGAGTTGTTTTGTTTACTTTTGGATATCGTAGAGTGTGCGATACGTCAATCAACGTCAGCACGGATCCCGTGAGTTTTTTATTTAATGCAAAGAAAAAACAACACAGGTGGAATTTAGGATGACCTTTCAGGGGATTAAATGGGACCTTCAGTAAACTGTAAACACGTGGATTGATTAATGGTGAAAGGTAAAAATCTAGTGAAAGCTACTCGTTATTAAATTTTCTTTGTTTTTGGATTTTTTACTGTTACTGTTAATTAGACTTCAGATGTTTGGCAGAATTGGAAGTATAATGTACATGGTGAACAAAAGATCACGAACAGAGTATATGAGAAACGACCTTTCGAGAATATGGAAGAATCTTAAGTATGTTATACTGTTGTAGCATGTAAAAAAATACCAGAACTGACCTTGTTTAATGTATTTTATAAAAGGAAATGCCTCGACAACTCTGTGAAAATGTTGTAACTGGAGTTGTTATTTGTAGGTCTACTGTACCAATTTAGGTCGTTGCAGCTCTTAGATTAAGAGCCAGTGACCCATTTTTCATGAAGTGATTGATTCAAGCAAATATTTTACATAGTGGTGTAGTTAGGCTTGATGAGTAGGTTGTCATATGTTTGCCTAATCTGCCTGTGGACAGGAGATACTGCGCATACAAGAAAGATGTAAAAAAATGTTTGCCATAAAAAGTGTTTGAATCAGAGGCCAACAATAATTATTCGACAGTTTAACTGACTTAGAGTTAAATTACAAATAAGGCAGACACTTCTGGGATGAAAAACTAGAACTAGTCTTTCATCATTGGAAAGTAAATTACAGTTATATTACAACTTTTTTCTGTTCAGTACTTATACATTTGCTACAATTCATTCATTGAATTTATATTTCCTTAATTTGGTTTGGTTTATGTGGTAACCTATTGAGTAATTTTATGACTCTATTTGCATTATTTTTCTACTGAAATCTATATATAAACAGGCTAAGACAAAATGATTAGGTACCATTTTCTCCTCTGTCTCTCAACCGATTTTCTTCATTTTTATTTTGTTTCGTAGCTACTGACGACCTTCAGTGCAGAATGCTAATATTAATTTATAATAATCGTTCATTCATTAAATAAAATATAATAAAAATTCATTATTTACGTCATAATGTCAACGCCAAACAACTGAATGTGCCGCGTTCCGCCACCGCGAGTAATTATATATAGAGGAACCAATGCTGTTTATACTTAGAGCATGTACTACTGGAAGTGGCATGCAAGAGTTATTGTTTATTGGTAAAGTAATCGTTGTATATTATAATTATACAGGGCGATTTCAGATATGTTCAAAATAATTTTTTTCGTGGGTGGCACATAAGCAGTTGTATATATAGGGTGTTTAGAATACAGAGTAGAGTGCAATTATAACTAATAAAATAATTATATATGGAAGCCCATTAGCGGTTGAATTTACAGGGTTCTTGGAATAGAAGGTGCAGTAGAATTACGGTTATACAGGGTGGTGCAAAGAGTATTATACAGAGATGCATATACATGGTGGCGGAAATGGAAATGCAACATTTTGTAACCCATAAGCAGTTGTATATATAGGGAAGATGAAATATAGGGTGAGAGGAATTATACATATACAGGATGATGATAAAAAATGTTAGAAACGGAAATGATTTATAGAGTAGCCCACGAAGAGTTCCATATATATGATGATTGAAATATAGGTCAGAGTAGAATTATAGTTACAGAAGATAGTTAAAAATTTCATAAACAAAAAGAGTAAATACCGTGGCTCATAGGCAGTGGCATATACAGAATGGTTTACCGGGTGGTTCAAAAATGTTAAAAAATATTATGCGTGGTCCATGAGCAGTTGCATATACAGGGTGGTGGAAATATATAATGAGATGGAATTATTATAATGAGGATTTTAATAAATGTTTGAGAATTGAGTGCAATTATAGCTATACAGACAGGTTAGAAAAAATTAATATGTATGGTAGCCCATTAGCGGTTGCGTTGTTGTCATATTAAATTAAGAATTACGAATTTGAACACAAATAATGTCCTATGAATTATATTTGAAAAAAACTTGAATTTCTTTACTTATATGTAGAAGCGAGATGTAAGACCGACATCTAGAATTTTCGAGGAAACTATCACACAGAGGTTCCTAATCTGGATCCTTTCCCTGTAATTGCTGTTCTCCCTAAAGTCCT
Organism: Octodonta nipae; assembly: GCA_034190945.1. NCBI lineage: Eukaryota > Metazoa > Arthropoda > Insecta > Coleoptera > Chrysomelidae > Octodonta > Octodonta nipae. Next base: position 13,415,414 of record CM067221.1, on the reverse strand, counting down.
AGGATAGAATGTCAAGATAAAATTTTCAGGTTATTTAACCTGCCAGAGATATTTACACAATTGGTCGAATTTCGACCACTGGGCGACAGCTAGTATTCATAAATTGGCATAATGAAAAGTCAAGGAGCCAGAAGCAAACTGTAGATCTAAAGTGCAGAATTACCTAATATTATTTTTATTTGCTTACAATATTTTATTTTATTATCAGAAAATAATTGTATATGTATGTATATTTTATTTAAATTAATTTAAACACGTTTTTCTACAAATAAATTACTGTGTATCTCTTTTACATTCAAGCTATTTTGAATATAATTTGTTCCAATAAAGTATGACTATCGGAATTGTTTCAATCTGTTCATTAAAGAACTAAATAAACTCAGTGACATTAAGTGGGCAATATGGGCGTTTATTGAACTAATACATAAAAATATTTTAGGAGTTCATGAAAGAAGTTACGATAAAAATTAAGTGTTCCAAAATCTTCTGGCTTGATCACTATTGCACGAACTGCTTGTTAAAGGTATTGTACAAAATGTAGACGATTTGTTAGTTAGATTGAAACTTACTGAAACTTGTAGGCATAACAAATAAGGAATTTGTAGCAGTAATTTTAAATGGACTAATATGTGGAAATGCGGAGGGGTGTGGAAAAACTGCGGGAAATAATTAATGGGTAGATTTTTCCTTAAAACTTTAATGGAATCCTTGAAATAGTTCTTTCAAATTGGCAACAAAAAATAACATGCTATGATAAAGAAAATCAATAAATAAGCTCTTAAATCATACCCTGTTTATAATACTACCGAATTAGTCAAAAGAATTTGGTATCCAAAAACATAAAACCTCTACAAACTAAGAGTTTTAGAGACTTGAAACAACTCTGTCAACAAACAGGATAAAATTACAATTAAATATACCATTCAAATAAGTGACTATAAATTAATTAAAGACGCCCCACTAACACAAATAATATTTACAGATTAATTTAATGTATTAAATGCATTAATTTTTTCTAGAAAGCATCCCAAAATGAGTGAGGGGCTATACTTCAATTTTTTTTTTTCAAAAATTTTCAGCTTATGGTTTCGGAGATAAGGGGGGAATGGGTAAAATTTTTTATATTTTGGTTAATATCTTTTAATTAATTTATTTTAAAAATGTGAAAAAAATATATTTGTTTCCTTCATCATGAGCCCTTTCATTTAATATATAATATTATGGGTTAGAAGCAATTTTAATTTTATATTTTTCAATTAATTTTATAATTTGCCCCCCAAAATAAATATTAAAGGTTCTCCTTATTTTTCCAGTAAAGTTTAGGTGAGGGGTTATACCTACATTTTTTTTTAAATTTTTCAGCTTATGGTTTCGGAGATAAGGGGGGGGGAATGGGTAATTTTTTTAATATTTTTGTTAATATCTTTTAATTAATTTATTTTAAAAATATGAAACAAATATATTTGTTTTCGTCGTAATGAGCCCTTTCATTTGATATATAACATGATGGGTTAGAAACAATTTTAATTTTATATTTTCCATTTAATTCTGTAATTTGCACTCCAAAATTAATAGTAGAGGTTTTTCCTTATTTTTCCAGTAAACTTCAGGTCAGAACCTATACCTCTAATTTTTTTCAAAACTTTACGTTTTATAGTTTCGGAGATAAGGGGGGGAATGGGTAAATTTTCTTATATTTTCATCAATATGTTTTTAAATATATTTTTTTAAAATATGAAAAAAATATATTTGTGTTCCTCAGAATGAGACCTTTCATTTGATATATTACATGATGCGTTTGAAAATTTTTTTATTTTTAAATTTTTATTTAATTCTATAATTTGCCCCCCAAAATTAATATTAATGGTTTCTCCTTATTTTTCCTGTAAAGTTCGGGCAACGCTCTATATTTGCTATTTTTTTCAAAATTTTTCCGTATATTGTATATACGGAATCCTAATAAACAGAACACTAAAAGTTAGAATATATAACACAATTATTAAAAGTACACTACCTTAAAACGCGGGAAACTGGAGACCAAAGGAAAATATGAGACGAAAGTTAGAAGCCACTGAAATTAATGTCCTAAGAAGATCGGTCAAACTATCTAAATTAGAGAAAATTCGAAATTACTTCATTAAATAAGAAGTGGAAATAGATGATATGATTTCAATATATATAGAAAAAAACGTACTTCGCTTGAACGGACGAAAGGTAACGAAAATTTTTTTTTGAACTGGACACCACAAGAAAGAAAGCAAGGAGGCAGACAAAAAAGGTCATGGATAGAGGGAATAAGTCGAGCATAAGTGAAAGAGGACTTACAAGCCAGGACTGTGAAAACAGCAACCAGTGGCAAATAAGCCTTGGACACCGTCGCAGGACGCTTTAAACCTATCCGTGAGCCGATTTCTTGAGAAGCTGTGTTAGCTCCCCATATCGTCCCAATTGATTTTCTTGAACATTAATTGTAACAGGATTGTAAACAGCACTCCTTGTTGTATTCTAAATTTCCCGGTCGAACGACATAAGCTTAGACGTGCTGTAGCATCATTGAATACGAAGAAACAGTTTTTCCAGCTCCAAAGACCATGAATACTAAGATATAGTTGTGTGTTCGGTCAGGCTCGAATCTGACCATGAAGACACAGGACAACTACTGATTTACTTCCTTCATATTTGAGGGTACATTCAATAACAAGTTTCAACAATAACAAAGTTTATTCAATTTTAACAATCACAAATTTCTCCATACAACACTGTGTTTGACTTTTACGAAGTACTCGTTTCACTAATGTTCAAAAACTACAATGGCCTACTGTTTTCCAAAAAAATTCTACTTACAGAAGCTTTATGAATTTTCATCAAATTTCTTCCAGCAATTGTCTTACATTCACGATGCTTTACGAACAATTATTCAAATTAAACTAGCACCGATTTACAAACGTTGTTAACAAAATCTGTTCACTAGACTAATACGACGATTTACTATTACGAAGTATTAACTAAATCTGTTTCTTTCTACGGTCCACATTCCCAAAATGCTTTACGACCTTAATTGAAAACCAAACTCTAACAAAACTACCATTAAAACTATACTTGCAGATACGAAATCTACAAACTATGCTTCACGACGACATATTCGCACACTTCTCACCCAAGGATATTTTACAAATGATTGCTTGATCAATATTAAAAAATTTCGAACCACATTGTGAGGTAATGGCTCCGCCTACTTAATGTTATTTTTTGGTTTGTTTTATTTGTTACTGATATATTTTAAACAATTGTGTATTTAATTCAGTGTAATTTAATTGTGTAACCAGACTTCAGATATTTCAAAAATTAATTACAAGTGATATGGAAGACAATAAGAATCTTTGCTGGAAGTAAAACCAAATATAGTAAACAGGTGCCAGATGAATTAATAGCAAACCAAATTCTCCAAAACTTAACAACGGTTCAATCTACTTACATGCTCTACGAAAAGAGGCATCCTATAGGCAAATGAAAACGGATTTGAAATCAAATTGGCCAGGGTACCAGGTCATTCTGGAATTCAAGGAAACCAGATAGCAGACCAACTTGCAACTTTAGGCAGACATCTCAACATTCCCCTAAGCATAAACTTCCCAAAGGACAACTTCTTCCCAAGGATTAAAAAATATATAAGAGAAGACTGGTCAAAAGAAAACAGATCACGAAAAAGGGATCTTTTTATCGCAACATTACAGGGGTGTTACCAAACAGAGCAACTTATAATCAATTTGAATATAATAATAGGAGACCTTTAACCAACGTAATTAGAATAAAGTCGGGACACTGTCTTGTACCATGCCGTCTATATAAAATAGGAGTAGTGAACTCGACTTTTTGTGACTGTGGGCAGGTGAGAACCTTAAACTGTATAACCTTAGAATGCCCATTCAACATTCACCAGACATTTGATCTATACCAGAGTGCACATATTTCAATCTACTCTCTATTAAATGACATGAATGACAAAAAGATAGATCTATTGATGACATTCCAAAATATATATAAATTGCATTTGTAATATACCCTATATTCCCCATCTAATTACCTAAACCTAATTAATCCTAAAATAAAATTCAACAAGAAGGCTGGGAACAGAAGAACCTAAAGAGAAGAAGTCTAAAAGAAGAAGTGTTACAATATTCCCACACAAGAAAAACAGCAGGAAAGGCTATTGCTGAGTGCAAGATCCCACCTCTCCCTTAGAGCATTTATCATCTAGATATAGCCTGTCAAGCATAAAATAGTGGCAATGCTCGATAGAGAGGGCAATAGAGACAGTAAGAGCCTATTTCACTTAGTGGGTGGAAGCAGCCAATGAACAACATGCTGAACGTATTTCATTGGAAGCAGCTCCCAACCGAGTGAAATAGCCTCTTGCCCTCTCTATTGCCCTCTCTCTCCTTAGTCCTACCATGCCATTTGTGCACTGCAGGCTATCTCTAGAAAGTAAATGCTCTAAGACCTCTCCCCACGGAGTTTGTTGGCTAAATTATCTACCAAGATTGAGGCCATTAAGGAAAGGAAGAAGAAGAAGACAAGTAATATTGGAGGTTAATTTGACATTTCAGGTGCGTTTCAAAATATAATTTCAAATTGTATTCAAGAAAAAACAATATGTTATGTGAAAAGTGAATTATTGATATCAGAGTTTTCATAAATAATGAAAAGAATTTTACTATTTTTTTCCCGTTATATGGCCATATTTTGGAAAATAAGGAAAAAATGGCACAAATCTTGGCAACTGTTTATTACGCCGGCCCTGAGCCACTCCAGGGACGTGTGCCTTCGGACAAATTCTATACCTATCAAGGAATCCTTGCTTCTCTCGTACATTACTACAGCACTACTGCTCCTGCGCATAGTTTTCGAAACTATTTTCTTTGCTGCCAACTGAGCGTTCTGTTGGTTCATAGACTAATAGTTTCAATGTTAATGCCAGGTTAAGCTGCTGAATAAACCAACCGTTAGAGTTCACCACTAAGCATCTCTTTTTAGGTCTTAGAGCATTTACTTTCTAGAGATAGCCTGCAGTGTACAAATGTCGTGGTAAGACTGAGAAGAGAGAGGGCAATAGAGAGGGCAAGAGGCTATTTCACTCGGTTGGGAGCTGCTTCCAATAAAGCATGTTGTTCATTGGCTGCGTCCACCGACCATCCACCCACTAAGTGAGATAGCCTCTTACTGTCTCTGTTGCCCTCTCTTTCTATCGTTGCCATGATTTTATGCTTGACAGGCTATATTAAGATGGTAAATGATCTAAGTTTTAGGTACTCGAGGTTATTTAACCTTTTCAAAAGAAAACTTTGTTTTCGAACAATCTTTATATACATAAAAATACATCCTAACTAAGAGAAGACATTTCATTTCAGTTTAATGTATGTCATTCGTTTCGCGTTTTGTTGCTGGTAAACATGTTAACCCTTTTAATCCGTTGTCACTACAAATTAATTCGAACTGACTAATTCCCCGACAAAAACCTCGTCGGCACCTAACGATAGAACAAGGCACTCCTTTTTTGAATAAATCGCCATCCATTAGCTTTTATTCACACAAACAATATGAGATGAAAAATCCACCCCAGTGGTTCGGTAAAAAAAGTCAGAACGCACACGGGCTGAGTTTACGTTTCTCTCTTTATTTTTTTCATTTCACACCACGATGATTTATTTTTCACTTTGTTTACTTTAGCGGATTAGGAAATGTGATACGTCAATCAATGCCAGACGAGTTTTAGTACGTACCTAGCGGAATTTTCAAGAAGACAATAGAGAGAAAACAGGTGTAATCCATTAGGAATTTCCATATATTTGAATAATCAACATAAAAGAAAATGTGAAGGAGTTTTCTTGAGTACATGCAAGGTATAGATAGCATGCATATATAGAGTGTTTCAGAACTAAAGCGAAGGGGCGACTCCTTGATAAAAATAAAGGGTAGGTTGTTGCATAAACGTTAGGTCAATAGTCAATCATTATGGAGATATGGAGCTTCAAAGTCTGGAATATTGGTATGCGTGGGGTCCTTACTATCATGATAATAGAGAAATAAAAGGTCACAAACCCACAATCTTTGAACGATTTATGATAATTTATTATATACGACTAGTTAGACTATTTAAATTCACTCCATTCTAGCATAAAATTTACGCTAGAGATACAACAGAATAAATCATTACATTTCCTCGATCTCACTTTAACTTTAGAAAATGACAATATATGTTACAATATTTATAGGAAACGTTCCCATATAGGTATCATTCATAACGAGTTCAACCATACTCTACAACATAAACTAGCGGCCTTACATAGTTATTTAAATAGGCTGAGAAAAAAACATTTAAAAAAATATATATAACCGACTTCCAATTATAACTAGAAAGTTGAAAATAATTTTAACAAAATACAAACCTAGACAATAAATAACACATTCAATGTTGTTAGGTACCTACACACAAAGTAAATAATTTGGTCAAGTGCGAATTGGACTCGCATACTTAGAGTTCCGTGCCACCTTCAAGATTCGAATATTCCAGTTTCAGACAAGCAGGGAATGAGTGCATTTTCTTATACTTACCCTTATGTCTTTTAAAGGAAGCGTCTTAAATTTATAAAAAATATACACTTTGATTTTCCACACAAAGACTTTTTATTTTATCTGCTTTAGGATTCGCTTGATTTTTATCACAATACATATGTATTTAATTTTTTAATTTGGCCCCCAAAAAGTAAGATTAGAGTTTTATTTTACTAATAAACTTTCAGAAATGCCTTTTATAATCTACTGTCTGAGTTTTGAGGCTCTGTAGATTGGAAGAAAAACGGCAAAATAGGTCAAAGTTTAAATTATAAATTATTAAATCTGTTATTCAAATTATTTAAAAATATAAATAAAATATATTTTTCAAATTTTAAATAGTTTAGTTTCTAAAGTGGGAATTAAGTCGATGTTTAATATTTTTAATATCTTTTATACAAATGATTTAAAAATATGATATATTTGTAATTCACATAATGAGCCTTCTATCTGATATAGAAGCATTTGAAAAGTAATTTATTTTCCGGCCTCCAAATAATAGAATTAGGTATTTTTTTCATATTTTTCCGAAAAACAAAAAAAATGAGGTCTTAGCGTTTGGGGAATAACGGGGAGAATGGGTAATTTTTTAAAAATATTTTTCTAATATATTTTAAAATATTCATTTTAAAAAAATTAAAAAAATATATTTGTACCTATTCGTCATAATGAGCCTTGGGATTTAATATATTACATGACCCGTTAGAAACAATTATAATTTTTTATTTTCCATTTAATTCTATAATTTGCCCCTCAAAATGAATATTAGGGGTTTCTTCTTATTTTTCCAGTAAAGTTCAGGTGAGGGGCTATACTTCCAGTTTTTCAAAATTTTTCAGCTTATGGTTTCGGAGATAAGGGGGGGAATGGGTAAATTTTTTTATATTTTTGTTAATATCTTTTAATTAATTTATTTTATAAATATGGAAAAAATATATTTGTTTTCTTCATCATTTAATTTCATCCATTTAATTCTATAATTTGCCCTCCAAAAAAATATATTAGGGGTTTTTCCTTATTTTTCCAGTAAAATTCAGGTGAGGGGCTATACCTCCATTGTTTTTTCAAAATTTTCCAGGCTTATGATTTCGGCAATAGGGGGGGGGGGTAATTTTTTAATATTTTTGTTAATATCTTTTAATTAATTTATTTTAAAAATATGAAAAATATATATTTGTTTTCATCATAATGAGCCCTTTCATTTGATATATAACATGATGGGTTAGAAACAATTTTAATTTTAATTTTCCATTTAATTCTATAATTTGCCCCCCCCCTCCCAAATAAATATTAGGGGTTTCTCCTTAATGTTCCAGTAAAGTTCAGGTGAGAAGCTAAACCTCCATTTTTTTTCCAAATTTTCCAGCTTATGGTTTCGGAGATAAGGGGAAGGGGAATGTGTAAATTTTTTTATATTTTTGTTAATATCTTTTAATTAAATTATTTTAAAATATGAAAAAAATATATTTGTTTTCGTCATAATGAGCCCTTTCATTTGATATATAACATGATGGGTTAGAAACAATTTTAATTTTAATTTTCCATTTAATTCTATAATTTGCCCCCCCCCCAAATAAATATTAGGGGTTTCTCCTTAATTTTCCAGTAAAGCTCAGGTGAGGGGCTATACCTCCATTTTTTTTTTCAAAATTTTCCAGTTTATGGGTAAATTTTTTTATATTTTTGTTAATCTCTTTTAACTAATTTATTTAAAAAATATGAAAAAATATATTTGTTTTCGTCGTAATGAGCCCTTTCATTTGATATATAAAATGATGGGTTAGAAACAATTTTAATTTTATATTTTCCATTTAATTCTGTAATTGGCCCTCCAAAATTAAAAGTAGAGGTTTCTCCTTATTTTTTCAGTAAATTTCAGGTCAGAACCTATAAATCTATTTTTTTTTCAAAACTTTACGTTTTATAGTTTCGGAGACAAGGGGGGGGAATGGGTAAATTTTGGTATATTTTCGTAAATATCTTTTTAAATATTTTTTTAATATGAAAAAAATATATTTGTCTTCCTCAGAATGAGACCAAAATTAAGATTAATGGTTTCTCCTTAATTTTCCTGTAAAGTTCGGGCAATGCTCTATATTTCCTATTTTTTAAAAAATTTTAGGCTCAGTAGTTTCGGAGATCAAGGGGGGAACGGTCAATTTTTTTAGTTTTTCCCCCCAGATGTACCCCTGAAATCAAAATTTTTTCTTTTACGATATGTACTCCTGATCGGGTCACCAGACTATAGATTGATACCAAATTTCAACCTCTTTCGTCCAGCAGTTTAGGAGAAAATGGCTGTGATGTGACAGAGGCAGAAATCCTGAGTGATATTAAAAGGGTATCCGTATATTGTATATAGGGAACCCTAAAAATGTAAACAGTAAAAGGTACTCATTCTGTACAAATGAATTACCTACCTATCTAGTATATTTTTGAAGTCGGTGCCAAGCAAATCTGAAATCCTGCATTGCGTACTTATCTACAACTTCATCAAACTGATTGTTGCTTGGCACCGACTCCAATTTCTGCATTCGTGAAATTTACCATTATTGTTCTATTAATTTAATTAAACCTCTTATTTGTGTATAATTAAACATCTCAGATAATAACAAAAATGTGTTAAACAAATGATAACATATCCTATTTAAACTAACTAAAAAGTGACAGCGGCCCACTAGATTATTTTCTTAAAATAAATTTCCTCGTACCGCCTCTTAATGATTTACATTTTATGTTGTAATTTCAAATTGGTAAGTTTAAGTTTTTAATACAAGAAGTTTCTAAATAAATTGGGATACCCAAATTTATTTTTCCAAAGTTTTTCTTTAAATTTAGTTGACAAGAATAGTAAGGGTGGTCTACATACTATAAACTTATTTTTAAACTTTTAGAATATCTAATACCAATTAAATTAAGATACATTGGAGCTCTACTAAACACTACTCAAAGACAACCATTCATATCGATTCATTAATAAACAAGTTGAGATCAGACAGTATTGTTTACCTAATTTTTTTTATTAATTTTAAGTACTGAATACATAATCACGGAATCCAAATTCCATACCAAATATTTCTCTTTCACAAACTTGGTTTACAAATTATGAAACCACCCAAACAATGTTATGTTTTAGCTCCTACACAAAATTGTTTGAAAACAGAAAACTTAGGTAGGTACAGACTTGCTGAAGCCCTGCTTTAACTAGCTGTGAAATTTAGAAATCAATAAGTGTAATAAATGCTTATTGTTATTCATTCCTTATTCAATTTCCTAAAGAAAAATAAAAGTTTTGTATTTTAGCGGCAAATAAACGTATATATGCCTGAGCTGCACTATAAAACTAGTAAACTATAATATTAGTTGCACGTTATATTTTCAATAACGGAATATTTATCAATTTCAAAAAATGCTTGAAAATTTGGGTATGTATTAGAGTAGATATTTCACATATTCTGCTAGAATTGATATGTATGGTTATTTTTCTTTTGGTGCTTTATGCTTTGTTATTAAACATATTATATTGTATGTGTTTACACATAGAATATATAATTTATTCTATTTAATTTAGAAACAGATATTTTGATATTTCCATTGTTTCCAGATTTGCCATTCAAAATATACAGGGTGAGTATTTTTAATGATCAGTATGGGGATCTCGGAAACTAGCGGAGATAGAGCAATGGTTAAATTGGGAAAGATTTGCAGTTTTATAGACCCAATTTAATGACACTTTCGCATTTTTGTAAAAAGTCATGGCTTACTAGATATTTTGAAAGAACGAAATTCTATCGATTTAGTCAAATCCCTCTAGCTCCTTTGTTTTTGATTTTATAAAAATAGTGTAAATATCAAAATTGAAGGGAATTGTATCCCGAATATGATTGTCATATCCTGGTTTGCGTGACAGCTCTCGGTTTCGAGATATGACAAAAACTTATCTTTTTTTGAATGGAAACCATAGTTGGCTATGACCTCAAAAAATCGGACATTTTTAGAGCTTTTCAGCGATATAATACTCAATATAGTTATTCATAAAAATAACGGAGTTATGGATGCTTTTCTCTCTTATTTTCTCTTTTAATGTAGTTAGCCATGAAATAGATTGATTTATTAATAACTATTCCAAAAAACATTGAACGATTTTTTTATTAGGTATATCAGATATAACGAAAAAACTAAATAAGTAGGTACTTACTAAAAACTTAAGAAATTAAAATACATAATAATGCTTACAATTTATGTTCGAAAAGTCCACCATTGTTAGTTAGAAAAAAATTGCATCTTTTTAAGATTGACAATACCGCTTTCCTCACAGACCGCCTATCAATTTCTTCAATTGCTCGTAATACCGCCTCCCTTAGATCACCAACTGTCTCATACTTTCTTTTGTATACTTTGTTTTTTAGCGCACCCCATAAATAGAAGTCTATAGCTGCCAAATCGGGAGACCGGGGTGGCCATTCGCTTGGGCTATTTCTTCGTATCAAGAGTTTGGATAGATATTATTTAAGTGTTGTCTTACTAATAACGAGTTATGAGCAGGTGGTCCATCATGTTGGAACCACTCAATTTCTAAACGAGTTCTCAAATTCAAATTATGCAACATGTCTTGAAAAGTGGATTGCAAGAACTGCAAGTAGCGCTCCCCAGTAAGTGATTCGTCACAGATAAAAGGCCCCAGAATAGTAGACCATATGATACCATACCAAACATTAATACCAAATTTTATCTGAATTGAACATAGCGCAGTTAGTAAATCTAGTTTCATCTGACCATAACACCTTTAATGGAAACTGGATTGTCAAGGCACATGTCTCTAAACCATGTACAAAACAAAATACGTCGATGTTTGTCACCAGCATGCAAAGTTTGAGAAACTGAAAGTTTGTATGGGTGAAACTTGTGCGCTTTCAGTACCTTAACTACAGTTCGTTGAGATGTGCCAGCTTCTGCCGCAATCTCACGAGTTGATGTAGATGGATTTTGATTTACCATTGCCAAAACATTTATTTGTGCTGCTTCGTTAATTTGATTACGTTCCTTTAGTGGTTTAGTAAAAGATCAATATCTGCGTAAACAATCGTAAAGCCTCTTAAATGTATATAGAGCAGATTGACGACGATTAAAATATCTATGAAAGTATTCCTCAGCTGCACGAACTGAATTTTTATGGCATATGATATAACATTCCACAATATTCACTTTTTCTTCGTTAGAATATTCCATTTTATCACGAGAACTTGTCTATATCGACTGTCTTTTTTATGGCTACCTACGTTAAAAGTGAAAATAAGAAAGAAAAGCATCCATAACTCCGTTATTTTTATGAATAACTATGTCGAGTATTATATCGTTGAAAAGCTCTAAAAATATTCAATATTTTGAGGTCATAGCCAACTATGGTTTCCATTAAAAAAAACGAAGACATGACAATCATATTCGGAACACAATGTCCTTCAATTTTGATATTTACACTTTTTTATAAAATCAAAAAAACAAAGGAGCTAGAGGGATTTGTCTAAATCGACAGAATTTCGTTCTTTCAAAATATCTAGTAAGCCACGACTTTTTATGAAAATCCGAAAGTGTCATTAAATTGGGTCAGTAAAACTGCAAATCTTTCCCAATTTAACCATTGCTCTATTTCCGCTTGTTTCCGAGATCCCCATACCATCAAAAAAAACTCACAGTGTATATTAATTTAAATATTAAAGTTTCTTGGCATTTTTTGGTACTTCCGAGATTTTTGATATTTTTAGAGGTTTCTCCTATTTTGTTCCTTTTGACACCTTTTGAAGCTTGGTAATTGATCTTTACACCTTTTATCCAACCCCGAATAAATCAAATTATTATATATTAATTTACTCGAAGTAGTCCAACTATGAGTTCTCAATGTTTTCCCGTTAATTCCCGAACAATAGTGATTTAAAAAAAATACTCCCTAATCCACAATTGAAATTTCTAGAATGATTAATTTCAATTCTAGGATACTTGGCCAAATGCTGAAACTCATTGTTATTTATTTAATGAAAAGGGCATATATCACAATATATAAACCCTGTAACACTTTCTGTTTCAATTTAATATTGAATTTCCCTGAAAGAATTCCCATTCCCCAACACATACTTTATTTTTCGCAAAATGCCGAAATTCCTATTTAAAATTAAACTAAACCCCTAAATTATGATGCCCGTATTATTTTTCTTTCTCAAAAATAGTGAATTTTTCAAAAAAATATTTACCCACTAGACCCTCATAACTGAATTTTTGCAAAATAATTAATCGCTGTGACAAGCAAAAACATTCTGTTTCTAAAATGAAGAATTTTCATAAAAACAACAGCAACCAGAATGACCATAATTGCTCCTTATACCGTAACTAAATAATTTATAAAAATAAAAGTGTAGCTTTCCATTTGTGAATAAATTTGTAAAATCGGTTCATTACTTCCGCAGATTTTATTATAGATACTAGGGCAGTTCTTCTTAGAAACCCCGAACGGGTTAGGGTTGGTCTTGAGCTATAGCTCTTATTGACAAGTTAACAGTTTGAAATCAAATTTATTCAGAAAATGTGTACATTAGGGGCAACCACTTTTGGACTAAGTACTACATTCACTAACCCCAATCACTGCTAGAGCGTCTTACACTACATAGAGCGTCTATTCTGGAGATACCACTAACGTAGAAATAAAAGATAATCTTTTAATAAAGTTTATATCTAAAAATATTTTGAACTCATCACAGAAACTTGATTCAACCCTAAAAAATGCTTACACAAAGTTCAATGCAAAACAAAAAAACTTACAGACTGTTTTCTAATATTCATTAACTTAAATTTTTTCTAAGACATCAATTTACTGTTGTGGCTGTCACGCCATCTTTACCGGAAATATGCCATCTATGAACAGGCTACTGGTAAGACCTAGTTGTATCATTTAGTTTGGGTTTGACAGTTATTTGAAGCAGACAACCTCAAAGATATTAACGAAAATGGAGAGAAAGTGAATTTCGTATGTTTAACACACATTTTTGTGTAAAAAACATTACTGAAACCAAGCAAGGGCTTGACTAATACCATGGTATCCCTGCCCTATCAGTTTATTGGTTAAAAAGTTGTTTACTGAGTTTCGATATGGTAGTACCAGCACCGAAAGTTCATCCTAGCAAAAATCCATAAATTGGGCTACGAGCTCCTTGAATCATATTCTCCAGATTTAGCCCCTAGGAACTATTTCCTATTACCAATCCTGAAGAAATTGTTTCGAGGTAAGACATCTATGTCGAATGAAGACATCACTCAAACAAACGCCTGTTTTAAGGATCTCGAAGAAATCTACAATTTGTACTGAGTTAACAAAAGAAATACAACGCATATTATAGGTAAAAAGTCACTAACTTACTAAACTGCCTCCCGTACGTTTTCATTATCATTTAAAAAATAAATGTGCTTGCGTCTTATTGATAGGACCTGGATGCTAGTCGAGTCACATTCAGGTGACAAATTTTATCACGAAAATGCGACATCTAAAGTCAATTTTTAAACTAAAATATTATCCTTGAGAGAAATCTTAAATGCATAAGTAGATCGAAAGACGCTTGCAGCGTCTCCGTGGAAAACCGTTCGAACTGACCCAGTTTTCAGTCTATTCTATCGACGAAAGGACTGTTTAGATTGCATAATCTTCCGATAATTGATTCACTTCCAACTGATGATGAGAATTGTTGTTTGAGAGATGAAAAGAATCTTAATCGAAAAATCGCATTTTCATTTAAAAGAGGTCAAAATCGTTTCTGATTCGTACTCCATATAACAACGAAGAATTTTAAATGGAAATCCGGCTGTTGAAAAATGAGTCAAAAGTTGACCAGATTTCAGTATAAAGTAAAATATTGTCATGAAATTTGTTCGAAGCAAATAAAACTTACGTAATTTTTAGCGGATGAGATTATTAAACATTTATTAGGATGACATTGCTAACCATAAATGTTTGTTGTTTTAATTTCTTTGTGTTATTACCATTGAGAATGGGGTCTGATTTTTCGCAAGTATGGTATTATTCCCACAAAATTCACAAATATATTAGTAAATAAACTTTCCATTCCATTTTAATTTTACTTCAGCGTTATTCTATTGCTATCTAGTTCATTCATATTTTTCTGTACTTCCAACATTTCCACGAATTCTTTTATTTGTATTTTAACTGAGATATGTTTGTCATTTTTCATCTACCATTTAATATTTCTGTTAAATTTTTTCCTAGGGGATTTTCCTGTAAAAATTAGATTTTCCAAATACAAAAAAGTAGGTGCTGCGACGATTTTCTGAGTACTGGCATGTTAATGAAACGATAGGTTACCATCGATTCTACCAAGAAAATTTTTTGGCAGGAGGGTAGTAATGGATCTTAGGGTTGAAATCCATATACAGGGTGATGATCAGTATGGGGATCTCGGAAACTAGCGGAGATAGAGCAATGGTTAAATTGGGAAAGATTTGCAGTTTTACTGGCCCAATTTAATGACACTTTCGGATTTTTGTAAAAAGTCATGGCTTACTAGATATTTTGAAAAAAACGAAATTCTAACGATTTAGTCAAATCCCTCTAGCTCCTTTGTTTTTGATTTTATAAAAAAAGTGTAAATATCAAAATTGAAGGAAATCGTATCCCGAATATGATTGTCATGTCCTCGTATGCGTGACAGCTCTTGTTTTCGAGATATCACACAAACTTATCTTTTTTTGAATGGAAACCATAGTTGGCGATGACCTCAAAAAATCGGACATTATTAGAGCTTTTCAACGATATAAACTCGATATAGTTATTCATAAAAATAACGGAGTTATGGATGCTTTTCTGTCTTATTTCCACTTTTAACGTAGGTAACTATGAAAAAGATTGTTTTCACTTTGACGATTCCTCATTTGAGAATAATTCCATTATTAGTGCTGAACTGATAGTCGATATTGACAAGTTTTCGTGATAAAATGGAATATTCTAACGAAGAAAAAGTGAATATTGTGGAATGTTATATCATATGCCATAAAAATTCAGTGCGTGCAGCTGAGGAATACTTTCATAGATATTTTGATCGTCGTCAACCTGCTCTATGTACATTTAAGAGGCTTTACCAAAGGAACGTAATCAAATTAACGCAGCAGCAAAAATAAATGTTTTGGCAATGGTAAATCAAAATTCATCTACTTCAACTCGTGAGATTGGGGCAGAAGCCAATACTTCTCAACGAACTGTAGTTAAGGTACTGAAAGCGCACAAGTTCCACCCGTACAAACTTTCAGTTTCTCAAACTTTGCATGCTAGTAACCAACATCGACGTATTTTGTTTTGTACATGGTTTAGAGACATGTGCCTTGACAATCCACAGTTTCCATTAAAGGTGTTATGGTCAGATGAAACTAGATTTACTAACTGCGGTATGTTCAATAGACACAATGAGTATATCTGGGTTAAAGAACACCCTTTCCATGTAGAACAAAGAAGACCCCAGATAAAATTTGGTTTTAATGTTTGGTGTGGTATCATAAGGTCTACTATTCTGGGGCCTTTTGTCTATGACGAATCACTTACTGGGGAGCGCTACTTGCATTTCTTGCAATACACTTTTCAAGACATGTTGCATAATTTGTATTTGAGAACTTGTTTGGAAATTGAGTGGTTCCAACATGATGGAACACCTTTTCATAACTCGTTATTAGTAAGACAACACTGAGATAATATCTATCCAAACTCTTGATAGGAAGAAATCGCCCAAGCGAATGGCCACCCCGGTCTCCCGATTTGGCAGTTATAGACTTCTATTTATGGGGTGCGCTAAAACACAAAGTATACAAAAGAAAATACGAGACAGTTGGTGACCTAAGGGAGGCGGTATTACAAGCAATTGAAGAAATTGATAGGCGGTCTGTGAGGAAAGCGGTATTGTCAATCTTAAAAAGATGCAATTTTTGTCTAAATAACTATGGTGGACTTTTCGAACATAAATTGTAACCATTATTATGTATACTCTCTTCGAGGTGTCATTCCTTTGTACGCAAGACAATATATATTATATATTATATATAACATATATTGTTTCTGGTCAAGGAACCTTCATCAGTTGCGCTTCCCATAATTGAATGTCCTCTCGAATACTTCTTTATGTATTTGATACATTTCGTTAAATTTGAAGACGCGAGATGTAAGACCCACATCTAGAATTTTCGAGTGAATTAGCACACAGAGGTTCCGAATCTGGAGCCGGTCCGTCTAATTGCTGTTCTCCCTTAACTCCTAGTACAGAATGTCACGATAAAATTTTCAGGTTACCTGTCAGAGATATTGAATACTCTCTTCAAGGTGTCATTGCTTTTTTGAGGTAATAGCGAACTATGGTTTCAATTCAAAAAAAGATAATACTTTTTTTATAAAATCAGGGATTTGACTAAATCTACAGAATTTCGTTTTTTCAAAATATCTAGTAAGCCATGACTTTTTACAAAAATCGGGAATTGTCATTAAATTATGCCAGTAAAACTGCAAATCTTTCCCAATTTAACCATTGCTCTATCTCCGCTAGTTTCCGAGATCCCCATACTGATCATCAAAAAAAACTCACCATGTATAAAGATGTAAGAAAAATTATTAATTTTGAATGGTGTTCTGAGTCCTGCCAACTAAATTAATTAAACATGTTTATATTGAAATGAATAATAATAATTGGTATGACGCCTCCCAGGAAATAAATTATTTTTACTTGTTCTGTTTTTCCAGAAATGTCCCTAGCAGTCGTTTTTAAGATAAAAATTTTTAATTATTAAAGTTGGCAGGACATTTTATCTAAATGTTCATATATCGATTTAAACCCGTAGACCCATTACTAACCTCTTGCAAAAAAATATATTGATAAAATCGATGGTAACCTATCGTTTTATTAACATGGCAGTAGTCAGAAAATCGTCGCAGCACCTAATTTTGTTGTTTGGAAAATCTAAATTTTCACTGGAAAATCCCCCAGGAAACTCTAGGATTTTCCATGAAGTAGTTCATAAAACTACTATTACTGTTATATCAGTGGATGCCCTTATTTCGTCAATCCAGCCTGTTGGAGACCTATCTGGTAACATCTACTCGCCTCTGGACTATTAGTCGCTCAAGGTTGTCCTAACGTCTTCTCGAAAAGTGAAAGAAATATACAGTCTTGCACTATTTTAGAGAGCCTTTGGAGTTCTTTGATTTCTTGGATGTATAACGGAGGTTAGAGATCTTTGGTTCGTCAACCGCAATTCCGTTTGTCCATCCACGTGTCATCAAAATGTGTTTCGTAGATTCCTTGATGGATTTCTTTTTCTATTTTGCAGGGTTTAGGTGGTTAACTGTCTAATCCTACAACTACCTTACTGTTTACGTATATTTTCTGAATTAAAACGGAAGATAATCTGGAACGCTCTCTCTTTTCTTTTAGAACTGAATACATTGTGGTAGTCGACAGAACATAAATAGGGTGATCTACTGAATTCACATTTTTGTTGATCTAGTGAATATTTAATATTTGACTTCTGGTACCGCGGCAGCGAACAAATCCTGTCTGTTCTAATAGGACTTACCAATCTTTGTATGTTCGTAATCCTTCTTTTGTTTATGAATACAGATGTCACCCAATCCTCTGGCCATGTTCTTGTGGATGATAATATATGAAAAATTGTTTGGGATTCAATACATTAAATTATGTAGCGTTTAAAATTCTTTATTTGACTAGCTCCATACATTATTTAATTCTATTTATACACATCATTAGGTTTATTCTCGAATCTTCTAGAACAATTTAATGCAAGAGTCTTTAAAGCAACCTGTTCTAATTAAAATTATTACAAAATATAAGTGTGGACGTTCCACTAATTTAAATTTTAAATTGCAATTAACCCCTTATTCAGCCATATGCAATTTCTTTATGCCGCTCTCTTATTTCCTTTGTTCGTAATCGAAATTGGAAATGGTGAAAAAGAAAGTTAATTGTTCAATAAGTAAGTTACATAATAGAAGGTTCGAACGATTCAAATTACCGTAATTTGATTGAATCAAACGAACAAATCAGCATGCAAATTTGAGCAACGAAAAAAAAGTCAGTGGTAGAATTTGTGAATGCAATATGAATCGAATTGTCGATAAATCGACAGACTCTAACTAATGGAGAAGTTAATTCGGCAAAGGCGTCAGATAACGAACTGTGTTGGGGTGCCTAGCGCGTCTGGTAGTGAACAATGGAATAGATCGACTGCATTTGATGGAATAGTCTAGTTAACATTCCCAAAATGTGCTGGAGCTAGTTAAAATATAGGCGAGCTTTTGTTTAAATCGAATTGGAGATAAAAGAATACAAGTATGGACACACACCCTAAATCTTTCATTCAATAGCAAATACTTTTGGGATCGATACTTCGCTATCGAATTTCACGTAAATAAGAACAATACTCGCTTGAGTTAAACTTGCAAATACTGGATAACAAAACAAAGCAACACTTTTATTTAAGGGCAGATTACTTGTTTTTATGAAGATCTCACAGGAAATATTTTGGATTTTTTTCTGTTCAAATTTATCCTGTTTTAGCAGTTGTTCCAGATTTTGGGTTGTCATTTTTTAATATTATCGTAGAAATAATAATCAGTAACTGTTCTATCAATTATCAGTTATGTTCAATTCAATCCTTCCAAAACAATTAAAAATTTAAAACGAAAGGTCCTCTACACTTTCCAGGTTACATACAAAATAGATGTATGCCTAGTATCGTCACGTGGTACATCCACTGCCAAGGCCGTTCGTTTATTTGTGGGCCCTGAGGCCACCAGTAACCCAGTCAATGTTTCGAAATTGCCTTATTATACTTTACAAATTTCAGATACTTATCTGTTGCAGGAAAAGAAATGAGGTGAGAAAAGCCTCATTTGCAGAGAAAACAATTAGCTCAGGTCATTAACGAAATTACGTGACAAAATTAATAGTAGAACAAAACCGACATCAACGTGTTCTAATGACTTGACATCAAATTCAACATTTTTTATCCATGCGTTTTGTTTTTAACAAAAAACAGCGAAAAATGGGTAACAATTTAGTTTTTTACGTTTTACACAAAATCCACCGATAAAACCCCTTTCCTAAAATTTAGAGTATTGAAAATATTAGGTCATTCCGTAAAAAAATATTTGGATGAGTCCATTAAAAAAATAGCTAAGGAGTGGTACTATATTCTTATAATAAATAATCTTAATCCAAATTTTAATTTTAAGCATTTTACACATATTCATATTTCTTGCATAATATGGATTTATGTAAAAAATTTAGCAAAATGTAATACCTATACTCCATTTAGCAACAGATGATAATGACGGAGCAATCATAATATTATGCTAAATGCAAAGGCTATTAATTGTAAGCGATTTTTCCATTTGTAAATGTTTCAATAAAAGCTATCTAAAGCAATTTGGCTTGTAGACGCGAGATGTATGAGAAGATCTATTACTATACTTAATAAGAATGTTTCAGCTATAAAATAAAAAAATATATAAACGATTATTTATTTTTTTGGAAATTTGGGTATATGTTCCATTATTTAAGAAACCAATTAACAAAGTTGAGCTTATAGTGGTTCATTTTGTAGGTTTTTCAGTTCGGTGGACTTTGTGTAAAAGGTAAAAAACTAAATTTTTACCGATTTTTCGCTGTTTTTTTTTTCTAAAAAACAATAACGCATCGATAAAAACTGTTAAATTTTATCTCGGTTAGTCAAGTTTTACCATTAGAACACGTTTATCGTCAAAAGGTCTTTTTCTCCGTAAATGACCTGAGCTAAATCATGTCGGCATTGAAAACAATTTTTTGATAGTTATGTTTGTAGTAAACATAAACAACAACTTTTACGGTTTGACGTTGTACTCATACCGGTTACCCCCTGTATATTCTCCCTTTTGTAATGATATCAACCTATCAACCTAAAAAGTTTTATGTATTCATCAACTTCTTCCACAACAAAGTCGAAAGTCACAAGAAAATTCCGATATGATTAATAATCAATCGAGAAAGTATAACGTTATCGTTAATTCAAAATCAGCAAAGCATGAGGAATAACTTTGAAAGATTAATAAGAGTCGTAGTTTTTATTCTTGTTGTACGCCGAAGTTGCAAATTCATTATCGGATTTTTAGATTTTAGAGAGAATCAATAAGTGATCCGACAACCCTTCCGTTATCTGTTTAGTTTCATTATTAATGCCAAGTGCAGTCGATTGATTGAATGTATTCTAGTAAATCGCAATCCTTAAACATAGAGTAAATTTAATTACTATAGAGGAAGAAGTAGCACATTTTTCAAAATTTTACATCAAGATATCCAAGACAAATTAATTTCCAGAGTGATGGCCATGAGCACCCCACTGACCGAATGAAGACTTATGAACTGCAGAAAATGCTAGTCGATTGATTCTTACTCATGAAATTCGGCACGAAACGAAAGTGTACAAATGAAAAAATCTATAAAGGTGTATGACATGTATAAATACAGTCAAAATTGAATATTTAAATAGTATATAAATGGGTTGAATAAAAATAGTTACTAATTTGTGTTTTTTTTTCCTAAGATTATGTCCAACGTAAACACGATATGAGCGGTGCAGGAGGTGCGTTCCGTCAAAGGCATAGCTGTAATTTGGATTAGTAGTTACTATTATGCTTATAGAGGCATGATATAGACCAAATATTAAAGAACTAACTCCTAGAGTATTAAAAATCTGCAAAACGCTAAAATTTGCTCATAAGTCTATAAAAACAAATAATAATTTATTCAGGAGAACGAAAGATAAAATACCTAATGACATTAACTCTAATGTTGTATACAAGATGGACTGTAGCAACAGCCATGCATCTTATATTATCCAGACGTCAAGAAATTTAAAACAAAGCATGTCGTAACACAGGAGTTATATAATATAAAAAAAGGAATAGTTGTGGTCTAGCTACCCATTGTTTAGAACATTATCATTCTCTTGCCTTTGAAAATCCACACCATTCTGGTGGTTGAACGAAATAATTTTAAACGTAGCTTCTCGTAGATAGTCTTCATTAATACCCAGTCTAATAACATCAATAATAAGACCGAATTACAAATTTTAAAAATAATTTATTATAACTTACTTGAAATATATAGTAATAGGTTTTCAACTACTCCTAGTCAATCAAACTTTAACATAGATTTCTCAGATTGATTAAATACAAAGTCACCTTTTTGCTACCAATTGAATTTTAGTTTCCTAAATAGTGTTTAAACTCATCAGTAAGTTACAAATAATAAAAATAATTTATGCGTACTATTAAAATTTTTAGCATTACCATTTTGGTAGTTATTAAATATTATTGTTATTTTTTAATGTATCTGTTTTTATACTTTTACAACATTAATAACGTAAGTACTCTCTTCGAGGTGTCATTCCTTTGTACGCAAGACAATATATATTATATATAAATATAATATATATTATTTCTGGTCGGGAACCTTCATCAGTTGCGCTTCCCACAATTGAATGTCCTCTCGAACACTTCTTTATGCATTTGATGCATTTCGTTAAATTTAAAGATGCGAGATGTAAGACCGACATCTAGGATTTTCAAGAGAATCAGTACACAGAGGTTCCGAATCTGGAGCCGTTCCGTGTAATTGCTGTTCTCCCTTAATTCCTAGGACAGAATGTCACGATAAAATTTTCAGGTTACTTCACCTGTCAGAGATATTGAATACTCTCTTCGAGGTGTCATTCCTTTGTACGCAAGACAATATATATTATATATAAATATAATATATATTCCAGATTCGGAACCTCTGTGTACTGATTCTCTTGAAAATCCTAGATGTCGGTCTTACATCTCGCGTCTTCAAATTTAACGAAATGCATCAAATGCATAAAGAAGTGTTCGAGAGGACATTCAATTGTGGGAAGCGCAACTGATGAACGTTCCCGACCAGAAACAATATATATTATATTTATATATAATATATATTGTCTTGCGTACAAAGGAATGACACCTCGAAGAGAGTATTCAATATTTCTGACAGGTGAAGTAACCTGAAAATTTTATCGTGACATTCTGTCCTAGGAGTTAAGGAAGAACAGCAATTACACGGAACGGCTCCATATTCGGAACCTCTGTGAGCTGATTCTCTCGAAAATCCTAGATGTAGGTCTTACATCTCGCGTCTTCAAATTTAACGAAATGTTTCAAATACATAAAGAAGTGTTCGAGAGGACACACACAAATGGTGGAAAGCGCAACTGATGAAGGTTCCCTGACCAGAAATAATGTATATTATATATAATATATATTGTATTGCCTACAAAGGAATGACACCTCGAAGAGAGTATTCAATATCTCTGACAGGTGAAGTAACCTGAAACGGACTTAATAATCTTGAACAAATCCTTCGACGAAACAAGATTCATATATCTCAACAACCCTCGAATACACCAACCCCGTCAGAAATAACCAACACCGTAAAATCTTCCATCCGTATATTTGAGGAGTCACTAACAAGGACAGTCTTCAACACCTCTCAAACTATAGCCAACTTAATCGGGAACCCTAAACATAAAGTTCATAATGAGGATCGAGGAGACGCGATTACCCACAAAGCTACATCGGTCATACAAACAGGCCCGTCAACCATCGAGTATATGAATACTCTCTGTCAGTTCGTATAAAAGGTCCGACTTCAGCTCTCACGCATCATCATGTCCTAACAGGACACTCTATCAATGTCGAGAGCAGTAAGACTATCAGATCCCTAAATTCCCTTAGGGCATCCACTATTCGCGAATCTATAGAAATAGAGAAACGACCTCCCTGTCTAAACCGACGCGATGACAGCTCCCGCAATCCTACAGTATGGACCTCCATAATTACCAGATTAAACAAACCAGACACGCCCACCAACACCCAACCAATCACCGCACAGCCCCTTAACTATAAATAAAAGAAGCCGAGCGCATTCACACTCAGTGCAGTTACCTAGTGGCTCTTGGGGAGTAGGCAGATTAAGGTCTCGAGTTCGATCTAGACTCTGAATCTTTTTTTTCACTTTTTGTCTGTTTATAATGGCTCCAAAGCAGGAGTCGAAACGTCGGGTACATAATAAATTCAGACGCGGTTCTCATCCGGAAATGATCCCTGCTGAGATAGATTCACTCTATGAGTGTCTTTTATCACTTTGGAACTGTCTTTATAAGTTAGATTCGTAGATGAAAGCTTCACGGTAAATTTTTAATTTATAATCTATAACTTAAATCCTAACTTTAAGCCTAACACACGCACACATTTGGTCTCGCCATCTTGACCGAAAATTTTTAGCAAGCTTGGTGAAATATCGAAATCAAGAGTGACAGGTACTTGCATTAATAAATCAAATTATAATCACCAAATTTCCTTGCAGTTTTGTGCATATTATGTACAACCCAAACTAATTCACCCAACATTTAGTTTACAATATTACGACAATCGCACATAAGGAACTATCAATTTATTCCATCTAAGTAAATATTAATCATCGGCGTCGCTGTTCAATGAATTCTGATGAAATGTCCATTATATCCTTACCTTGTACCGAGCAATTTCCGACACTCCATACACACAGACAGTATTTTCCACTGTGAACGTAAATATACTTACACCGTACGACCTCTACCGTGTAGTATTTCCATTTATCTGTGCAAGTGCGCTATGAGAATTTCGAATATTAATTTGTATGCACCCGTAAAGGTTGTAGTTCACAAACAAGCATTAAGCCTTTTTGCTCTGTTTAACCTCAACGTCTATTATTACGGGGTGTATAAAGGATAAATGCGTCTAATGTAATGGAATTACGCGGGCATCCTGGTTGCTTAACAAAATGAAAATTTACCACAAAGGAATGAAATATGATTGCAACAATGTACAGCTAAATGTATTTAACGTAAATATTAAAATTAATTACATAGCGTTTTTTGTTAAATTTGATTATGCGACGACGAACTTATTATGGAATTAAATCTACCGGAATTTGACTAGATGCATGACGAAATGAATATTTTTCAATTAAAACTAAAGTCTATAACTTCAAGCTCATAAATAAAGTCCGGATTGGATTACTTACATCAAAAAGACTCATGAAACATCTTTTTGCCTCTTATAAATATTTTTTATGATTAAATAAAAGTTGTTATCGTTGTTTTCCAGTTTAGTTACAGTTTATAAAGTGAATTAATAGTTCAAGACGATATTTTTTTAGTAAATCGAACCTAGCATTCAACCATACTTTCATAACTGCATTTGTCTGAATACAATACAAGGTGTTTAGTAGAAGGTTCGCCAAACTTGGAGGGCAGATAGGTGCTATAATATGTAACCCATATAACATCTACATATCTTAAGGTTTTGAAATCGCGACACCTTTTTCTGAGTCCTACAGTAGTACTCTCTAGTCGCATCTTATTCCATATTATTTCAAAAGCAACATTTCTTCTTTCTCTTAACTGTTCTTTGATTTCTATTTCTCTCTCATAAAAGAGTTACTTGGCACATCCACATACAAAAACATCAAAGAGAGTCAGGTCTGGCGATCTTGGAGGCCATAGTATAAAGCCAGTTCTCTCAATTCACGCGTTTGGGAATGTAATCTCCAGGAGCTCTCTGACAGTTCGCGTATAATGTGCTGGACAGCCAACTTTTTTGAATATTATTGGTCTGTGAGATTACATCTAATAAGATCAATAAATCGTTCATTAAAAAATCGTCATTTACGAGATAGAAATAGACACCAAGGAGCAGCTAAGGGAAATAATCAATGTTGCGTTATAAACAATGCGTGATGAGCGATCTTATTAGATGAAATCCCATTGGCAGACCAACCAATAAAATATATACTATTGCTGTAATATATGGTTTTAACACCAAGTGAGTGTGTTTAAATGTTTACCAATAATAATCTTATTATACTTTTGTAAAACTGTGTTCGGTAGGCGTGAATTCCAAGTTTCATGATTATAAACTTAAAAGTTCATATAAAAGATATCGAGTTAACCCAATCTATGATGCAGACCAAAGGGAATTCTAGTTAACTTCATCGTACATGTGTATACCTTTGGGAAATACATCAATTTAAGCTTCGTTACTAATACATGAGCATTCTAAATGAAGGGACTTTAACTCCCATCAGCATACCGAAGGATATATATACCTTTAGAGGAATAAAAAAACTCTAACGACAACTTAATACGTAATTTCAAACGTTGGGGTTTTGTTTCGTTTATTGAATACATCGATCGGATTGAAACAAAAATTGTGCTTGGATTTAAGGCTATTGTTTTTATTTTATTAACTAGCTGACTCGACAGACTTTGTTCTGTGTCCAAACCTTATAAATCCAAATTTTTTATATTAATAATTTGGACCGTTCTGATAAAATTGTATGAAAAAAATTTAATTAACATTTAATATCTGGCGCCATCACGAGTACAGTTTCCAAATCTGTATACTATTTATAAGCTTAAATGTGTTTATGTGTGTGTTATTCATAAACTTAAAACGGTTGTAATGGCCCTATTCATATTCGAAAAAATTGTTCTCGTGCATCATTTTTTTCGAGCAGTTTTCACACCATAGACATGTTTTTTGTCCGAAAAAAATGACAGAAGTTGACGCATGCCCACTAAAAATTTTCGAATATGAAAAGGCCTATTAATAACAAAGAAGAATAACCTTATTTTTATGGCAGACAGGTGATTTGTGCAACCGAATAACAAATCTAGTAGTAATTTCAATTCTCTTTTATTAAATTATTTTATACTAATTCCACTTCATTGTATATTTCAACTATTCCGTTTACGTAACTGCTTCTGGATATAATTTTTTAACTACCGTATATAACTACAGTTCTACTCCAGACTATATTCCACCCGTAAAGCAAAAAGAACTCGAACCCTCGATACTAAAAGACTAAAGTGTCATAAAGAAACTAAAACCTTATAAAGCATCAGGTATGGATGGCGTACCTGCAGAGATCATGAAGGCCATGGAAGATATCATGCACCGGTTATGCCAATAAATTTAGAAAACCGGAAGACTGGACCACATATGTCCTGGTCTCAATACACAAAGAAGGTTCGAGGAAAATGATCAAATTGCAGATTTAAAGCACTATTCTCCCACTCCGGCATAGTCATGCTATCGCATATCAGTGAAAGGCTCAAGTCATACCTGTAATGGAAAATCCCCACAGAGCAGGCCGGATTTGTAATAGGAGAGGCACGCGGAACATATACTAAACATCAGACAAATAATAGAAAAAGAAGGAGAATGCAACAAACTACAAGACGGTCTTTGATAGCATTCTGTTATATGAACTGTGGTCAATCCTGGTAGACATGGGAACTTCGAAACATCTAATCTCCTTGGTGTCGCAACTCTATTCAAACTCCAATGGCCTCATTCTCTCGCCATTTCTCTTTAATATATACGGAGAACATATAATGGGGAAAAACCTGGATAACTAGGAAGATGGCATAACTATTGGAGGAGAAATAATAAACAACCTAAGATATACAGATAACACTGTACTCGTAGCGAACCATCAAGAAGAACAACTTATCAAAAAACTAGAAGAAGATACCTTTAACTAGTGGACTAAAAATCGATCAGATCAAAACAACAGTATTGATTGTTGATAGTAAAAATTACAATCGGCCAGATATAATGAATCTGGGAAAATGCGAAGTTGTAAATCAATGTGTATACTTGAGAGAAATTAGAGGTCGATGAGAATATGCCAAAACCTTAATGAGAATGGTACAAAAAATTCCATCACATTGAACAAAAAAATTCCTTGGACAGCGAGAAGAAACAACTAATCAGTTCTCGATGAAATAGATGAACCTCAAAGACTGTCTCAGATAGTAAATCAAGGTTTACTAAAATGTTTTGGAGATCGCTAGATAACGATAATCTTGAACGACTCATTATATATGGTAAGGCTGTGGGTTCGATAGTAAGAGGATGCTCCCCGGGAAAGTGGACGTATCAAAGTAAACAAATCACCAGCAGCAATATGTAACAAGCAATCCGCGATGCCAACAACAGACAGAGGTTGAGAGATATCATCAAAAGCGCCACCACGTTGCAGTGAAACATGAAGATCACGATCCTTCTGCTAGGAAGGATACGACGGTGATGATATTCCAACCACCCTGTATATGGAGCGGCTCATAGACCACGCTACATAACACGTTTTCTAACTCTTTTTAGAACCCTGTATAACTATAATTCCAATCATCCTGAATACGACTGCTTATTGGCAACCATCATTTTTAACTGCCTCCTATAAATATAGGACGGAGTAGAATTTTAACATTTTTTAACCAGCTTGTATAACAATTATTCTACTCCGCCTTACATTTCTCTATTATATATATCCAATTTCTTATGGACTACCCATATAATTATTGATTCTAATTCCACTTATGATTACCTATATTTCAACCACCCTGTACTTTTAACTACTCATGGACAGCGATTTTTAACATTTTTCTAACATTTTTTGACCACCCTGTATAACTAAAATGTCACTCAACGTCATATTCCCACCATCTTGTATACGCGACGGCCAATGGGCCAGCATACTTTTTTTAACTGCCTTCTGTAACTATCATTCTTCTCTATCCTATACTTCATCCGTCATATATATGCAACTCCTTGTACACCGCACTATTAATCATTTCTTTCTGTAACCTATTTAATATAATAAATAATTCCTCTCCACTATATACTGCAAAATCGGCTACGCAATATCACATTTTTAAGTCGCCTCTCCCTATTTGTCCCTCTTAATGCTGATAGATCTAGTGTTTTAAAACGAAGCTTTATTTTGTTTAAATGTGTCGATAATTTTTCAATCAACGCGTCGATCGAGTTGTAAGAAAAAATTTTTAAACTCCTTCTCAAAGTTGGCCCGATTTTTGGGAGTGTTTTAGTAGGACAGATTTATAATTTAACACGGTAGGTGGCGCTATGATCGGGTTGCGGAAATTGTTTTTTTAATTCTTCCTAAATGGTGCTAATTGTGATCAATTTTTCAACCGACTTCCAAAAAGGAGGAGGTTATCAATTCGTTGCGTTTTTTTTTGTATGTATGTTACCTGATTTCTTCTGCTACCGTGAACCATTTTAATGAATATGGTCTTGTTTAATAGAGTATATATCCAGATTTGTGAAACTTCAAATTCTGTTGGTAAAGTAATGAATATGTGAATGAACACAAGCCTGCATGGAAATCGACCAATATCCCTAACATATTGGTCGATTTTTCAAAAACTCCTTATGGATGTGTATAGTTTTTTCACGTTTAATTTATTAAGGAAGATCTCTAGGTGATCCCATATAATTTTCGGCGACGTGCAACTTGCAGTTTTGCAGAAAATTCCAATATTGTTATCAAAAATTTCATCGTAGTGACATAACAGACATTTCAGCATAAATATCTTAATTCAAACGTAATAGTGCAGGAATTGTAGGCACTGAAAGGTTTAATTGCGAATTTGAAAATTTTATATGTACATCTCAAGCATATAGGTAGTAATGCATAGTATTTTCGGCTCCTTAAATCAATGAGCACCAAGCTCGTTTTGTTTGTATACCAGGCAAATACCTATTTAAATGAAAATTTTTCCATTTTACTAAGACTGTGCTTTTGGTGTCACATTCTCCTGACCTAATAAAAATTCAGTGACAACATATGTAAACTCTAAACTGCTATTTCGTGCGCTTATACACAGGGTGTTTAGTTATAGTAAACAAAATCACAAAGTGATAGAAGGAGTTGTATTGAAATATAGGATGGAGTAGAATGATAGTGGTCCTTAGGCAGCGGTATATACAGGATGGTTGGAATATAGGGTGGTTTGGAAGTTTGGTGGTATAAAAATGTTGAAAAAAATTTAGAATTAAAATTATATAGGGTGATAAAAAAACTGTTATATGACGTGGACGTAAACAAATCATATACAAGATGGTTGAAATATATGCTGGAGTTGAATTATATTTATACAGTGTGATAAAAAATTATTTATTTCATAGCCCATAAGAAGTTGCATAAAGTGTGGAGAGGAATTAATGTTACACAGGGCGATAATATAAAATGTTAAAAATGGAATAATTTATGGGGTAGCCCACAAGGAGTTATATACGATGGTTGAAATATAGAACGAATTTGACGTAAATATGAGATGGACCCTACTCCGTCCGATGATTTACAGAAAGCAGCTAACAAATTTATGCTTGTCCGTAGGCAGTCGTATGTACAGGATGGTTGGTACATAGGGTGGAGTGAAATCATCTATAGTTATACAGGGTTATAGATAAATGTTTGAAAAAAGGTTACGTGGCGGGGTCCATAAGACATAAATATATTTTGGACTTATTAAGTCAATTAAAGCAACAATTAAGTTTAATGAAATAGTAGATAAGTACGCAATGCAGGATTTAAGATTTGCTTTGCACCGTCTTTAAGAATATCACTATCAATAGATTGGTAGGTAATTAATTTGTACAGAATGAGCACCTTTTAATGTTTACATTTTTTACCTTCTGGGTAATGTGTTTTGTGTGTTGAATGTGTTATTTATTTGCTAGAGTTGTATTTTTGTTATAAATATTTTCAGCTTTTTAGTTATAGGTGGAAGTCGGTTATATATTTTTTTAAATGTTTTATTTTGTGTATGTTTGAATGGGTTAGGTTTACAAATTAACCAGCTAGGTGGCAATGGCAGTTGCTTTTAGAACATTTCTTGACCTCCTCATAAACTTTTTGTGAGTATTTGAGTTGGTTAGATTTACAATTTCACCTTTTAGTGTGCAACCGAGCGCAGGATTTTTTTTATCTCCTCCAAAACGACATGCTCGCTTTTTATAAAACTTTTTGAGTGAGTTTCAATGGGTACTTGGAAGGTTTACATTACAATTAAATCCAGTAGAATTAGAATTAGATTTAAACACAAATTTTTAAACTGTTTCAGAACATATTAGTAATAAAAGTAGCATTTGTTACTAAGATTCTCATTATATTCCCTAGGAACAATTAAGAATTGACTTTACGTTTAATTAATATTTAATTAACTTCTTTTTGAAATTGTTTACTACTCAACAGATAATTCTAACACCAAATAAAAAATAGATACCGACAAAGAACTGGATCTTTTCAATTAAAAACGAGAACCATATAAACACATTGAAACCGTATATTTACGTAACTTGAAACCTAATTAACTGGACACCTAATGTCAACAAACTTTTTATAATCACCGAAGGAAACACTAACTTATTGTTTACGGCCAACTCCGAAATACTTTTGCCGGCTTGTTACTCGTTGCTCGGAAGTTCCAAGAGAATTTGATACTCTCCCGGTTTTCGTATACGCTGCGCTGTCCCGTGACGTGAAACTCCCTACGAAAGTCGAAGAAGCAGCGAAATCCCCACGGAAGGAATTAAATTAGTTCCTTCGCAGTTCCACGTTATACGATATGTAATAGTATTTCTGATGGCTTTGGTTTTCCACAAAATTGAATGAAGTAACCCGATAGTCACTATGTGTCGAATTTCCATAAACTGGAGTTGTTCGTCGTTTCATATGGGAATTTTATGACTGAAACATGAAGTTTGAAATAAATTTTGTTTTGTATATCTCAAGTTTCAAGTGTACTTTACTATATCACTCAGCTCTGCGTATCACAGTCAAATGTTAGTTTGCTCTTGTCACAAGTAAGTGGAATAATCACTTAGTCACATGAGGAGTCTAAACCATAGAGGTATTACTTAAATCCAGAGTGCGTGAGGTATGGGCCCCTGTACAAGTCGAATCATAACGCTATATGGAAAAGAATGAAAATCGAGTAGAAGTATCTGTCTCTGTCGAGAGCTGCAAACTATAACTAGACGTCACTTGACTGAGACAAACACCAAACCGAAGCGAGCTTAGACAGAGTTACATACGTCCACTAGACTTTCTGCTGTTTCTCTCAGTCACGTTTTACTCGGTGCCTGAAATACTCTATATTTAAATATTATCTCTATTAGTTAACCTCGGGATAAGAGGTAATAAGCTGGAAAGTTAAATAAACATTTATTTTGGTATTATAAGCGATGTGTCAGGAGTCTTACATGATCTCGTAACCGTGTCTTAAATATTAAAAGTCAAAAGTGACAAGAATCTGTTTTTCCTATCGGATAAAGAGTTTGAAATATTCAGCAATTTTTGTTTTGGGTATATTTCTAAACCTACTGCTAAAACGAGGAGGTTATCAATTCGTCTGCATCTTCTTTCATGTATGCTCATCGATTACTCAAAAAATTTTATAGTTTCCCAAATGTCAGTTGTGTCATTTTTACTACTGTTTATGAACTTTCTGGAAATAAACCCACACTTGTACAAAATTCTATAAATCTTGATCCAGTTTAGGTCAGTCCCGTTGTCAATGGCAACAAAGGCAGAAAATGTAAAATTTTAAATTAAAGTGTTTGACAATATTACGTGAAGTCCATAAAGAATAAAATTTCTGTTGTCAAATGGAGGGCAGAGGGCCATATTATTTATAAAAAAATATATTCAAGGGTGAAAAATGATATAAATTCTACTCAGATGTCAACAACTGAATTGTTTTGTTGTTAATGCATCCAAAATGAACAATAAGTAAAAATAACAGAATATCAAGAAAACCTAAACTCGACACAAATATAAAATATCTCATAAATCGTTAATTATTACGAATGCCAAAAATAATGGAAAGGCAAGAACATCGACATCACATAAATACTTAAAATTGTAAGAAAGTTAAAAGATGTCTCAAAGTCTCAAAAATTTCAAATCTCATAAAATGAGTAAATGATTAAATTGTCTAAAATGCCAAAAATGTAAAAAATATCATAATATTAGTCGTTGTCACTAAACGATTGACAACGACTCCAGACTCGGAGTTGAAACGTCTCCATACAGAGATAAGTATTACACAATATATTACTTATATACAGGAATACTGGTTGATCATTTTATAGACATCTCTTTCTCTCAGAAAAACTGTGAAATTGCCTTACTACACTTTGTTCTACATATACAATTTTTAAATACTTATCTGTTACAGGAAAAAAAATTTGGAGGAGAGAAAACCCAATGAATAGACAAAAAAAATGACAAAAATGACTAAATGACAAAAATGACAAAAATGACAAAAATTACAAAAATTACAAAAATGACAAATAGTTTCTAAATGATTGAGGAGGTAAATGATTATTTTGAATGTTCATCTGGGATTTTCTCTCCTCGCAATGGTTTCTGAAAAATGCAGATAAGTTAAGTACTTGAATATCAAGGTGTAGTATCTAAGAGCAGTTTATGGAAAATGCCCGGAACACTAGTTGCCCTCTTATAGAAAAAACTCTCCCGCAGGATTAACTGTGAGAAAGTAGACCTACAGATTTGTCAACTAGTATTCCAGTATAATATGTTGTGTATTTTGTGTTGTACTTATCTGTTTTTTTGTGACGTTTCGATTCCTTATCAGGAATCGTTGTCGAACAATGTTTGTTTAAATGTTTTGCACTATATTCGCTTGACTTTTTTTGGTAATGTCAATTGACTGATTAATTGACTTTGAAGTTTCCTTTTTGATGTTCATTCGTCAGAAGTTGTTGCCATGCAACTGGTATCTCTACAGAGGGTGTCCCGATTTCTCCATTATTCAACAACATGCAGACACTTTCTTTGATTTTTCTATTTTTGGTATGTAGTATTTTTGTCTTATTCTAGTCAATTTTGTGTGTACCATTAACTGTGAGTACATGATTTGCCTATCTGTCTATATGTCTTCTTGAGACAGAGTTATGTTTGATGAAGGAAGTTTTAGAACAAAACGAATACCCAAGAAATTTCATAAACAAAACAATTTACCAAATCGAGAAAAAACAAAGAAACCAACAAACGACACAAACAATACACAATATTTCCAATTTAAATAACAACACACAAACTGATATTAACTCTACAATTATAAACGTTATTCCTTATGTTTCCGGTTATGCCTCTCCGAAAAAAATAAACGTATTGGCAATAAATACCAAGTAAAAACGATTTTTAAAACAAATAATACTTTAAGATCAAATTTGACAAAAACAAAACCTGAAAACGGTACTCAAAGTTCCAAAAATTGTGTGTACAGTGTACCTTGTGCCTGCGGAAAAACAAATATACAACCGACAGTGAGGCAAATCACTCACGGATAATGGTACACACAAAATGGACTGGAATAAGACAAAAATACTACTTAAAGAAGAACATACCAAAAAAGAAAAATCAAAGAAAGTGTCTGCATGTTGGATAATGGAGAAATCGTGACATCCTCTGTAGATATACCGGTTGCATAGCAACAACTTCTTCAAAAAAAGTCAAGCGACGAATATAGTGCAAAACATTTAAACAAACATTGTTCGACAACGATTCCTGATAAGGAATCGAAACGTCACAAAAAAACAGATAAGTACAACACAAAATACATCCCAACATATTATACTGGAATACTAGTTGACAAATCTGTAGACCTAATTTCTCACAGTTGATCCTGCGGGAGAGGTTTTTCTATAAGAGGGCAACTAGTGTTCCGGGCAGTTTCCACAAACTGCCCTTAGATACTACAGCTTGATATTCAAGTACTTAACTTATCTGTATTTTTCAGAAATCATTGCGAGGAGGGAAAATCCCAGATGAACAAAAATGACAAAAATGAAAAAAATGACAAAAGTGACAAAAATGACAAAAATGACAAAAATGACAAAAATGACAAAAATGACAAAAATGACAAAAATGACAAAAATGACAAAAATGACAAAAATGACAAAAATGACAAAAATGACAAAAATGACAAAAATGACAAAAATGACAAAAATGACAAAAATGACAAAAATGACAAAAATGACAAAAATGACAAAAATGACAAAAATGACAAAAATTTAATTTCAGTTATTACATCATCTACTTTATTTGCATATTTTATTAAATGCACTTTTTGTTGGAATTGTTTCTGTTGAATTTTCAGCGAATATTCTTGACCCTTTTGTCGTTTTCCAACCAATAATTCGGTTTCTTTTTGTAATTTGTCATCCAATAATTTTACTCTTGCTCATTTTACCCTGTCTCATCTAATAATTTCATTAATTGTTATTGCTGAATTTTTATTGCTCTATTAAATTGGCATTAAGCTTATTCAAAATTTCTTCACCTTGTCCATCTTTTCTTTGACTCTTGTTTTCACTATTTATTGAACAATAGTTTTATTATCCCACTTCTGATTCCTCTTTCTTACGATTTTTTTTGTATATACAGGGTCCTCCCAGTATATACAGCAGTCATAGCTTATCGTCAAATACCTAACTGTCAATATTGAGCCGCAAATGAGAAAAACCGGCCATACATACCCACAAAGGTTGCTCGTAATAATATTAGATAGACTTACGATGACAGACATAGAATTTCCAATACTATCAACATTTGCAGAATGGACTGTAATTGGATAGTTTCTGCAGTATAACTCAACACTATCCACATTTCATTGACTATGTGCTCAACGACCAAAATGAAAACTGCACAAAAATCCGTAAAAGCCGCACACGTAGGAAGCAATTTCGGATTTCCCGTAAGCTTTACAACCTCCAACAACGAACATTCATGTAAGCTTCGTTAATAATCTCCGTATATAAATTTTATGGCTGATGGCATATATAAAATCCAGAAGATTTATACCGTTCTACTATAAAGTTGTATATAAGTTACACGATCAACGTTAGTGTATATAATTTCATACTACTTGAAGATTATATATTATATAATTAAATAAGTTCACGTATGTTATAAGTGTGTTAAAGTTTTGGAAGTTTTACTCAGCGGAAATAACACCGTTAAGAAGTCTGATGAAATTTCCATGGGAAGATCTTGTTATAGCTGCTGACGATGCTAGTAGATGCAAATTACGAATATTAAAACTTTGACGTTAAAACATTTCGGTGGGTATTCCCTAATTTTAGTATAGTAGTGGATATTTAAATGATTTGTTCGATTTGGGAAAAGCTCGTCATAAGGCAATTCAACTCACATGAATGAAATTAAAATCATCTTTGATGTGTATCTAATAGAAATCTCTGATAAACAATTGTTCAAAATTCAGGCGTAAACTCATAGTAAGTAGCCAAATTACAAATCACTAGTTATTATGTACCCACAATGTAACATTTTCATTTGCTGTTGTTCTGTTGTTATTTCTTTGAGGGTAAAAAATTTAGAAATGTGGTCTGAACGGGATATGTCTTCCCCTCAAAAAGGCAAAAAGGTCTAAGTGTCAAAAGTGTTAGTAACGTTAAAAATGTCAAAAATGACAGAAATGTTGAAAATGTCAAAGTTGTCAGGAATGTCAAAAATGTCTGTAATGTCGAAAATATCAAAAATGTTAATTAATGTCAAAATGTCAAAAATTTCAAACACGTCAAAAATGTCATATGTCAAAATGTTTAAAATGTTTAAAATGTAAAGAATTTCAAAAATTACAAAAATGTCAAATACATTAAAAATGTCAGAGATTTCAGAAATGTCAATGAGGTCAAAAACGTGAAAAATGCAAAAAACTACAAAATGTCAAAAATATCGAAAAATGTCAAAAAGTAACAAATCTGCAAAATGTCAAGTCACAAATTTGAAAATTGTTAAAGTGTGTTAATAGCAAGTCAATTGTGTGAATTAATCATTATGTCTTACGACGATTAAAAGCCGTGCACCTTATAAAAATAGTTAATTGGAGGTTTGAGTCAGCAGGTAATCTATAGCATATCGCAGTGTTTCAAATAGTAGTGAGAACAAATATGCATCCTTGGTGGAGGATGTTCAAGAGTCACGATTCGTGCTCAAGACCACCTTAAAGGCGAAAAGAAACATCGTGACATATTAACAGCTTCTTCAAGCAAACTACTGCAACAGTAATTTCCTGTCAGAGCTCAGTGACGTGCATGAACATATCCTTCGCGACAGACTGTAAACATTGTCGAGACCAAATTTCGTTTAAATGCTAGTGATGGTGTGCAAGAGGCTATTTCAGTGGATTGGAAGTTGCAATTCCCAACCGAGTGAAATAGCCTCTTTCCCTCACTCAATATAAGAAGAGCGTTGCCAAGGTACAGGCTAAATGCTGATTGGTTCCGCCATTTTTTTACCTAATTTCCGTTTTAATATAGCGACGGGAGAATAGGTGTTTAGTGTTTGTCACTGTGTTGCCAGATCTGATGATTTAAAGTAAATCTCACGATATCTGTATAATGTTATCATTTTGGTATTCTTAGTTAAATTTTATTAAATTTAAGCCGTAAAAATACAAACCACCTACAAATATTATAAAATGTTGACAACACTATTCAATAGTTATCAGAAGCTTGCAGCATCAACCTGATTTTAGTTGACAAATTGCATATTACAGAATTGCTGTTGGCGTACTTACGATAGTCGAGGAATTTTAAAATGAAACTAACTGCCCCAATTAGGTTTCAGAAAATTTTTAATAACTCTATTATCAATATTTTATTTTTTTTAATACAAAATTGGTACGTACATAAAATTGTTTATTTTTTTTACTTTGTAGGTAATTAATTTTAATATCATATTTAAAATCTATACAGTTCATGCGTAAAAGGATATAGGAATCTTCTCTTAAGCAACGGTACCCTGCCGATGATTTTAAAATCGCATCCAGCAGTCTATATGACGTCGCGTTGGAGTCAAAATTTAAAATTCTTAAAGCTAAACACATATAAGGGAGTAGCATTTTCGTATCAGTAATTAGTTTCAAATTTTAAGACCTATTTTTGTAATACAAATAAATAACTGAATTGGATATAAAAAGCCTGGATATATTATCGAACATGTGTAACCGTTAAGTTCAGCTATTATGGAGGAGATGTAATAATGTTGAATTAATTTAGATCCATTATTTTTATCTTTTCAACAACAAGCATTTATCCATTGTTTCGCAATAAAATAAATCTGACTCATTTTTTGGTAAATCAATATATTCAATGTTAAACGTTACCTTTAGTATTTCGGTTTGCATTTTTCTTAGTAATATTAATAAAATTAATAATAATAATAATAATATAAGGGTATCGTGTAATAAATGTTTTGACTCCAACATGACGTAATGCGCGCAACAGTTCGAATTTGAGTTGACAAATCAGCATACCGTTATAAGTGTATCGTGATACACTTGCATAACACACAGGGCATCTTGTTGTTGATTTCGAGGTTGATTCTTATTGGTGGAAAATGAGACGAAAATAGCCAGGGCTTCCGCTTGGCACCATTCTCCTCATAGGCACCCTGCCCTCACTATTGTCCTCTCATTCTACTCTTGGCAGGCTACCTCCAGAAATACAAGCTCTATGTTAATACATGGGTTAAACTTCATTTATGCAAGGCCGTTGCCAGAAAATTTGTTCGGGGTGGTTTGGACAAAATTTCCGGGTGAGGGGGGGGTTGGATAATTTTTTTTGATTTGTGGTGGACTGATTGGTACTGTAAAATCTGTATTTGTATTCATATATATATATATATATATATATATATATACAGGATATATAAAAAAGTATAAATATAAAAAAATTTATTCTCATGAAAAAGATGATTATTTGGTTAAAATTGAATCTTGAAACCCAATATTCCAAAATTTGGGGGGGGGGGGTTGAACCACCAGACCCCCCCGCTGGCTACGGCCTTGCATTTATGTCAACTTTCATGCGACTTTCGTCGAAAGTCGAGTGATGGAGCTGCCGAAGGATTTCGGGAATCGTGTCCCAGATCGAGTCACTAGTTTTACATTGCTTCATTCGAAAAGATACTCTATGCGATTAACCTAAGTACAAGAGCACATAGAAAGAAATAAACGAATATGTAAAGCTACGCCATGGACACTAGTAGATTTTATCTGAATATAACGCAACAACTAATATTTCGAACAACACTTATCGATCGAAAAATGAAGACGCCCCTTTAACGAACAAGTGAAGCTCGTAATTCACTTTCGCGGTGAAACATTCCAGACAAACTTTCCGAAAACTTTACATCGAAAATTACCTCAACGCCAATCGGAAAACTCTTAAGCACAAGAGGGAAAATTATTTGCGAGCACAAAAGCGGGTAGCAACTTATTTACTTCGAAAGAGATTATCAGATGGGAAAATTAAATTGCGTTCATTTTGTCGGACGGCATTCACAAGAATTTCCCGAACTTTTGAATGAACCGTTCAGTCGAGTACCTCAACTTCCTCATTTCGTGTGGGCCACATAAAAAACGGCTTGTTGAGATTGTCTTAAAGTTGGATGCTTCGGGAACATTACGAAATATTTACAGCATTTACAGTTGAATTAAGTGGCAGTTGTTTTAGGTCGTTTAGGCGAAATTTGGGGAGTTCGTGGTATTTGTTCGAAATCAGAGTGTTAAATTTCCGGAAAATTTGTTGTAAGTGGTTAGGATTAAATTCTGGGGGAATTTCAGTTTGCCGAGAAGATGATTGATTGAAGTTCTCCTCAACTGTTTATGAATGTACGCATATTGTACATAAATCTTTGAGTTTAAACTTTTAATCGACTTCAAAAAAGGAGGTGGTTCCCATTTCGGTTATATTTGTTTATATTTTGTTACATCATAACTTCGTCAATTATGAACCAACTTGGATAATTCTTTCTTTATTTAAGAGAACATACTTCCAGATTGGTTCCAGACATTTTTCAACAGCTTTCAAGGTGAAGGCTATCCGTTCGTCTGCATATACAGAGTGTAAACCGTATGAATGCAAATATTTTGAGGAATAACAAAACAATTGAAAATAAACCAAATGAAAATGTTACGAATTTTGTATCCAGTTTGACAATCACAAACATTGAAAAGACTTCTGAAACATCAAATGTACCTACTAAACAGATCACATGGCTTTACTAATCACTTTGACAAATCACTTTTGTGATAATTAAAAATAAATTGGTACTACACCTCAAACTGGCGGAAAAGATCTTGCACCATTGCGAAAACTCACTTTCTTTTGCAACGAATATATTTGTATTGTAGTTTTTGTGTTAGTTTTGTTTACATTCTAAAGACTAATTTGTCAGTATGCAGTTTTCGTTGAAACGTTTATTTATAGTGAAAAATGGTAGCGATTTCTTTGTCATATTGAAAGATAAAGACTATTATGTAAATAGTCTTTATCTTTCAATCTTATAATACAATTTCTGGAAATTTTCTACCAAAAATTGGTAGTTAGGACGATATATATTCCAGAAATATGTCTCAAATATGTTATTTATCGACATCAATCGAATTCTCCACAAAATAATTTTAATAACTGAATAAAAATTACAGGTGTTCATGTTTTCGTAGCCAACATTATTTCTGTAGGTGTTTATGTATTTCTTGACAACGCGATGTTGCCGTTTTGACAATAAATTACTCAAAATGTTTTTTGGATTTTCTTGGTTGTGAAGGCCCTTAGACTATAGTGGTTCAAGTTTTACTATGTCACAAAGACTCCGAATCGGGAATGCCTTTCAATGGAGTTCTTAGGATAGAAGTCGTACGACAAAACTCACGGCAATCATAATAACTTTTTTCGACATTTTATCATACAGTATTCTTCCCTCAAACCCCAGATGTCGATTAATTTTAAATTCAGCTGTTTTTAGAAACTACTTAAATACCTACATATTTGAATCTGCAAACGCAAGTCAAAAAAGTTTTCGACGAGAAATAATATATTGTCTTGCATTCAATAGAACAATTTCGAAGTGATAGTGTTATAAAAAAAATATCTAAACCTTCTGAAATATACCGCTAAAACTACAAAACTTATTACCAAATACTTAGTAAAATTAAATTGACAGTTAATTAAAATCGTGGCAATCATCAAATTAAATTTGTTCAGTCTGGAAGCTTCTGATTAACCACGCAAGTTCACACATGTTCAAATATTGTTGCCAAGCCACTAAATTTATGTATCTGACATGTGCCACTTCAGTTTGTTGTAATGTTAAAGATTAAACGTTTAATGAATTTGTGTTTACCACCTAATTTTGATAAATGAGTAAATTGGGTAACACTATGCGTATGTGAAGGAATATTAAAAACTTGTTTCTGACGTATGTTAAAAACAGAAAGAGGTTTTTAATATTCCTTGGATTATTGGTAAAATGACGACGTTTCGAAAGGGTCACATCTGTCATCATCATTGGTCAGGTCACATAATTCCCATATTCGTCTGCTTTACGCTTCTCGTTACTTGAATACTATTATTTACAGTAGCCGGCGCGCTGTTTTATAGTTTAACGGAAATTTTGGGTTTCAGTGAGTTCGTTTAGACTGTGAACGCTTTTTCGCGATCTCAACTGCCTCTCTTACCAGTCTCGATTTCGGGTGTTCTATATTTACTAGTACTTGCATATTCTCAAAATCTATTCGACCAAAGAGTTTAAATTGGTTTCGTTTGAATTCCTATGCTAGCCCAAATATTCAATCTCCGGGATTCGGAAGATACATGGTGTACCATCCACAACAAACAAATCACAAGGACAAATTGCACGTATAAAGAAACTTACACATAAAGAAATCACAAAAATTAATTTACAAAAATATCAATGAACTCATTCACTAGCTAATAACTACAACAAGAGTAAATGTGGTAGACACCATAAATGCTTTCTTAAATCGGTAACCATGACATCAATGTCCGGCGCTTTTCAAAGGCTGAGAAACGTGGGTGGGAGATAAAACCTCACTTTCGGAACAGATGGTTGACAAAATGCATTCGAGTTTGAGTCCAAAACTTCTTGGGGTGTCTCTTGTGCAGCTCTGGCAGCTTGTAAAATATTCTGATTAACTACATCATCCATCTCATGACTCAAAGGAGATTCATAAGTGCAGCAGTGACCCATTTTATTATTACTATGATTAATAGTCATATTTGTACAAACGCCAGTCTTGAGGTGAGCCTCACTTTCGCAATGCGTTTTCATGTCCAAGGAATTTTGAAAGCATTCGTCATTGCAACATTTGCATTCGTAGCCGGTTTGTACTATTCGAAAAGACTCGCGGCTTTCTTGAGAGAGTTTCACCCGGGAAAGCGAGTCTGCATTTTTTGCAGACAAAGCAGACCTTGATGTCGATCTCTCTCACTGATGGATCTTGAGAGCATTGATACGAGTCAAAAAGCTTCAGAGTCGTAACTCCAGGTTCGGAGTTACCTACAGCTATCTGCTCGAGTCCTGGTACGGGAAGCGGTGTCTAGAGGCAGTCCTTCGGTGCCCCCGTTAGCTCCAAACATCATATGGTGGACATACTGATTCTGCACTCCATAGTTGGCGTTGTTGCGCAATCGTTATTGCTTTCTTATGGAGTTCTGGTGTTCATCACGTCTGGCTTGACATCTTCTGTTATTTTGCCCCACATAGGTTTTGTGTCAGTCTGCACATGGAATCTCATATACTCCCTGTTGTTCCAGAGGGATCCTTGTCCACGGATTACTCAAAACCAAGCTGATTTTTCTGTCTGGACTGAAATTAGTATCAATATTGTGCCTACGTATAATTCTCGCATTACTGTCCGTGGTGCCTCATGTCCTTCGTCTTTTGGTTTCGGGCTTGACTTTAGGGCTCTTTGTATACCGTAAATCTCTTTTGTTTTAGACCTGTTTTTAACTTTGAAGACGCGAGATGTAAGACCGACATCTAGGTTTTTCGGGAGAATTAGCACACAGAGGTTCCGAACCTGGAGCCGTTCCGTGTATTTGCTGTTCTCCCTTAACTCCTAGGACAGAATGCATTGCATACTCTCTTCGAAGTGTCACTCCTTTGTACGCAAGACAATATATATATAATATATATTGTTTTTGGTTAGGGAACCTTTATCAGTTGCGCATCCCACAATTGAATGTTCTCTCGAACACTTCTTTATGTATTTGATATATTTCGTTAAATTTGAAGACGCGAGATGTAAGACCGACATCTAGGATTTTCGGGAGAATTAGCACACAGAGGTTCCGAATCTAGAGCCGTTCCGTTGCTGTTCTCCCTTAACTGATGAATGTTCCCTAACCAGAAACAATATATATTATATATATTATCTTGCGTACAAAGGAGTGACACCTCGAAGAGAGTATGCAATATCTCTGACAGGTGAAGTAACCTGAAAATTTTATCGTGACATTCTGTCCTCGGACATTCAATTGTGGGAAGTGCAACTGATGAAGGTTCCCTAACCAGAAACAATCATATATATATATATATATATATATATATATATATATATATATATATATATTGTCTTGTGTATATAGGAATGACTCCTCGAAGAAGTTTTTAACTGTCAATTTTCTGTTTGATTGATTGATGTTAACCTGGTCAAATAGTTTTTGTGATCTAGTTACTAAAGTCTTGACGACGTCTTGCAGCTGAGTTCTATTAAACATCGTAAAACTTTTTTTTAATATAGGTAGAAAAAATATATTTTGTTCTATAAATCAACACCTTTGTATGCTACAAAAATTAAAACTAAAATATCTGAAATAAAGT
The DNA here is from genome assembly GCA_034190945.1 of Octodonta nipae. Classification (NCBI taxonomy): domain Eukaryota; kingdom Metazoa; phylum Arthropoda; class Insecta; order Coleoptera; family Chrysomelidae; genus Octodonta; species Octodonta nipae. The sequence continues at coordinate 13,372,101 of CM067221.1, read as the reverse complement.
ATAACTCCAAAACCTTTCAGAGTATTTAAATTCCACTGTCAATTCAACTAAATAAGCTTTACAATTGTAATAGAATTTTGGAGTTGAAAGAAATATTACGAAACAAAATCGATAAAGCAATTCAAACAAACCATTTTCAATAAATTGCTTTTTATAGAACCGAAAGAGAGATGATATCTTTCTCATTTACTCGACTACATAGAACGGAAAAGAATAAAGTTCCATCGATTTAGCTAGATTAACCGTTCATTTTCCGAAATCACTTACTTATATCCAAACTGCTCGAGAAAATGATGTTTCGTCTTATAAGTGGTAACGAAGCTCATCTGGTGTTCATTTCATCGTGATGAAAACCAAAATTCACCATTGACTGTGATCTTTAGACGCTGTGCTAAAATTGGAAATGATAACTTGTGCGTGTGTAACTAGCAACACAGAAACCTTTGACAAAGTACTTGCAAAATTTATGTTGTGATCTTATGCTTCACTAACTTGTGCTCTACACTATATTCTGCTTGAATAGCTACGTAGGTATTTCAGTTATAGGCGTGTTTTGTCACGAACGGTGTTCTATAATATTGGCATCACGTAATGAACTAGGCTTTATCTCTTGTCTTAGCTGTCTTTTGCTTGACGGTATCAGTAATTCTCTTTATTGTGAATTATACATATAAAAGCATGATTCTATAACTCCAAACAAGGTCTGAGCTGTAAGAAGTTTTTCTTAACTAACGTTATAAAAAACACATCAAGAATTCATTTTGTAAATGTTTTCACACCATTGTTTTACTTGAATCTATACATCCGTTGATAGAGCAAAATTTAACTTATTTTCTGTAATAAAATTCAATAGCAATTCGCTTATAGTATCACGTCAGTAACCGTTTATAGATAATATTATTATTGCTAAGATTTTAACAGAAAACTTCATAAAAGTAAACGGTTTAAATAACAAAAATCCGTAAAATTACGAATTTCTTTTGTTTTTTTGCTTATATATAATGAAAAGTAATGAAGGAATCGTAGTGTAGTCTACAGAAAAGTTGTAGAAAATAAGAAATCCTTCTTAATCAGTGTTTATACATCCTGACTGGATCATTTTTTTTTTATTTTATGATATTAAGTTTATATGGGCTCACGATGGAGACTATTGAACAATTAGTTTTTGAAGAATTCGAATTTAAGTAATTTAGATGAAAATCTATAAACACTGGTTTTGAAGAATTTCCGATTGTTTACATTTTTTCTATTGACGGCATTATGAACAGATCATCACTTGTTACACTATAAGCAAAAAACGAAAAAAAACGAAAATACCTCATATTTTTTGGGATTTTTAAGGCTAAAATAATTTACTTCTACGAGTCTGCTGTTAAAATTATATCAGTTATGACTTATAAATTATTATTTACGTAATGGCGTTTGCAGTTTGCTGTTGAAGTTTATGTCACTTAAAAACCTCAGTAGACTGGTGTACTATGACAATTTAATTAGGTTAACACGATCTTTTTGTTTTCTGAAGGATACTTGTGGTATAATTGTCAATGTCTAAGTGTTTATTGGGAAATAACACCACACTTTAAAGGAAATTGCTGTATATTCCAAACGTTTCGGGGTCTAGATCAGACCCCGTTGACAATGGCTAAGAAACTACGGATTAAAAAAGTACAATTCCAAGATGTAAATTTAAATATTTGACAATGTTTATTATTTGATTTTTGACGTAACTAAGAGAATTTTATTTGTAATATACAGGGTAGCACAGAAATTTCTAAATATCATATAATCATAAAGTTCCTTTCAAATTGGAAGAATTTGAACGGGAGATCTTCAGAACTTTATGTGGCGCTCCTAGGTGCGACTTTCTTATAAGATAGTGCATTCGCCAAAAATGCGACCAAAGAACTTTGTTGATTCAGTGATCCCATTAAAGTCATAAGGGAAAACCTAGGAAAAACCTTATGAACTATCCCGATATTGGGTGGTTCACAAGGACATGACCATTAGCAATTTCCTCCTTAATCATCGGCAACCAGGAACGACTGAATTCTACGGAGGTAGTAGCGATACAATCGTTTTCATTTAACAAAATTAAAGCAGACTCTTTTAGTTTTCTTTTGGTGTTGTGTTCTTCTTTGTGTAATATAACTGAATTTTGAAACTGTATTTTATGACCAAGGTCCCAAGCATGTTCACAAATTTTGGATTTTTGAAATTGTCGTTTTTTATGTAATTTTTGTGTTCGTTTATTCGAACATTCAGAGGTCTAGAGGTTTCCCCAATATAGAATTTATTACATTCACACGGGATTTTATAAATGCAATTTTTTGTATTTTGAGTTGTGTTATTTGGTTTGGTTTTTGATATTATTGATTTTAGTGTATTTCTTGTTTTAAATGATGTTTTGATATTATATCTTTCCCACTCTTTTTAGTCTTTCTGATAGACCCGGTATGTATGGTATAGTTATTGTATTAATGTGATTATCTTGGGAGTCAGTGTTGCTTGGTGAAGTTTGATGTTGGTTGTTAGGGATTGTTTGGTATTCCATTTTGTTTAACTCGTTATTAATAAATTTATTTGGGTAATGATTGGCAGAAAGTATAATTTTTATAAACGTTTTTTCTTCATTGAATTTATTGATATTAGAACAGATGGTTTTTGCTCTGTCATATAGAGATTTAATGATACCTCTTTTTACTGAACTTGGATGATTAGACTTAAAGTTGAAAAATTCCTATTAGTTTCTTAGATACAGGGTGATTGGTGAAAAATGCGTAAATTAACTTCAGATTTGAAAGTAGTGCATTTTTTCTGCTCTACAATATGGTGTCTTCAAAATTTATTTATGACATATGGTGTTCTGGTCATCACTACCACTTATTATTTTTTTAAATATGGACCTTTAATTTAATTACTATATATTACAGGGATATGTTTACTTACGTTTCAACCGAAAAATACATAATCGGGAAATTTACAAAAGAATCCTTTGTACTGTCCTGTCTTTTAGATACATTTTTACAAAATTAGGCTAAAGTAACACAAAACTTTTAATAGTTTTATTACACATACTTTTATTTAAAGATAAGTTTTGAAACATTTAACTAAAGAAAAAAAACAATTCTAAGTGAAGGAAATGACCATCATTGCGAATTTAATATTATCTTTTATTAATTCCTTTTAACATTCTGGAACATTTCAACAAACAGCCAAAATGCCAAAACTGAAGGAAAAATAGTCAAAAAATTCAAATTGGCCAAAAAACTAAAATAATAAAAAATGTTAGAAATGTCAGGAATCCCAGAAAGTCTGAAATGTCAAAAATGTCAAACATGTTAAAAATGTCAAAAATATCAAAAATATCAAAAATGTCAAAAATTTAAAAAATGGCAAAAATGCAAAAATGTCAAAAATGTCAAAAATGTCAAATGTCAAAAACGTCAAAAATACTCTCTTCGAGGTGTCATTCCTTTGTCGAAGAGAGTAAAATCTCTGACAGGTGAAGTCTGAAAATTTTATCGTGAATTCTGTCCTAAGGAAAAAAATACACGGAACGGTCAATTCGGAACCTCTGTGTATATCTTGAAAAAATGTCGGTCTTACATCTCGCGTCTTCAAAGTGTCAAAAATCTCAAAAATGTCACAAATGTCAAAAATGACAAAAATATCAAACATGTCAAAAAATGCAAAATCGTCAAAAATAGCAATGAAACGTCCAAAAACCTAAAGCAAAACAAGAAAAATGGAATATTAAATGTAAAAAATCTCAAAAATATCAAATATTAAATCCGAAAATAATGTATTTTTAGAAGCGGTTGTTGTCATATAATATTAGATAACGAGTGATGATGTTCACAAAAAAATTACGGTGTGTGAAAGTTACCAAATTTAAGAAATAATAAAAATTGACCTAGTACAGGATTTTTCAATTACATTTATAAGTACGTATAAAATGAATTTATCCTTTACTTTGGGGCCTCATTGTATAAACATTTTTTTTTGTAACTCGACTTCTCTTTAAGAGTTCTACCAGCTTTTAAAATTAATCAACTTTGAAATTATCCCGGATATTTAATTTTCCAACCAATCAAGAATCTAAATTAACATACTTCAATTTGCAAACAGGCACATCAAAAGACATATCCATGAAAAACGTATCCCCATGTACGTTTGGGGTGCTTTTGATGATGACTTTTGCTAAATACCATCGACCCTGGGACTCGATTCGTGGAATTCAAATCAGATTACATCAAGTTATTAACATGTTTCCCAAATGTTTCCACTAAATATAACCAGAAGCAAATTTACTGCTGTCGAAACGACCGTTTTGGGACAACAATATGTCACATCTAAATTGATGTTGATTTAATAGTGATTGATTTGTACCCTAGAGCTTGGAATATGATGCTATTATGAGGATTATATTGTAATGGGATTAACTAGAGACGGTTGTAAATATTATGACTAAGTTGGTATTACTGCTGATTGACTATCGATTGTTAAATTACTTTCCCATGTAGGCAAACCTTTCAGGCAGTAAAGGTTTTATGTCTTTCTATGGGAATATCTATTAATTTGTTGCATTTTTTTAATGAGATTTCAGTGGATATTTAACATTGTTACAAAACCTTGTACACCTCATGGTAAATGACAGAATAAAAAATCTTTAGTCTACTGCAAATAAATTAAATCTGCAGACTTTTATTTTTTGATAAAAAACATATAAATTATTTGTTAAATATTTACGAACTTCCAAGTAGAGCTAAGTGGTTGAAAATAGTTAACAAAACATAACAGTAGACAATAAATAACACATTCACGGTTGTTAGGAAACGATACACAAAGTAAAAAAATGTAAACAAAATAATAATTCATTGGGGACTTCAACATTGATATATTCAGTTATACTGAAACTGAGTGGTATGTTAATAACTTATTACAGTTTATATATGTAAAATCTCTTCCGTCACTAGAAGAAATGAATTACGGGCATGTATTGGCAACATACTTTATAAACAAAAAGATAATGATCATTTAATAATGAACATAAATATTGCAATAAACTCCTTGGGTTCAATTAATTAAAAACTAATATTGACTGCACTTTCTAGAACATTTATTTACACGTAAAACATCAAATATCTCCAACAGCTGATTCTATACAATAACATCGAAACCAAAACAATAGATAAGCTGAACGCACTAAACTAACTATGCTGAAATTATTCTTGCTTTATATAGCGTACGAAGAATTTTTTGGGCGTTCTACCTTTGTTCGCACAGCGTCCAGATTTGCAGTTTTTTCCCATCCCAACCTTCTAGCCCTTCTTTTTTACTATCCAGCGATTGATGTTTAATTGGGATGAATAATGCTTTACGTTGTTTTCGCCAGGGACGGAGTGGGATACATTTTATAACACTGCCCTCCCTTTAATTCTGATTCACCATATATAGTAAATTAAGAAGTCGGTTACAAGATTGTTCCGACTTTTTGCAAAATGGAAAATTCCCTGTCATTGGAAAAAAAATTAAAAATTATGAGACCAATCTGAAAGTATATTCAAATCAAATGTAAAAAGTATGATTGAAATTAGTTCACAGTTCCGGGGGAACTAAGATAACAAAATCTAAAAAAATACAACCGAATTGAGAACCTCCTCCCTTTTTGAAGTCGGTTAAAAAATAGCGAATAGCCTCTCCACACATCACCGTTTTTCGGACAAATATAGCAAATATACGAATACGCTACGCCAAATGAAGTACCGCCATGAGAATGGGTACGAAATTCGTAACATTTGCGTTTGACAAAACTATAGCTCTTAAAAAATTCTATAAGGTTTTTTGATTGATTGTCACAGGAACTGTTATTATTAATTGAAATTATAATACTTGCGAACGGAGGTTTTCGCGGCCAGAGTCATAGCTGATTCTGCTTTTTCCGGATTTGGACCGCGACATTTTTTCGAATTAGTTCTTTAACCACATTAATACCCAACATTCAAACATCAAATTCACTATGGAAATTGATTTCAATGGATCCCTGCCCTTCCTAGACGTGTTGATTTAATGGTTGCCAAATGGTCGCCTGGGCCACTCTGTATACAGAAAACCAACACATAACGATAGATGTCTGCACGCCCGGTCCCATCATCACCCATCTCAGAAACGGTCAGTCCTGAACTCCCTGGTGCATCGAGCTATATCCATTTCCGAACCCAAAAGTTTGAGGAGGGAATTAGCTTGGGTTGAGGGTAGTCTACTAAATAACGGCTACAAGCAAACGAGAGATTCGCAATTTCCATTTCACGTCACCAACATCCCCTTCCTAAGAAAGAATTGTCACCTAATAAATCAGTCAGGGGTGGTAACTCAGATAGGCAATGTTGGTCCAGCTGTCGGTGAACTGTAAACGTAGCCCCCTTCAGAAACTCCTCCAAGTACTATTTTTTGACAGTTAATCGAATATATCCAAGTGACACAATGTGATCTTCTTTATCGGCCCTTAGTACATGTAAATGGTGATTTTTGTTTTTTGTCATTGTCTTTGTCTGAGAAAGTTGAAGTTATTAATTTTTTTTTAATTTGTGGTAGAATTTTGTATCGATATCCCATTCTTGCAGTATTCATACATCGTTTTAAGGTACTGTATATAGCCAGAAGCTACAAACTAAATTGTATTTAAAGTATAATTTAATAATCAGTTTTTTTAGGCATTATTTTACAACCAACAAAAAGTGTCAGAAAATATGGCTTCAAAGAATAAACATCGAAAAACTTTACATACTGTTTATTTCATTTATGTTTAATTTCAGGTTATGAGAGAAGTTCATGAGACAATTTTGTATATTCTGTAGGAAAACAACAAACCACTGATTATTACCCCCATATGATTGACAGGAAAAACCAATGAAAACTACCAAGATAATGTGAAAGAGATAAGCTATTTTTTTTAAGAAGCTGTGATAAAGAAAAATAATATAAATATCCCAAATCAAGATACATAGAGCTATAGAGTTTTAGGTATGGGCGTTAGAAGTGGCAGTGTGCAGTAGAAAGAGAAAGACAATATCAGAAGCGCTTGCGATGTCTCTACCCTACCAAAAGGCTTTACCATAATGACCAATCAGGAACGACACGCGTATTCGCTCTCTCTTTCTATTGATATTACATTAATTCCGCTACTTCACGTGCTCTATAGTATTAACCTCTATGGTTCCAACCCTGAAGTGTCAGCTGGATTATAGAGGTATGGCAGTAGTGTCAACTGACGATGATCATTTGTATTGTCTTAAGATGAAACCTGCAGCTGAGTCACAAAACCAAGTACACACGGGTAAGCAAATTTTAGTGCTTGTTGAATAATTCATAACATCTTGTATTTTTATCTTTTGTAAATAAATTAATTTAATTTCTTTATTGAATTTCATTTATTCTGATGGTATATTGTCTTCTAAATGTTATTTGTGGCATATTCTTGATTATTTTTATGTGTTCTTGGGAAATAACACCACAATCGAAACAAAAATCTGTATATTGAAGGTTTTTCCTTGAATATACAGATTTTTGTTTCGATTGTAGTGTTATTTTCCAAGAACACATGAAAATAATTCGATGGTACAGCCCCCTGTTGGTGAGACTTGGGACCAGAAACTGCAGATTCCTTCTTTATAGTTGGTGATGATCTGTCAAATTCAACAAACGTCAAATTTAGTACTTGAAGGACTTCTGAAGATGCTTATTATGCATATTCTAACCTCTCATGGGACAAAATGTGAACACATTTTTTTATAACATTGAGTTGCCCATCTATCTTTATTGTGTGATCTGTGAAATCAGTAGCATATTTGCCATATGTCAGCAAGGTCACGGATAGGATTGGGAAGCTTCTCCATAAGCACGAGGTGAAAACAGTCTACAAACCACTATCCAAAATCTCACAAATGTTACCCTCTCCAAAGGATAAACAAAATCCTCTTTCATCTAAAGGTGTTTATTCCATTCCATACGCTCGTGTGGGGCAGTATACATCGGTGAAACAGGTCGATCTATAAACACTCGCCTGGGTGAACACAAACGTTGTTTGAAAACGGGCCTGCTTTCAAACTCTGCTATAGCTGAACATCATCACGAAACGGGCCACCAAATCATCTTCGACAGTTCCTCTGTCGTGGCCAAATCTCCGTATTATTTCACCAGAAAATTCCGTGAGGCCGTTGAAATCGCCAAAAATCCCAAGAATTTCAACCGAGACAAAGGTTTTGAACTTTCTTCCATTTGGCGATCTTGCGTCAACATTTCCACAAAATAAATCACTTACATTATCCACTAATAAAATTCCAGGAACGAATACAAAATTTCATCACAATCATAAAATAAATCCATTAAGTGCATCCTACTCTTCTTTTACCTGAAAATTCTGGGGGGCCAATTATTATTTCTTCGTACCTATTACTCATTTAAAATTTTGTACATCATTGTGACAAGTTGAATAAAAAGTGAAGTTTTGAAGTGTTCGTGAGAAAAAGATGAAATGAATCGAGTAGCCGCAAGGTAAGTAATATTTGTTTTGTTTTTTGTCTCATCCTTGAAAAAGTCCCTTATAAGTGTGGGCGAAACGTCGGAAAACTTTGTTTATATCCCGGTTTAGGTATACAAATAAATTAATTCGAAAAAATGAGGCGGTCCAAATCCAGAAAAAGAAGAATCAGCTAATTATAATACTTATTGGCGAAGGCGTCATAAAAATATTCTATTTATTATTTCTTGCTTTATAATCTCGAAACTAATTCGATTTTTGAGATTTTCAACAGATATAAACGCCAGCACGTAACATTTATCCAGTATTTATTTTAGCATTAATAATAGAAACACACGGAAGGTGAATTTTTATAGCTAAGAGAATATTTTACATCTAAACAAAATAAATCAGCAAATCCAACAATAGGTGTATCCGAAATGAAATAACAGAAACCTCGTATTTCTCAAAGTGAAATTATTCCGAAACCCATCGACTTCGCTTTATTCCTCCCCAAAAAAACAAAATGAAACAATCAAACTTCGTACCTTATCAACTTAAATCCGAAGTATTGCCAATGACAACTTCAAATGAAATTTTCATCTAATGCTCGGATTCGAAAGCACGAATACGATGAAAGTTTCCACCAGCAGTTTAATAAATTTCAAACACTTCCCATCAACGTTTGTTTCAATAAGTTTGATTTTCGTATTCAACGAATGTCACTAACATCGAGGAATTATTTCAACGTTTGATTTACACCGTGAAAGTTTTACTTGATGGAAAGGTTACATGTTGAGTACATGTATGTGAAGTTTGGGAAATTATACTGAATTAACTTTTACCCACTTCTTCCGTACATAAACGGAAAAATTATAATTTTTATTTAAAACGGAATCGACTTCAAACGAATCAAAATGAAAACAGTTTAAACACCCTGTGTATTCAATAACAGTTTTCTGACATCTTTTGACAGTTAAATATTAGAAGTCTATGTTGCTGAAAACTAGTATGTTTTGTGTTATAGAAAAATTAATGAAATCACTTCTGAATCCCCCACTATTTGTATTCTGAATGATAATTTTGGCATCTATGGTTTTTTTTTTGGTGCTTTGGGAATAACTGTTACGTCGATAACAAAATTAATTATTTTTTAAAAATATATTTTTACTTAAACACTTTTTCAACTTTTACACTTTGAATTAAAATTATTACAATTAATTATGCCGAGATTTTGCAGTCGAGGGAGAGAGATCAGAAATTAACTAATACAATGGATGTGCTAATAATCTTACTAGTATCGTGAATGTGCTAATATCAACTCTCCTACAACTTTACAAAGAATTTATAGGTTCTGTGATGCTGACTAAGGTGGCCTTAATAACACGTGCAGATTTACTTGAACAATAGAATATTATTAGCTATTAAGCTCACCTCTAAATAAGCAATTTTGGGGTAAACAGAAATATCAATTACTTGAAAGGAAATATTATAGATAAGTTACAATGTTGCACAAAGGGGTCTTTCATAGTGACTCACGTAACATAACATCACATTAACTTAAACGACCCTTTCAATTTTTTAATTTTTTTGTTCATTTTTAGGGTTCCGTATATACAATATACGGATACCCTTATAATATCACTCCGGATTTCTGCCTCTGTCACATCACAGCAATTTTCTCCTAAACTACTGGACGGAAACGGTTGAAATTTGGTATGAGCGTATAGTTTGCTGACCCGATCAGGGGTACATTTCGTAATAGAAGAAATTTTGATTTTAGGGGTACTTCTGGGGGGAAAAACTAAAAAAATCGACAGTTTCCCCCCCTGATCTCCGAAACTACTGAGCCTAAAATTTTGAAAAAAAATGGAAATATAGAGCGTTGCCCGAGCTTTACACGAAAAATAAGGAGAAACCATTAATATTAATTTTTGGAGGCAAATTATGGAATTTAAAAAAATTTAAAAATAAAAAAAATTTCAACCGCATCATGTAATACATCAAATGAAAGGTCTCATTCTGGGGAACACAAATATATTTTTTTCATATTTGTAAAAAAATTAGATGAAAAGATATTAACGAAAATATACCAAAATTTTGAAAAAAAATAGAAATATAGGGTCTGACCTGAAGTTTACTGGAAGAATAAGGAGAAACCTCTACTTTTAATTTTGGGGGGAAATTACAGAATTAAATGGAAAATATAAAATTAAAATTGTTTCTAACCCATCATGTTATATATCAAATAAAAGGGCTCATTATGACGAAAACAACTTTATGTTTTTTTCATATTTTTTAAATAAATAATTAATTAAAAGATATTAACAAAAATATAAAAAATGTTACCCATTCCCCCCCCCTTATCACCTGAAACCATAAGCTGGAAATTTTGAAACAAAATTGAGGTATAACGCCTCACCTGAACTTTACTGGAAAAATAAGGAAAAACCCCTAATATTCATTTGGAGGGGGGCAAATTATAAAATTAAATGGAAAATAAAAAATTATAATTGTTTCTAACGGATCATGTAATATATCAAATCACAGGGCTCATTATGATGAATATAATTATAATTTTTTTTAATATTTTTATAATAAATATTTTAAAATATATTAAAAAAATATATTTAAAAAAATCACCCTTTCCCCCCTTTATTCCCCAAACTATAAGACCTACATTTTTTTACAGAAAAAATATGAAGAAATCCCTAATATTAATATTGGGGGCCAAATTATAGAATTAAACGGAAAATAAAAAAATATTTTTTTAACGCATCATGCAATACATCAAATAAAAGGGCTCATTATGAGGAATACAAATATATATTTTTCATATTTTTTAAATTAATTGTTTACAAGATATTAACATAAAGATATAAAAAAATTCTCATTTCTCGCTTCATTTCATAATTAGTGGTACTGGGGCTCACTTGAAATTAATAAGAAAAATTATTAGAAAACCTCCATAGTAATTTTAGGGACAAATTATACAATTAAATGGAAAATAAAAATTCAATTTTCAAACGCATCATGTAATATATCAGATAAAAGGCTGATTATGTGAATTACAAATATGTCATATTTTTAAATCATTTGTTTAAAAGATATTAACAAAAATATTAAACATCCACTTAATTTCCTCTTTAGAAACTACACTATTTAGATTTTGAAAAATATATTTTATTTCTATTTTTAAATAATTTGAATAACAGATTTAATAATTTATAATTTAAAACTTGACCTATTTTGCTATCTTTTTTAATTATTGGCTGATTTTCTACACTATTCTACAGTTTACTATTACTATTAGTAATATTGTGAGTGACATTCATCGGATATTTCGTGGAATCCAAGAAGTAGTTTATTTGGCGACTCGAAGGTAGTCCGAATCTTAGAGAATCTATGAAGGAAATCTGCTCTTTGACCTGCTAGAGCCTTCTGAGAAGAAATATATAAATACTGGAAGCCGATGAAAGGATTCATTCAATTTTAGATTGCCGTCTAATAAACAACAGGTGTTCAAAGTATATAGTTGTATTAATCTAAAATTAGTGGAAATCAATTATATTAACTTCAACTGTGTTTTTAAATTAGTCCAAGAACTAACAGAAAGAGAAACAAAAAAAATATTACAATATTTTTATGTTAAGTATTAGAAACAGAGCCGGGGAAAAACCTTAATCACGTAACTAGCAAACTCACGTAACTAGCAAACTCACATAGCGGTAAGTTTAAAGTCATATTCGACCCTTCAGCAATGCCGAAAAAATACTTTAATCAAACTGATTTTCATGTATCCACCAACAAAATGCAAAATCCATTCACGTTCAATCCAATTCCTTTTTGACTTATTTGATTTCTATTCCCCTTCAACAACAAAATCGTAAGTATAAATAAATGAGTCGATAAATATAGCAATCGCTACTCCATTTCCTATTGCCATGGTGGCAGGTTGAGATTTCCATCCACAACCACTCAAACAAATGGATTGAAATACCTTCAGACTCGAGAATAATCATAAAAAACGTTTAAAAAGAACCAATTTGGAAAATCCAATAGAAATCTACTGCACAATTACAAAAAAAAACTTCAGTGGAAGAAATCCACTCGAGTAACTTGTTATTTATTTGATACTATCTCTTCGAGATTTACAATCCATTGAATGCAAGATAATATATTGTTTCTTGCCTATATTCTAAGTGAATTTAATATTTTAACGCAAGATGAATGTCGCCATCTAGGAGTTTCAGGAAAATCTAGCTCGCACACTCAAAATCGGCCGTCGTACTGGGTGAACGGCCGTTTCCGTTATTTGAACGACATATATAAATAATTAATAGGGATTTGTAATTAAATAAAGCTGGTGGCGCCATCAAGTATGATAGATCCGGGACTCTAACTAGAATACTTCAAACATAGGTATTTGAGTCCATCTGTCACTTTTGCCCAATGTTTACAATGTGTTTGGGCCCCACTTCTGATACTATCTCTTCGAAATTTACAATCCATTGATTGTAAGACAACATATTGCTTCTTGTCGAGAACCTTCAGCTACGCTTGCCTCAGAAGATTGAAATCCCGAATAATTATTTATGTATTTAGTATATTTAACTGAATATATTTTAGCATAAGATGAATATCGCCATCTAGGAGTTTCAGGGAAAACTAGGTCGCACACTCAAAATCGGGCGTCGTACTGGATGTACAGTCGTTTCCATATTATTTGTACGACATACATAAATAATTATTAGGAATTTGTAATTAAATAAAGCTGGTGTCGCCATTAAGTATGATAGACCCGGGATTCTAACTAGTATACTTCAAACATAGGTATTTGAGTCTATCTGTCACTTGACACTTTTGCCCTATGTTTACAATGTGTTTGGGCCCCACTTCTGATACTATCTCTTCGAAATTTACAATCCATTGATTGTAAGACAACATATAGCTTCTTGTCGAGAACCTTCAACAGCTCCGCTTGCCTCAGAAGATTGAAATCTCGAATAATTATGTATGTATTTAGTATATTAAACTGAATATATTTTAACGTAAGATGAATATCGCCATCTAGGAGTTTTAGAGAAAACTAGGTCTCACACTCAAAATCGGGCGTCATACTGGATGTACAGTCGTTTCCATATTATTTGTACGACATACATAAATAATTATTAGGGATTTGTAATTAAATAAAGCTGGCGGTTCCATCAAGAATGATAAATCCGGGATTCTAACTAGAATAAATACTTCAAACATAGGTATTTGAGTTCATCTGTCAGTGTTGCCCCATGTTTATAATGTGTTTGAGCCCCACTTCTGATACTAACTCTTCGAAATTTACAATCCATTGAATGTAAGACAACATATTGTTTCTTGTCGAGAACCTTCAACAGCTACCCTTGCCTCAGAAGATTGAAATCCCGAATAATTATTTATGTATTTAGTATATTTAACTGAATATATTTTAACGTAAGATGAATATCGCCATCTAGGAGTTTCAGGAAAAACTACGTCGCACACTCAAAATAGGGTGTCGTACTGGATGTAGAGTCGTTTCCATATTATTTGTACGACATACTTAAATAATTATTAGGAATTTGTAATTAAGTAAAGCTGGTCTCGCCATCAAGTATGATAGACCAGGGACTCTAACTAGTATACTTCAAACATCTGTCACTTTTGCACTTTATTTTCAATGTGTTTGGTCCCCATTTCTGATACTATCTCTTAGAAATTTACAATCCATTGAATGCAAGAGACAACATATTGTTTCTTGTCGAGAACCTTCAACAGCTACGCTTGCCTCAGAAGATTGAAATCTCGAATAATTATTTATGTATTTAGTATATTTAACTTGAATATATGATTTTAACGCAAGATGAATTTCGCCATCTAGGAGTTTCAGGGGAAACTAGCTCGCACACTCAAAATCGGGCGTCGTACTTGATGTACCGCCGTTTCCATAATATTTGTACGACATACATAATTAATTATTAGAGATCTGTAATTAAATAAAACTGGTGGCGCCATCAAGTATGATAGATCCGGGACTCTAACTAGAATACTTCAAACATAGGTATTTGAGTCCATCTGTCACTTTTGCCCTATGTTTACAATGTGTCTGGGCCCCACTTCTGATACTATCTCTTCGAAATTTACAATCCATTGAATGCAAGACAATATATTGTTTCTGGTCGCTTGCATCAGAAGATTGAAATCCGGAATAATTATTTACGTATTTAGTATATTTAATTGAATATAATATTTTAACGCAAGTTGAATATCGCCATCTAGGAGTTTCAGGGAAAACTAGCTCGCAAACTCAAAATCGGGCGTCGTACTGGATGTACCGCGGTTTCCATATTTGTACGACATACATAATTAATGTAATTAAATAAAACTGGTAGCGCCATCAATTATGACAGATACGAGGCTCTAACTAGAGTATTTAAAACATATGTATGTGAGTCCAACTGTCACTATTGCCCTATGTTTCCAATATATTTGGGCTCCACTTTATGTATGAATTAATCATTTGTTGAAAAATATTAAATAGGCGTCTTTTAGTTGTTTAGTACTCCGAAAGGCTTCCATGTCATTATTATTAAAGCAACATCTGTCACGTGCAGTTTTCTCAGCTTCAAAAATGTCTCGACATTTTATTTAATTTTTTTTGTGGTTCATATTAATTGAACATTCACAAAATAACTAAAAATTTATTTTAGAATGGTTACAAATAAAATTTTCTTTTTATAACTGTGTTAAAAATGTATTATTTTATCATTTCTCGGTTTTTACCCAAACTATCACAACCGCAATACAGAGTGAAAGAATGAAAAAGTCGCATTATGATAATACTTATTTTAGCATAAAAATTTATTTTCATTTATATTTCAACTGATAACATCAAAATACTTTTATTGCTTCATATTCTGCAAGTTTTCTGGGGTAAATTTATTATTATCCTGTTTTTCCAAACTATGATCTAGATGAAAAAAACCCTGAACACCATTTATTCCACAATTCCTCATGTTTTTACCACTGAAAATGTATCTTTATTTAAAACCGAAGCTTAAATAGATTGTACATCTATTGCTGCCCAGTATACTATATCAACTCGGTGGCAATTAATTTTTTAGTTCTGTGTATAAGTGGTTGATTTAGGTTATTGAATTTTGATTTGTTATATGTCTGGGATTAACATGGAGGGCATTATTAAATCGGGTAAACCTGTACCCTTTTAGAAAGCTTATCATATGAAGAATATGTTTTGGTTGTTTATTGATGAACTGTCTTAAAAACCTTTTATTTCGGAGATTACGCCGAAATTTTAAGTACCGCTTTACTTTAAAAATCAAGAGGTCATTTGTCAGTTTTTGAGAGGAAAAAGTTTTTATTTTTATTTTTAATCGACTTCCAAACAGGAGGAGGTTATCAATTCGTCGGCATCTTTTTTTATGTATGCTCAGTGATTATTCAAAAACTGCTTGGGCAATTTTGATGATTTAAACGGCATTGTATTAAAGAATATTCCAGAAAGGTTCCATATAATTTTATATAACGTGAGATATCCGGTTTTCCAGAAAATCAGAAAAAACAGTAATTAAGGGACTACAGTTCCGTAAATTTCCATGAATCTACACTGTGTTCTCTAAAACTGCTCAAACAATTTGAATATTTTAAATTTTATTCTACAAAGAAATGTCCACAGCTTGATTCCGCATAATCTTTCTACAACGTAAAATATACAGTTTTCTGAAAATAGAAAATAATATGTGCAAAAAACGGTAGACATCAATGTAAATGTCAAATTTTCATCATAACTATCTAGCGTAAATGTCAAGATATGCCATGAAAATTTATCATACAGGGTGTTGGTAACGGTTTACATTCTACGTGGCTTACAGTCGAGTGAAATGGCACAAAATATCCATTAGTGTATCAAAAGAAAAATTGTTATATGAGCGATCTTTTCTATACGATATACAGTGGTAGGTGAGTGTGTGTGCCTACATCGAAATTTCAAGCAGTAAGCAAGGTGCGCAGTTGAAATATAGTGCGAAGTAAGTTTACAGTTATACAGGTGGGTTCAAAAAATCTTACAAATAGTTGTGATATTGCGTGTTACATAAGCAGTTACATATATAGGATGGTTGAATATAAGGTGGAATAAAATTAAAGTTATACAGTTTCCAAAAAAAATTGTATTGTGTGGCACATTGCGTATAAAAGATGGTTGAAATAAGAGTGGATTAAAATTATAGTTATATTATGTTTAAAAAATTGTTGAATAACCATATACAATAAGGATATTGGAGTTATAGGGCGGAGGATTCAAAAAATGTTAGAAGCAGTTGCATATACAGGATGGATGAAATATAAGGTGGAGTGGAATTATAGTTATACAGGGTGCTTGAAAAAAGTTATATAGTGTGGAACATAAGTAGTAGCTCATACTTTACATATGGGGCGAAGTAAAATTATAGGTATTCAGGGTGGTTTAAGCAATAGAAAAATAGAAACAGTCAATAGGGTGGAGAGGATTAATACTTACTAGTGGTCGCCCAGTGGTCGAAATTTGACCTTATTTCATGAAATCATAAAAAGTATATTTTCATAAGAAACAGAGTTGTGGAGAAATTGGAGAAGTAGATGTAATGACCAAAACTGTTCACTCATATTGACAAATCTATTGAAATAAAAAAAAAAATGTAATCAAATATCGGTATTTATTTTTGACAAATGAATGACCCCCCAAATTTTTGGCTGGAACCGCTCCTGGCAAAATATTCGATATAGTAATTGAAAGATTGTTCTTTGCAACCTAAAAGTCGACATTTGCGGTTTCAATCAAGTTCAGGAATATAAAGAAAAGAGAGGACCAACAACTCTAGGAGAACTTAAATATTTAATACATTCTCTATTGTCCGCTTCCTGACAATTTTTTACACAGCATCTTTGGGAAGGTTGTGATAATAATATATTAATCAAATAATTAAATTCACATCAAAAACAGAATATATAATATGAAAGTTACTGCAACGCGACCGAAAAATCAATACTGATCTACTACATTGACTATTTTACCACTAAAGAATGACAACGCTTACATGCCACTTCCAGAAGTACATGCTCTAAGAAGATATCTAACGATCGCTCCATATATAATTACTCAATGTTTTGAGTTTTGTCCGTCTGGCGGCGGCGGCACCAATATTATAAATTAATATTATCATTCTGCACTAAAGCTCGTCAGTAGCTACTAAACACAACCAAAATGAAGAAAATCCGTTGAGAGACACAGGAGAGAATGGTACATAATCGTTTTGTCTTTGCCTATTTATATTTAGATACAGGTCGGTTGCAAAATCTTGTGGAATTCAATTATAGTTGTTAAGGATGGTTCAAAAAATGATAGATAAATTACTTATATTGGGGTGACCAATACACAGAAATATATACAGGGTTGTTGCAATATAGGGTATATTAGAGTTACACTTAAAGAAAATGTTCCAAATAATAAAACAAATAAAAAGTTAAAAAATATGTGAAAAATGCAGAAAAATAATACAAATTAGAAGGATTGGAGGGTGAGGACAACAATTTTGGATCTTTGTATGATTCTACCTAAAACAGAAAGTTTATGAAACAAATTTAAACCATAATATTGAAGATCGGAAACCAGCGATAATTAATGTCGTTAAACGAAATCAATCCAGACATCCTAAGAAACGCTTATAAAGAATTTAGCAATCGAGTGGAGAATTTTGAAAGCTATAATTAAAATTTACTGCTGTATGACAATTTGAAATATTAGTGCTTAGGTAATGACGTTAACATCACTCACTCGGTTATTAACGTAAATGGCACTCACTAGATTAATCATAACATTTCCGAAAATTCATAGAGAATCACATAGAATTGACTATAAAATGAAGAACATTTTGATAAGCACAAGCAAGACTTTTTATCAACAATGACATTTTTCGCTAAAAATAAAAATATGAATTTTCTCATCTTGGACACCCCCATCCGTGGTCACAGAGTATAATCTTTTGCCGATTCCAAGTTCAAAAGAGGAGTACAAGATTATATATTATTATAATTTTGTTCAGATGCCTACATTTCCAGAATCAGTTTGGAAACCTGAATCTTCTACCTTGTACCTACGTTCTTTATACTCCCAAAGTTCTCCCACATCTGATACGGTTGATCAAACACACAATGTCAACAAAACAATTCTGGAACTTGATTTGCATGCGATTCCGAACTTCGAAGCTTCACTGATTAAAACCTGCCAGCATACTATCTTCTCTTGTTGTATTCAAAAGAGACGGTTTTGGCGTTCTATGACACTAATGAAAAGGAATGTATATGTATATCGAGAAGAGGGATTCTCTCTCTTAAAACGAGCCATGAAAACTCTCCTTTTCAAAGTTGATTAATTCAAAACTTACTTTAAAGGGGGCTTACTGACTGAGAGGTTGCCGAAGGATTAGTAGTTTGTTTATGTTTTGATAAATTATGTATACCTTCAGGAGCTTTTTGATTGAGTGATTTAAATTTGTGACTCAAAATTAATTTGAAACTTGATTTATTCCATAGCGGGGTTGTATTAGTAAAACGGATTTAAATTACCTAGTTGTTTAATCTGACAGAAAACTAACCTATCGTACTCATACAGGGTGTCCGGAAACTATCTGACCACGGCTCAATTTCAGCTTTCTGATGTTGAATTGACTAAACCAAACATATCTTTGTACAAAAGTGCTTGTATAAAAATATATGGCGCAATAAAGAAGAAAATTAAAGATGTAACATGAATTTCATGGGAAGTTAAACATTTCTAGAGTATAAGTTTTGCCAAACACTGTAGAGGGCGTGACTCCAACTGAATGGTTGAATTTTATTTGAAACATTTGTTTTGTGTCGACAAAATATATCGCTTCCAAGAACAACGCACTTAATCATTACTTAACACGTAAAGAGCCCTTTGTATCCTTTCGGATATAAGTAACCTTGATCAGTATTACGGATACAAAAGGCTGGCTGAATTAGATAAACATGTATAGGGGACATATTACGTACTTGTTTAATCTGTCAGTATAAAAACTCATATTTATTAAACTAGTAATAAAAAACCTATCATATTTAGAACTATATATTTTAACAGCCGTTTCGAACCAGGAGTTCTCGTCATCTTTGACAGTTCTAAGAAATCCTTGGATGTAATAAATTGAACACGGTGTTTGAACTTGATTTCGGTGACATCTACCGTCTAAGTAATTTTATATGAAGGCATACTATGCTATATATACCATACTCTTGACAATGGTTCGAGTGTTTTGCATATAGAAAACTTTTACATAAGTAAACTCAACTTAGGTTATCATACAAGGTGTCCGCATATTTAAACTATATCATTCAACGTATAACAGCCGTTTCGAACGAGTTCTCGTCAGAACGCTTCCTTGAATGACAAGTTCGAAATCCTTGGAGTGACAGTAAACAACATATATGCATAACTTTGACTCGAACCATTAGAATGGATGTTAAGCATGAACTTTCAAGAGGACAGTAATAACACACTTCTACGCAGCATAAAGACTTTTCAGCCAAACACTGTAGAGGGTCAGCTTTGTGAAGCACTTTTAATTTACTTTCATAGAGTCCTTGAATTTGAAAAAAAAATTAGTTGAAAGTAAGGATTCTTCCAACATCGATCTGGTGTGATCTGCTCTTCAAGAGTTGAATTTAAAAAAAAAATGGCCGAAAGAATTATTCCATAAGAGATTCTCAAATAGCCACCTTTAGGGCTTCCTATGCACTTTGTCGAAGCAACTGCTCTTGTAGCTATCACATACTTGAAGTCGACACGTGTCACCCAGGGATTTTTTTTAACGGGCTTAACGTGTTAAGACTTCTTAAATTTTGAATCAAATTACCTTCTGTTGGGGTGTAAAAACAAAATTATTCATAAGATTCCAAAATAGGCCACCTTTAGCTTCTATGCGAATGGAGAGAAGTCGAACGTGTGATCCACTGGGTGGAGATTCCAGGTGACTCTCCATTTTGGGTTGGCCTCGCGATGGCAATAGCTAAAGCCAGATTGTACCCCTGGGTGGATAGTCGGTTGCATTCACCCATGAAGAGCGTGGGAAGGTAGACGACGGCCGTTTGAGGTGTCGGACTGGGGGTCTCGTTCCTGGCGGAAATGACCAGTCTAGGATCCGATCAAATCCTACCTTAGTCCACACCTGTACCCACCGTACTTGTTGCGGTGGGTTGAGCAGGCCCGCTAGCAGACCAAGAACATCGTCTGCACATTAGAGGAATGGTCTTCGAGTTGATTCAGACCAAGAGGCGAGATGTACGCTATACCAGGCGCCTGTCGCGAACTGCGTAAGCTTTAATGCGGTGGGTGTAGAAAATGCTGTAACAGTGGCTAACACTGTGCTGTATGTGCAAACTCGAGCTTTGAAGATAGACTTCTCGAACGACCGAGCCAAACACAGCGGTGACCAGGATCTGAAGCCCTCGTTTGAGGTGCCGGGCGACTGCAACGAAAGTTTAACCTGGTACTAGAATCAGAGTCGCTTGCGACACGACGAGTCCTAGGGAACGAAAAGTGCATCTACAACTTACCCTGGGACTATGGAAGTTTCTAGATAAGTTAAATAATTGAAAAGCAAAGAGTAGTATCGACCATTTGTGGAAATTGCCTAAAACACTGGTTGTCTTATGAAAAAACTCACCCAGAATTAACTGAGAAAATCTGGGTAATATCCACTAACTGCACTTGGTTTGAAAGATCAGTTATCTGTTTACCTCCCAATCATGAAAATTCTTCTCATAACCCGTTATTATTATTATTATTTTATTATTGTTACGAGTATTCATCCGATAGCTGGTGCAATCGGCCATCATCCAATTCGTGGACGGGACATTCTTCCGATACTTCAGGGAATCCGAAATGTTTTTTCTCTCAACAGGCCGACCGCTGTTGTTACTGGGAATTCCCTAGAAACTTCCAGAACACATGAAAGAAGTTTCCCGATGGTTCGTTGACTTGCCAGAACAATACCGAGAGAAATATATAAGTACGGACAGCTGGCGATGGATTAGTATTCAGTTTTCGACGGTTGTATTGTTAAGTTAAGATAAATTGTAAATAGTTCTGTGAATATAAATTGTGTTAAAGTAATGGAAATAAATTAGAGTGAGTTGGACTGCGTTTTTTAAATAAATCCAAGAACAGAACTGAAACCGAGTGTGAAAATAAAAACATTACAGTCGTGACAGCGGTGGGATGGTTCTTCATCTCGAAAATAAACAACCAGTAGCTACCAGAGACATCTCTTATTTGATAACGAAAACATTGTGAGATGTATGATGGAAATAATCTTTCGATTCAGTGGCATCGACATTCTTGTATGCTGTCTCAATATTCGGAGCCCAGATTCGAGGACCGTTGACTGTTACTTCCACCAAACTTCCA
This sequence comes from Octodonta nipae, assembly GCA_034190945.1. Classification (NCBI taxonomy): domain Eukaryota; kingdom Metazoa; phylum Arthropoda; class Insecta; order Coleoptera; family Chrysomelidae; genus Octodonta; species Octodonta nipae. The sequence goes on along the minus strand of CM067221.1, from coordinate 13,350,085 downwards.
GTTTTCGAAATGGAAAGTCCTGCAAATATCGTCACACCAGGAAGGATTCTGGGACATTCCAGGACGAAATGGTCTTAAGGAGGGGGCAATGTTACGAGAATTCATCCGATAACTGGTGCAATCGGCCATCATCCAATTCGTCGAAGGGACATTCTTCCGATACTTATTTGTTTGAAGTTTCTGCTAATGGAGATATGAGTATGCCATTAAAACAAATGAAAATTCTTTAGAGGACAAATTGCTAGAAAATTCTATAAACTTGAAAGAGGAGTTAGAAGATAAATTAGCAGAAAATTCTAAAACCCTGGAAGACAAATTACTGGAAAACTCTAAATCCTTAGAAGAAAATTTGAAAGCATGTTACAGAAAAACTCAGATATGCTGGAAGAGTAAATATTCGAGAATGAGGGTCGGATGGAAGAGCTAAAGCAAACAATGGTCGAACAGTGAGTCAAAAATGAAACGCGGATAAAGGGCTAAAGCATATAATGGAGGGTGAGATCAGCAAAATAAAAGAACAGGTATTCACTATACAAAGGGGAGAAACTCAACCAAAAAACGTAAGCAGAAACTGTCCAGAAGTAGTGAATTCAAAAATTAGAGTGAGTTGGACTGTATTATTAAATGAATTCAAGAACAGAACTGAACCCGAGTATGAAAATAAAAACATTACATTACCATTACTTTGATAAAATGGCAATTACTTAATTTATAATTAGGTTGCAGTAGCATAAAGCCCCACAAATTCTAGAAACGCCACTGCTGAAAATCATTCAAAATCTTATTTAGATGATCGATAATACCTTATCTTACGTCTCGCTTTGAAACGGACGAATTTGTTGAAGGATAACAAACGACTTGGGTCCCTTTCTGTCCCGGTGCTTATTCATTCTACGTTTTCCTATACTTTCCTGAGGTTTCTCTTTATTCGGTAAAAGATACGTTCCGGTTGAACACTTTCGGCATGAAAAGACTACCAGCCCGTTCATGATTGATGCCTACAAATTTAACTCGGACGAACTGAATCTTTTTATATCGAAAGTCGGATAAAATTTTAAAAAAGGGTTTATAAGCATTCGTATTGATTCAACTGTTTTAATCGTTGCTTCTATTATGAGTGTTTTTTAAATCTTATCTTTCAATTATCATATAAAGATTCGGATGACATCACAAAAATCATTCCTGATCATATCTGAAAATAAAATTAAGCGCTCTTTCCATTTCGGAGGAAAATCTTACAGCTTTCTTTCTAACTATTTCCAGAAAAATTATATTTGCTGAGAGTTTGCGAGATTTTCCGCTAGTTTGACTTCCAAAGGTCAGTCAAGGTCAAATATTCCCTCTATTTTAAAATTCTGCGTTAAAAATTCGGGTTACTTTTGAATTTATGAAGCCAATTTCCAAAAACTGGGAAAATATCTGGTCTGGGTGATGCTACCAATAGTTGAGAAAGCAAATTCCTGTAACAAGAACTCAAAATAATTCATAGGAGCAATGAAAAACAATAATGGAAGAAAGAGACTTACTGGCAAGCCTTGATGCTGTATCACTCTACCCCAGCATACCAGTCAAGGAAGAACTGGACAACATGGCCATGGACGAAGATTTAGCTTACCATATCACAGAACTCGCCAACCGTTGCGTCAAAAACACATATTCATCTTTCGATGGCCATTACTTTAAATAAATTCAAGGTGATCCTATGGGATCCTCTCTATCTTCGGTAGTCGCAAATTTGTTCATGGTATACTTGAAAGTAGCTGCCATAGCAAACAAAAGTCTAAAATCAAAGCTTTAGTTTTGGTACGTTGACGAAATCTTCATTGTATACCAGGACTGGATAATTCCCTAATCTACTCCAACTCCATATATATCAATATACAATTCATGCTAGAAATAGGACAAAGCAAACAACTTCCTTTCTTAGACTTACTTATTCCAAGACACGGCCCAAGTTTTCAACACATTATCTTAAAGTCACACATACAAACAAATACTTGCATGGCAGTTCACAAGGTCCCGCCATATATCCAAGATGTGGCAAATACACTTATGTCACCATCAATACACGTAATAGATGCACAAACAAAAGAAAAAGAACTAGCTTTCTTGAAAGAGATACTACTAATAAAAAAAGACCATAACAACCATATCATGAAAAAGGCAATAAATAAATAACAATAAAAAAAGTTAAAAACCAAAAATAAGATACCACTGGACAACCACGGGGCATATAGCATATTGTGTTGAGACTGTCCAGAATTATACGTCGGAGAAACGAAAATCTACTCGACGGATGAGCACAAAATAAATATAAAAATCAGACTACATCAGCAAACACGAAACAGGACACAAAGTTGAATTTAGCAGTTGTGCCGAACTCGCGAACATCGACAAGTACAAAATTCGTATTATTAGAAAAGCCATGGAAATAGAAAACCGGGGTAATGTAAATAAAGGAGATGAAGTGCTAAAATTATCTCCCATTTTAAAGACCATCATCCCAAATGGAGACAAAAATGAAATGAAACAAAACAAAAGACACTTACAAGGAAATGATGTTTTATTATAATGGTAATGACTTTGTTCCTAACTGATTAAATTTTGGAAACAGTACGCAAGAATGACTTACCTATTCTGTCTAACTACTGGTCTTAGTTAATCAGTCTTAATCTGGCAAAACATTCATCTCGATTTCTAGTCCTCGAATTATATAAACTTGAACATTTATCTGTCCTTAAAATAGAAATCAAAAATGTAATATCTGAGGATCTCGTTGAAGTTCCAAAAGACAATATCAAGTACATAGGAAACTGTTAGTTCAACATTCGACGCAAAATTCCTGGGTTATAGATGATATAGCTCCAAATACATATAATGTGGCATATTAACAGGAGTATTTTTCAATTGCATCCCAACATTTCTCATCGAAAATCATAATTAAATTACCAGCAGTTAATGAGTAATTACTTTAACTAATTATTGGCTTTCTGACAATATTGGTCTTTAAGATTTAATGCCAGGTAAGAGAAAATTATTTGTGGCCGGGTATCTATGGTTCTAGACCATAAAATGCCTTAAGGGTGAACCTCATCAGTTAACATATTCTACTTCAGAAAATCTATGATATTTAATTAATTTTCTGGGGCCTGTTTTCTTGCGGGGTCATTTACTTAATCCTTCTAGATAAGACTACGATTACAATGTGAGACGCTTCTTTAAATCCTGGAAAACGTTTAGACTCCCAGGATTTACCCTTCCATTTGCATTTACGGGTAATTTCCAATATGAAGTCAATGCGGAAGGCTGATGCTATTATTCAGTGACCATAAAAACAGGTGGTGGGCTGCAAAGTTAAACACAACAAGACTTACTTTTATTTATTCAATTTTCAATTTACCAATTTATTACAAGTAGAATATTCCATTTCAAAAACTAATAACACATATTCTTTCTGTTTTGAGCGGTATAAAGTTTGAAACATTAACTTTTACTAGTGATTTCTCAAAATACACTTATCTTATAACGGAGTCGCCAAGGCAGCCTTACTCTATAGAGTGTATACACGGCAATGTATTTTCAATGAATAAGTGACTAGTTCCAATGACCTACTATCATTGTTTCGATCACAATCATTTCATTGATTATTCATGCGCACTAGCACTATTATCACACTCAATCTAAAACAACGTATTACTTACGCGATGTCTTATTTAAAGGCCATCCCAATGGATATTACTCTATACTATTTCTTACGCCCTCGAGTTTTACGATTAAAGTTGCGTAGGTTCAAGATTAAAATTTTGACCTTCTTGCTAGGCTACGCTGTTAACTAAACCTGTAGACAGTATTCTTCGATATTATTTAACTCTTTAAAACGGTTTTATGTTCGAATGTTTTCTTATTATCACATTATTTCAATGTTTGTAAAGGACAATTGAAAATATTTTGCAAATGATGACGTGTATTGTAGCTCAAAAAACTACAAACTTTAAGAACTTATCAAAGTATGTAGGCTTTCACGGCCAATGTCATTGGATAAACCGTGTTTTCTAGGCTATTTTGAAGTGATTTACTTGCTAACGTTTCATCTGCAACTGAGACCCACATCTTCAGCGGCGCAGACGAAGATGATATTTCGTTAACTGCTAGGAGGTGGAGCACTCGTATTTATAGGTAGCTGGGAGTAGGCTTGGGTCGTTCGTGAATGAGTCGTTCAAAACGAACGACTCTTCTACATGTGCCACGAATGAGAGGCACAGTTAAGTCAAATAGCTCGTTCAGTTCGCCATTAATAGAGTCATTCGGCTCGAGTGAGTCGAGAGTCATAGGATGTGCTAAACGTTCAACTTTCAAAAACGATCTAGACTCCTTGACTCGTTCATCGTTCAATCTTTCGAGCGGCACAGTCATCTCGGCTCGGAGCAGTGGAGAGAAAAGAGCCGTCAGCCGTTTGGTTCATGAGATGAAAGCTCAACAAATCGATGTAGGGGTATTTTAAATTTTTATTATGACAGGCACTAAGGCACAGGATTGTTATTCTTTTGCAGTGTTTTTGTTATATAAATTTCTATTTGGGTTATAAGTAAGCATAATAATTTTATTTACTGTTTAGAGGTTACCAAATAATACAAAAATAAAATTTGTATTTACGTAAATTAATGATCTTTAAATTCTGACTCAGCAAAACTTTAATATTAGTTTGAGCAGTAAACTAAACAAGTAGAGACATTACATAAATAATAGGAGATTAGGGCTGAACGACTCGTTTTGGTGAGCTTTTAAAAAGAGATTGAATGTATTGCAGTAATTCCCAAAACCATAATATTATTAAAAAGGTTTCAATTTTAATCTATTTCTGCAAATTTGTTTCATTTATTGTACCTGTAAATACGATATGCCTAAGCTTTGTAAATTCACATTATTGTTAGAAGTAGTAATAAAGTAGCGATACAATTGTTACAAGTACGTCTAAATAAAGTGAATTCAGTAATACTGTGTACTAATTCATCATATCTTCGTTTATTCCTGACAAAAGTTAATACTAAGTTTCGTAGCAACGGCCACAGGGATCTCATTAATGATGAAACTTGTTAAATGTAGTCTCATCAGCCTTGATGAATATTTGTATGCAAAGTATAAATAAATAGGTAGAATTAACTACTGCAGTTGCTGTTTTATAAAGATTTATTCTACCAAACTTTGCGGAACTCCAACATAAAGTATTAACTATGTAATTATTATTATATGGTTAAACTCTTTATAAATGTTTCTAAGTAAACTTATTTCTGTACTTCATAAATCAACGTTGCTATGGAACCAGAGGGTGCTTAGATAATATTACGACTAACAGAGAAACAAAAGTGGGTGTTAAGTATAAAATGATTAACGATCCATGGCCTAGACAGACATAAATTCACAATTCAGTATCTCGATATGTTCCGTACATATCGGGTAAGGTGATCCCACTTCTGATACGGTTCCCTCATAACCTTCAAAAGAAGTATTCATCTTGTTTATGGACTGTGGAAATACAAGGAGCGGTAATTCTCATGTCGCTTCTGTTCTGGAAGTGTCCGTAAAATCCAGATAATTTAAGATACTGTAGTAAAATTCCTAAGATCGTATTGAAGAAGAGAGATGAAGAGTCTTTGCATGCATAGAAAATATCAATAAATTTGAGTATGTATGTAAATAATGTATTATTCGCGTTGGTTGGATTGTAAAACAAATAATTCGAATTTCTTTTCATATTCTTTTTTCTGCATAAACAGACTCCTCTTTACCTAACACTCTTAGACGAGACATCTGTAGACCTTTTTTAAATTTTATATTTTCTGACACTTTCTAGACTTGTAATCCTGTTTCTTCTATCCCTACTATATCAGAACATTAATCTCATATTCAACACCACTTAAACATTTTAAGAGGAGTTTTTAAACAACTTCAAAAGAAGGAAGGTCTCAATTCGTCTGTATATGTTTATTATGCGATGAATTTGAATCGTTTAAACTGGATTCTATTAAGAAGTCCCATATTTTTTCAAGGACAAGCTTATGCCCTAAAAAATTTTTAACCGACTTTCTTATATAGTTACACTTGGTGAAGGCGATAGTATTAAAAATGCAAATGTCACTGTTGAAATTGAAAATAAATTGGAAGTAAATTAAAATAAATATCAAGATAGAGGTTCTCAATTGTCTCTATATACAGTGTTTTCATAAGTTGGATTCAAATGGAAACTTTCTTATGAATACTACGTAAAAAAAAGTTATTCTTCATAAAAAGATTTGCATGGTCTGAAACGCATACTGTAATCATTACATATCACTTTTTAAGTGCATATGAGCATTGTTGGCAAATTTTGCTTAAAAATGATGAAGTAGGTACCGTTATTTTTGATAATATCTAAAATTGTTATTAAACAGAATTAATTAGAATTAAAAACTGCATCTAATTATGTTATAACACTATAAATTGTATAATAAATATTCTTCTAACTTGTTCAACTGTATAGCAGGTTTGACTAGAGACTGACCAGTTGCTGAAGCTCTATTATGCACAGGTTGAAAGCAGATTCCGATACGTTGTCATCTTCTGGGGTTTAACGTCGTCGGCTAATGTTTTTATAGCCCAAAAACGAGTTTTAAGATCAATGAAAGGTCTTTCAAAATTTTATTCTTGTAGAGATATTTTAAAGAAACTAAGAGTACTAACATTTCCGTCATTACTCATATTAGAATTATGTTTACAAGTATTTACAAACAACGATTGCTTGAATGTAAAAAACAAACAGCAATATAGTTTTAATACAACTCGACAAAATGATTTTTTTATTCCATTTGGAAAACTTCAAGTTACAAAGCGTTTTCCCAGTCACATGGCTCCGAGAATGTATAATGCTCTTCCCGTGGAACTAAAAATGATTCCTACAATACATTTATTAACCGACTTCCAAAAAGGAGGAGGTTATCAATTCGTGGCGTATTTTTTTTCGCTTTTTTTGTATTTATGTTACCTGATTTGTTCTCCTGTGGTGCACCGTTTTGAATGAATATGGTCTTGTTTAATAGAGTATATATCCGGATTGGTGAAACTTCAAATTTTGGAAAAGAATTGTACTGGTAAAGTGATAAAATTTGTGTATGAACACATGCGTGCATGGAAATACCAATATCCTTAATATTTTAGTCGATTTTTCGATAACTTCTTATGGATGTGTATAGTTTTTTAAAGTTTAATCTATTAAGGAAGATCCTTAGGTGATCTCATATACTTTTCTGCGATGTGCAACTTGCAGTTTTGCAGAAAATCGCCGAAAATTCCAATTTTAGGCACTGGATGTTTTAATTGCGAATTTGAAAAATTTCTATGTACATCTCAAGCATATAGGTAGTAAAGCATAGTATTTTCGGCTCCTTAAATCAATGAGTACCAAGCTCGTTTTGTTTGTATACCAGGCAAATACCTATTTAAAAGAAAAATTTTCCATTTTGCGAAGACGGTGCTTTTGGTTGTCACATTCTCCCGGCCTAATAGAAAATTTAGTAACAACACATGTCATACTCTAAACTGTTATTTGGTACGTTTATACACAGGGTGTTTAGTTATAGCAAACAAAATCACAAAGTAAAGTGATAGGAGTTGCATTTATATGATGATTGAAATATAGGACGGAGTAGAATGATAGTGGTCCATAGGCAGGCATATATACAGGATGGTGGGAATATGGGGTGGACTGGACGTTTGGTGGTATAAAAATGTTGGAAAAAATGTGAAATTAAAACAATATAGGGTGATTAAAAACTGTTATATGATGTGGACGTAAGCAAATCATATACAAGATGGTTGAAATATATGCTGGAGTTGAATTATATTTATACAGTGTGATTAAAAAATTATTTCTTTTATAGCCCATAAGAAGTTGCATAAAGTGTGGAGAGGAATTAATGTTAGACAGCGCGTTAATATAAAATGTTAAAAATGAAATAATTTATGGGGTAGCCCACAAGGAGTTATGTACTATGGTTGAAATATAGGACGGATTTGACTCCGTAAATATGGGATGGATTCTACTCCGTCCTATAGTTTACAGAAGGCAGCTAACAAATTTATGTTTTTCCGTGGGCAGTCGTATGTACAGGATGGTTGGTACATAGGTTGGAGTGGAATTATCTATAGTTATACAGGGTTGTCAAAAAAGTTGAAAAAAGGTTACATGGCGTAGTCCATAAGGCATAAATATATTTTGGGCTTATTAAGTCAACGCGTACTAGTACATTTTGTTCGTAAAGATTTACGTGACACTTTAAATGAGAAAGTATCATTGTGTAATTTTGAGGCTTTCAATGTTACCTGGTTCTGTCTATTAAGGTTATACATACAAAATAAAAAATAAAGAATTAAAACTACCTGAGTTCCTGAATACCTGAATTCAAAAAAACTAAAAAGTTGAAAATAAAACATTTCTAAAATATAACCGACTTCTACCTATAACTAAAAAGCTAAAAATAATTATAACAAAATACAACTCTAGCAAATAAATAACACATTCAATGTTGTTAGGTACCTACCCAGGAAGTAAAAAATGTAAACATTAAAAGGTGCTCACTTTGTACAAATTAATTACCTACTTTTCTAGTATATTTTTGAAGTCGGTGCCAAGCAACAATCAAGTTGGATGAATTAGTAGATAAGTGCGCAATGAAGGATTTTAGATTTGCATTATTTAGAAAACAAGTTACTCAATTCTATTCAACAGTAAACGAGACTGGTCAAACTAATAATTGTTGTTTAAAAGTAAAATACCTTATTTTTGGTAATATCGAAAAAGTTAATTAGATTTGAAAACTCGATCCAATTAAGTCATTACATGAATAAAAATTGAAAAAAAAATATTAAAAAACGAATTTAAATAAAATAACTCAACTAAAAAGCGTGATTTTTTTTCTGAAACAATTAAATAGTTTTTTTGACTAAGTTAAAGTAAAGTAATTTGGGAAATGCATGGGTTCTTCTTTGTAACTTTGCTATTCAACTGGGACAGGGAAAATGTATTTAATTGTTGTAATTTTGTTTGTTACTTCTTTGAAGTCTGTTTTTTTAATGTATTTATTTTATTTAATCCAAAGAACTTTTTTAAATTTATTTATTTGAATTTAGCAGCTGTCTATTGTCCATGGCATACTAGTTAAGCTAAATTGGTCTAAATTAGCTAATTTAATTAGGAATCCAACATAACTCAACATTTGTATATTTAGCAATATAAAAATTGAAATGTAGGTACTAACAAGAATGTTGCCAGGCATACCTCACTTGCAGGTTCTAATTTGAGTATGGTATTAGCCTCAAGTGTTAACTACAGATGCAAGGTTGTTCAAACAATTTTGTCATTATTAATGTCATCCTTGATGATTGGTAACTAGGAACGGCTGAATTCTACAGAAGAACTAGCGATACAATCGCTTTCAGTTAATAAAATTAAGAAGACTCGTTCAACTTTTATTTTATATTGCCATCTTTTTTGTATAATAAAGAATTTTGAAATTGTACTTTATCATCAAGGTTCCAGGCATGTACACATATTTTTGACCCTGTGAATGGGCGTTTCTTTATATAATTTTGATGTTCACTTATTCGAACATTTGTAGATCTAGAAGTTTCTCCAATATAAATTTCGCAAGGAATTTATTTGGTTTAGTTTTTGTTTAGTTTATCTTCATTTGTAGCAATTTTAAGGCGACCGGATTTTGACCGTTTTTTAACACTACCCGTATTTCATTTAACGTTTTCAAATTCTAGAGACTATTGATTTTGAAATTGTTCTACGAGGGAATGTTACATTAAAAATACTACATGCATTTTGTAGACATCTCTGTTTGCAAAATCAATTATCAGTAACAACGTTGGTCTCTGTTGCTTTTAGAGATGGGCAGGTCCGGATGGACATGCGTGTCCGGACCTGCATCCGTAGTGTAACTGATGGATGTATATCCGACAGCAATTCGGACACAGATCCGCGGACCTGTCGGAGTGGCAAGAAACGCATACAATGAGCGGTAATGGATATAGTTTTAGAGATGTCTAGGTCTGGAAGGACACGGATCCTCGGACCTGTGTGAATGAAGGATGTGCATCGTTACCGATCGGCGGAACCATTTGTTGATATTATACGCGGGAGCGGCATCGAAGCATGCCATGAGCGCTACCGAATCAATGATAGCGGACTGGGAACTGCGGATCAGAATGAGGGGAACGGTATTGCCTATAGTTTGATCATATAGAAGTATTGTCGGTTCATGGTTATATATTTTTATCGTTTTAGTTGTCAAATATGACTATTTTTATTTATAATGATTATTTTTGATAAATCATTACCGTTTTCTGTTAATTTTATTACATAAAGAGTAAAAAATAAGAATTCAGTGCCATAATGTCTTGCTAGCAGTATTACAATTCCACACTCTACTTGCAGTCCGACTCCGGTAATCACAGTTAGACACTCCGGCGGACACGGGTCTTGGATGTACATCTTTGGAACTGGATGCATATCCGGATCCAACTCCCAATTATGTGCGGACCTACTCATCTCTAGTTGCTTTATCCATAATTAAACATGTAATGAACCCGAACAATGTTTTTTTAGTCTGTTTTTATTAATTATTTTCATTTACTTCGTTGTCCTGATCAAATATATTCCTTTAAAACATATACCCCTCGAAACGCCCCAGGTTTTTTTTTCAACATAATAACAGGCCTCTGTAAACCAAAAGGCGATTTCAATAATTAATGTTCGTTCCACCTCTACAATCGTTGAAACTCAAAAAAGTCGCACCGCTAACAAAAGCTTTTCGAATTATTAAAAGTCATGAAAAGTTGACAGTTGCGGGTGAACAGAGAGAATTCTTTGGGTTGTACAAAGCGAGCAATATTGAGTTTTCTGTTAAAAGTTGTTAAAAGCAAATAGCAGGAAAATGGATGGCTTGACTCGCGAATCGCTTTTGCCAGTGGCGACTCGTTTTAAATTTATGTCTGTAAAGAAAATACTTTTAGAGGGAAATGTTTGTAATGAAATATGAGCATTTGAATGATTAAATAAATGATATGAGAGAAATCTTGACTCCAGTACTCTAGACTATGGCAATTTGTTAAAAATTACAAAACACTATTAACAAACCATTATGGGTTCAAACAAAATATGGGGACCAAAAACTCATTGAGTTATACAGTGACGACGCGTGTTTTGGAACAAATTCATTTAAAATTCAGGTGTTGTTTTTTTGGAAAAACGCCCGAACTCGTCGGTTTTTTTTTTGGACTGCGGTTTTTGTGATGATAAACTCATTTATACAGGGTGAACCAGAAATAAATTGCGACTATCAACTTCATTTTTTTTAAATGGAAACTATTTCATTTTTGAATTCTGCATTGGATTCTAAGTATTTTTCATGTACAATGTAAAATAAACAAGTGTTGAAAACTCCAGCATTAAAAATAGGGTTTCCATTCATGCGACTAAAATACCGCCAACAATCATAAAAACCAGACTTAAATAAACAGGTTCAAACCAACAAACACCTTATTTTTACCGTTACTTTCTTAACTTTTTTCGGTATAGGACATTGTACATGAAAAATACTTTATCTTTCAATCTATAGAGCCTCAAAATTCAGACAGTAGATTATAAAAGGCTTCCCTGAAAGTTTATTAGTAAAATAAAACTCTAATGTTAATTTTTGGGGGCTAAATTAGAAAACTAAATACATACATATGTATTCTTATAAAAATCAAGCGAATCTTGAAAGTGCACTTGACCAAATTATTATTTAGTTATATAATATATAGTAATGGAGGCATCGTAATACCGTCTACAGGAAAATTGTAGAGAATAAGAAATCCTTTTTAATGAGTGTTTATACATTCTGATTAAATCATTTTTTACCGAGTAAGCTGAGAAAAAGTGGTCAAAATCAGATTTTTACAAAAATTTATAACTTTCTGGTAACTAATACTGGAATATAGTCATCGTCAAAACGATAGTTTATGATGTAAAGTTTATATACGCTCACGATGGATACTATTGAATAAGTAGTTTTTGAGCAATTCTAATTTAAATAATTTAGAGAACTATTTTGCACATGCCACCTTATTAACGAGAATAGTGCGACCGGAATATACCTACCAAAGATATTTTTAAAGTTCATAAATTCCACTTCAATGTTGATTTTTGGCTATAATGCCGAGAAGTTGGTTTAAAATAATAGTAAACATTGCATTAAATGTAGGAATATGCGACAGCCAGCCAGCGGTGTACTGTCAATAGCTGTCAAGGCACATGGACGGATCTAGGATTTTCTTAAGGTGGTGAATGTATGAAACTACTAAAGCATTGCTTTGATAAGCACAAGTTTTAAAGAAAGTAGGGTGATTTAAAGAAGTAACAAAAATAATAATTGAAATTATATATTTCAGCAATGAAATAAGATTGAGATATCTGAAACCTGCTGACCCCGATCAATAGAAAACTTTTGTAGAATCTAAAAGTGACGTCACTATGGCACTCATAAGTCGTATCGACCGCCATAGGATGCCAATCTTTTAGATTCGAGCCAGCCTTGAGGTGGCTGCAGCAAGCCACTCACGATTTAGCGGAATGGTGCCTTCAGTGGAAGATAGCCATCAACGAAGACAAAACTCAAGCCCTTTTCATCAACGGGAGAAGCCGCACGATCGTTCCGACAGGAAACCTGACCGTCAACGGCAGGCAAATTTTATGGAAATTCAAGTGCCTTGGAGTCATCATCGACAGGAGGTTGACTTTCCCGAGGCATGTCCAAGAGAATCCCCTAATAGGAAGAGGAAGCAAGCTGGGACTCTTAAACAAGCTTACTCTCATCAAGAAAGTCATCTTGCCAATGCTGACGTACGTACTTTTCTGTTCATCAGAGTCCCACGCCAGGCTTCAGCATTAATAAGGTACAGTATTACACTTTAGTTTCTTGGTTGGAATGGTTGGTAAAGCGACAATGTTTCACTAGAGTAACATCTTTATGAAATCTGAACACATTGCTCTCCTATAGGAGTTCACACAGTCCTAGTTAGATAGTCGGGCTTCCACCGCATTTATTTGGTCTTGTAAATGGCTCACCCTCATTTGTTCTTGTAGCTCAGTCGGCATCTACTACTTCATCAAACTTAACTGTTGCTTGGCACTGACTTCAAAAATATGGCAGATAAGTAGGTAAATAATTTGTTCAGAATGAGCACCTTTTACCGTTTACATTTTTTTACTTTGTGTGTAGGTACCTAACAACATTGTTTATTTATTGTCTAGGTTTGTATTTTGTTGTTTTATTTACAACTTTTTAGGTTTTTTCAACTCAGGTAGTTTTTATTCTTTATTTTTTCATTTGTATGTATAACCTTAATAGACCAGGAAATATATGGAAAACTCCAACATTTCAGAATGATACATTTTGATTTAAATTGACATGTAAAAGTTAACGAACAAAATGAACTGGTACGCGTTGACTTAATAAACCAAAAAATGTTTACCTCACTGACCAGACAGACGTTGTTTTGTCCAAACGTTTTATAAAGATTGTAATTTTAAAATTGGACCGTTTTGATGACATTATATGAAAGAAATCATGAAAATACCTGACGCCATCACGTGCACAGTTAACACAACTTAACCTCTTATATTCGAATCAACTTGTAAATACAACTGCTAATGGTCTACATAGGTATAGCTTTATTTTAACATTTTTTTAATCACCCTATTTAACAACTATTCTACTCCGCCCTATAATTTCACTATCATATATATTATATAACGTAGTTATTATAATTATTTGCAGTGTATGAATGTGTATTATATACCTTGTGTTAGTCAATCATAGCAGTCTATCAAAACTTCCCAGAACTACATATTAAACTGAACTTTTAATATTAGGAGTGATTGCTCTTAACTGTGATGCACAAACTCGATCGATATAAATTCGACCCATGCATTTGTGCTATTGTTATTACTTTTATCACTTTACTTTGTGGTTTTGTTTGCTGCAACTAAACATCCTGTGTATAATCGCACCAAACAGCAGTGAGCTTGACATGTATTGTCACTGAATTATCTATTAGACCGGAAGTAGGTGACACCAAAAGCACCGTCTTCACAAAATTGAAAAATTTTGCCAGGTATACAAACAGAATAAGCTTGGTACTCACTGATTTTATGAACCGAAAATACTATGCTATTCTAGCTATGTGCTTGGGATGTGCATAGAAAATTTTCAGATGAAACTAGATTTACTAACTGCGGTATGTTCAATATTCAAGACATGTTGCATAATTTGAATTTGAGAACTCGTTTAGAAATTGAGTGGTTCCAACATGATGGAGCACCTGCTCATAACTTGTTATTAGTAAGACAACACTTAGATAATATATATCCAAACTCTTGGATAGGAAGAAATGGCCCACGCGAATGTCCACCCCGGTCTCCCGATTTGGCAGTTATAGACTTCTTTTTATGGGGTGCGCTAAAAAACAAAGTATACAAAAGAAAGTATGAGACAGTTGGTGACCTAAGGGAGGCGGTATTACAAGCAATTGAAGAAATTGATAGGCGGTCTGTGAGGATAGCGGTAATGTTAATCTTAAAAAGATGCAATTTTTGTCTAAATAACAATGGTGGAGTTTTCGAACATAAATTGTAACCATTATTATGTACTTTAATTTCTTAAGTTTTTACCTCCTTATTTAGTTTTTTCGTTATATCTGATATACCTAATAAAAGAATCGTTCAATGATTTTTCGAATAGGTATTAATAAATCAATATATTTCATGGCTAACTATGTTAAAAGTGAAAATAAGAGAGAAAAGCATCCATAACTCCGTTATTTTTATGAATAACTATATCGAGTATTATATCGTTGAAAAGCTCTAAAAATGTCCGATTTTTTGAGGTCACAGCCAACTATGGTTTCCATTCAAAAAAAGATAAATTTTGTCATATCTCGAAAACGAGAGCTGTCACGCAAACGAGAACATGACAATCATATTCGGGATACAATTCCCTTCAATTTTGATATTTACACTTTTTTTATAAAATCAAAAACTATAGGGATTTGACTAAATCAACAGAATTTCGTTTTTTCAAAATATCTAGTGAGCCATAACCTTTTACAAAAACCCGAAAGTGTCATTAAATTAAACAACTCACCCTGTATACTCTATTAAACAATACCATAATCGGTCAAATCGGTGGAGAACTGGAGAAAAATTCAGGTAACATACAAACAAAAAAAAATACGCGCCGAATTGATAACCTCCTCCTTTTTGGAATTCAGTTAAAAATAGAGACTGTAAGATAACGAGAAAAGGGAAGAATATTTTGTAGGAAGCTTTCGCTTCCATCGTTCAGTCTCAAATGACTGCCGCTCTTTTATCATCTTATACTTCTTTAACAGCATAACTGCATACCTAAATACAGCCATTTTGCCTTTCTGGGACCTTTTAAAGATATAATCATGCACTGACGATTTTTCCGTTTTAACGACGCTATAAACTCAGGAATGGTAATAATTTTTCTACCCCTTGGGAGCAAATTGCACGAGACAAACAACATCTGCCTTTAATCAAAAAAAAAAAAAAAAAACACGAACTGGAAATAGTCCGATGCGGAATTCTAAGCAATTCGGTGCTGCTCCACTATTTCCAACAACGGCGTTTGCGGTAAGGCAATTACAAAAGAGCGAGAAACCACTTCGAAAAATCGGATATTACAGTAATAAAACAATAAGCACCATTACCGTTTTCTCTGTTGCGACGTCACACCGGGAATAATGCATCGGTCGGTTTAATTTTAATGTTGTGTCTTTTCGAGACTTCGGAAAGGAATAAAACGACAGAAGAGCAGCAGAGCTTTATTCGAGTTGGATGTGAAATCGGATCGTTCTTGTCACGGTCTTCAACAGATAAAAGAAGGATTTTTGTCAGGTATTGAAGACAGAAATTCGGTGCTACTTCAAAACGACAGAGAGCGAAGTTTGGAGCAATATAAATAATTGGAGAATTCCACTTGGATTTATACCCGAAATAAACTGAGCGTATTTTTTTAAACAAGCCATAGTGAACTAACTGCCATTTGGAATTTTTATAGTCTAACTTACAAGGTGTTAAATTCTTGCTACTGCGATTTTCAGCTAGGGTTTACTGAATTCAAAAGGTCGAACGTAGAAGCTCATCATCATCATTGAACAAAACAAGAGTACTGAGGTTACCTTATTGATAGAAATCAAGGAGTTTTATTTATCCGATAATGATTTAGATTTAGATTTCTTTATTTAACTACAGTACATATTAAACAATGTTTGTAGCAGCTCAAAAATACAATGTCTTAGTGAAAAAATACAATTAAAATAATACAAAAATAAAAGATACATGTTAAAAATATGAACAAATAATAATTCGTGGAGCACATTTTGTGGTTCATGTAATCACCAACTGAGTAGCAACAAAACTTGAGTAAGTAGTTTTTCACACTCTTTCTAAATTTATTTAAGCTCAAAATTTTTAGTTGTTCTGGCAAGATATTATAAATATTGTAGTTTTGTGAGTTTTGATAGCCTTATTTAATCGAAAACGGTTTGTTCGAATATTTCTTGCATTTCTTGTATGATATTGATGTACATCAGACTGTTTAGTCAGAACATTGATGTTCTTGTGTATCTCAAGTAGAACGTGAAACAAATAGAGGGAAGGCAATGGCAAGATGCGGAATCTCTTAAATAAAGGTTGACACGACTAACGAACTCCAGCTTTAGCCAGTATTCTCACTACTCGTTTTTGTAACTTGAATATCACAACAGCATTTGATGAATTTCCCCAGATCATATTTCCGTAACTAATATGGGAGTAAAATAGCGAGAAGTATGCAGATCTTAAGGTATTAAAGTCTGTAATATTTTGTAGATGACGAAGTAGAAAGAGTGAACTCGATAATCTACTTCTTATTCCACGATAAGGTGCTATCTAGATAAATACCTAGTAACTTTACGCTACCTGTATCAGTATTAGAGGTGGTTGAAAACATAAGGCTTTGTGTTTTCTCCTTTTGAAGCTTCAGTTTATTAGTACTGAACCATTTTTCTATATCGTCCGATAGTTTAGTGAGGTTAGTTAAATTGGGTCCGAATACAGAAAATGGTGTCGACTGCAAGTATCATAGATTTATATGGATGAATAAAATTTGGCAAATCATTTATGTAAATAATGAAAAATATGGGTCCAAGGACAGAACCTTGAGGAACACCGTGTTCTATAGATTTAAATTCAGATGTAGAATCATTATAAGTGAAGGTTGAAAGCGATTTGTCAAGTAAGTTTTACATATGGATAATGAAGATCCCCTAACACCGTAGTAATTAAGTTTTGTTAGTTAAATGTCATGAGAGACACAGTGAAAGGCCTTGCAAAGATCACACAACTTAATTGCTGTATGGATACCCTTCTCCAGGCCCTCAACAACTCCACTCACAACACTAAAAACTGCTTGTGTTGTTGAACGATTTTTCCTAAATCCAAACTGGGAATTATCTAAAAAGTTATTTTCTTCAAAGTAAGAAACTAAATGATGCTTGATTAATTTTTCTATTATTTTGCTGAAAGTAGATGTAATTGATGATTAACAAAGTTGGACAGAGGGATATTACCACGATAAAGATAAAGGCATATACTTTTATTTTCTCATTAAGGCTGTCTTATTAATACAAAACAACGAAACTAGTTTTGTAATGTCTTCGATGACACATGACATATAATATCCAAAAAAAAAAGTGTATAACTTAGATGGTTTTTAGTTCAATGCTGGTTTAAAGCAAATTGTAATAGACGAAGGACCTTTAGCGGAACAATCGATAAAAACAATGTAACGTCGCATAAATGCAATCACCAAATAAGAGTTAGTCACTAACCTTTAAAATCGAAGCCCTTCAGGTGGTGTTTTCTTAGTTCTTCTTTCTTCAAAGTCTAGCCCCGTTGAAGCAGGAGCAGTTGTTGAGTTGTTGGAGGGCTTCAATCTGGACGATATGTTACACAAAAATGGCGACGAAATGGTCATCGATTAAATGAACAAAAAATGCCGGTTAAACAAACAAATTATGCGCCTTTGTAAACACAAAAGAAACAAATGAAAGCGGTTTAGCGGTTGTTACGACCGGAATTAATAACTCGCGAAATCGTAACACAATAACAACAAAAAGCGGCCGTCTTAAACGGAATCAAAAAACAAGCGTCCGATTAGATCGGAAGTCAAAACACGAGTCTCTTAGTTCTATCTCATTTAGACACAAAAAAAAGTTTTCGAAAAAGGTGCAAAAGTTTAAAAATCAATTGAATAATTCAATCAACTTAAAAACTAAGAATAAACATGTTGCGGGAACGCAACAAGTTTATTTGTTATCATAAATAAGAAATTTTGTGGCACTACCTCATTATTTTATTTTAGCAAAACTAAACAAAATATAGAATTTAGTTCAATCATCATTGTTGAACAATTATTACAAAGGGGCTATCTCATATATAAAAAACAATGAAATTAGATTTTATTGTTTATCATAATTGACACTACTGTATTTTCACAAAATATAGAAATTGAAAAACACAACATAATAGCCGGATTACCTCAATGATAAAACAACAGAAAAAATGTTTTAGAAAGAATAAAGTATTAAAGCTACCTGACTAAGAGATAAAAAGGTAATTAATTTAACTTGTTCATCAAGCTTAACAAAGTGTAATTTTGAGTAGATTGTCGATGAGGTCTCTATTATTTTGCCTCTTTATTGGGGTTTTCTCTCCTCGGATTACTCCATCAACCGATAAGTATTTGAAATTTTAACCAGGAACAAGATGTGGTAGGACAATTTCGATAAATTACCCAGATTACTCGTTGCTTTTAGAAAAATGCTTCTTGACAGATATTCTAAGACAACGAGATATAAATAGTGTTTTATATATTGCGTTTGGAGATGTTTCAAATTCAACTCTGGCGTCATCATCAAGGTTTATTCTTTGTTTCCCACTTTGATACAGATTTTCCTTTTTTGTCACAATATTTTGATAGTGACAATTTAGGAGGTTGAAGTTCACTTGATATTGAGAGTTTTTCTCTGTTCTAGCACTAGATTTCTTCAACCAAAATAAACTTCCAGCAAAAACACACAGCAATTGACAACTACTCCAGAGATGGAATTGAAACGTCTCTAAACACAGACCAGTATCATAAAATATACAAAATACTATTTATATACAAGAATACTCGTTGATCATATTATGGAGATCTATTTCTCTCAGAATATCTGTGAGGAATACTTTCTTTACAGACAACTAGTAACACGGTCAATTTATTGAAGTTGCCTTACACTTTGTGCTGCGTTTATAATTTCAAATACTTATTAGTTGCACGAAAAATCTGTAGATAGAAAACCCTAATGAACAGGCAAAATAAAGTTTAACCAAACAAATTATTGAGACATCACTGAAATAAAAGAAAGAAATTAATCAATGACAGAAAACAAAGAACGTAATTTAACTAACAACAAAAAGTAATGTTACGAGTAAATAAATTGTAAAATCCAATCAAATTTAACAAAAAGGAGTATTTCCTGAAAGTACGCTTGATGATATAAATATGTGTCAAGAATTTCGAATCTATTCCAGAATTAGAATTTGATCCAGTTGACGGATAGGAGGAGACAAGTTAAGTAAATAGTGTCGTAGTGATCAACTCTTCGAGTGTGAATCACTGTTGATGTTTTGATAGTCGAACGTATTGTTATTTATTTCGCTGAGAATGAAGAACTTTACATTGAGTGAAAAATATATACTCAACCCAGAGAAAATTTGTAATAATATTATAGAATTTAAAATACTAGAATAGCCTGTGGTCGAAATTCGACCAATTGTGTCAATTCCTAACACAATTCAACTAGTTTTTCATATGTAATTAATAGGACTTTATTTGTGAGCACAGTCTTAATGCTTTGCTTAATGATATAAGATATGGCAAAGAGGCAGTAAGTGGAAATTAAAGACAAAAAAAACATGAAATTTCTTAAAATTAAATAATTCAGCTGTTAACCAGTAGGATAATATAACAAATAAACGTAAATGACAGTTCTATTTGAATAGAAATTGCAAAATTATCTGTTTCATTTTACTACTAACACTTATTCAATTTCCATTTGTATGTTATATTAATAGTACATGGGTGACCGAGCTTTACACATAAATTCAACACTACCCAATAAAACATTTGGTTTCTAACATTTCTGGAATCACCCTGTATAATTATAATCTACAGCGCTTTATTTCTCAGTACATTTATGTATGCATATATAACTGCTCAAGGCAACTTCATAAATGAATAGAAAAGAAGACTTTGAGAGCATACATCTTTGGAAGTAAAAGTCGATTATTTTAGTAATACTTTTTATACCTCGCTACGATTGTATACAATTGGATATTTACTGTTAACTGCTGTCAAATTTCGAACAATAGACTAAGCTACTTGTTCATAGTGAGGGCAACTCACTTGAATTTTGTTAATAATTTAAGTAACTTATAAATAAAGATTATTTAAATGTTCTGCACTGAAGTCGTCAGTAACAACCAAACAAAATAAAAATAAAGAAAATTGGTTGAGGGACCCAGGAGAAAATGGTACCGAGCCGTTTTGTCTTTGCCTATTTATATATAGACATTATTTTTAAAATACTGTCATCTTCCCAAACAATCGATACCTCAGAATTGTTCAGACAACATTCAAATTTGATACAGACAAATTATTTATACATTCGACATGACGATCGTATTTTTCTTCATTCAGTCAGGAACTTATAACCAGAAAACAAACTACCTGATTTCTACCGTATTCAGCCCCGAGCTGCGACGTAATAATATCTCCACAATCTGAACATATTGAGAATTCTGTGTTCGCTTCCTAAGCAAAAGATGATCAAAGGAAACCAAGGAACAACTTCTCTATTTCCATATGGCTTTAGGGCGGTTTATTTCCTTAAAGAAAACCGATTTGAAATGAGGACGGAGACTTGTTTGTGACATCCGTTCCAGGCGGATTACGGATTCGCATTCATCTTTACATTGCGTTAACATAAACGAACTGGACATTAAATCATTTGAGAAGAGATCTGTGGGGCTGGAGTGCAATTAGTTAATGGTGTATAATGTACGGTTTGTTTTGATTTTTAATTAAAATGATTATATAAAAATGTTTGGCGCAGTCAGAAGGATTAAAACACTCGTCTTCACTATCATGACTAATTTAACTAAATTACTTTATTTTAATTAATGAAGCGCCCGATGAACCAAATTTGTCTTGCAAACATTTTCACATTCGGATCCCCTGGTGAGACAAAAACATTTAAAAAAACTTGGGAAAAAATTGTGTTGCTCCTGAGATTTTTCCTACAACCCGATCACAGCTCCACCCACAGGATTAAATTGTAAATCTAACCCACTGAAACTACACAAAAGTTTCATTAAAATAGGCCCAACTTCTACAACCCGATAGTATGGCCACGTGTCGGGTTAACTTGTAAATCAAACCCCTTTTTCACAATCGGCCCAATCGTTTAGGAGTCAAAAAAGTTCTACAAGCCGATCGCAGCGCTACCTATCGGGTCCAAGTATGCACCTACCTTTCAAAGAACCCACTCAAATAACCATACCCATGATTAAATTAAAAATTAAAAAAATGCCCTCCTTGGGATCGAACGTGAGACGTTCACATTATTAGCAAGAGGTCCTAATCACCTGAGCTAATGTGCTCTCCGAGCGTGTATAACAGCGACGCGTTGATTGGTTGAGCAATTTATCGTCATATTTAACTAAATTAATTTATTAATATGATTAAATTAACTATACTTATAAATCTTTCTCATGAAACACACTATACCTATTTATGGAAACTAAAATTCGCTTCGCCGGATTAACTGACAGAAATTAGATCTATGGATTTGTCAACTGGTTTCATTGTGTAATATGTTTGAACAAATATTGTAAAGAACTTATCTGTATGTGTGACGTTTCTATTACTTTTCAGGAATCATTATTGAACAGTGTTTTTTCAAGATATTTTTGAAGTAATTTGCGTTAGGACTCCTGTTTTATTGCAATTGTCAATAATGTTTGACAATTTTAAATATATCGTTCTTCAATAACTGATCTGTGGCCATGATACATCTATCTCTAAAGAAGTTGTCCCAATATCGTCCTTTTCTAAGAAAATACAGACCCTTTCTTTGATTTTCCTCTTCTGAAAAAAAAGTTTTTAGGGTTCCGTATATACAATATACGGATACCCATATCACTCCGGATTTCTGCCGCTGTCACATCACAGCAATTTTCTCCTAAACTACTGGACGGAAGAGGTTGAAATTTGGTATCAATGTATAGATTGGTGACATGATCAGGAGTACATATTGTAAAAGAAAAAAATTTTGATTTTAGGGGTACTTCTGGGGGGGAAAACTAAAAAAATTGACCGTTCCCCCCCTGATCTCCGAAAGTACTGAGCCTAAAATTTTGAAAAAATAGGAAATATAGAACGTTGCCCAAACTTGACAGGAAAAATAAGGAGTAATCATTAATATTAATTTTGGAGGGCAAATTATAGAATTGAATAAAAATTTAAAAGTTCTGAGGAACACAAATATATTTTTTTCATATTTTAAAAAAATATATTTAAAATATATTAACGAAAATATACCAAAATTTACCCATTCCCCCCCCCCTTATCTCCGAAATTATAAAACGTAAAGTTTTGAAAAAAAATAGAGGTATAGTGTCTGACCTGAAGTTTACTGGAAAAATAAGGAGAAACCTATACTTTTAATTTTGGAGGGCAAATTAAAGAATTAAATGGAAAATATAGAATTAAAATTGTTTCTAACCCATCATGTTATATATCAAATGAAAGGGCTCATTACGACGAAAACAAATATTTTTTTTTCAAATTTTTAAAATAAATTAATTAAAAGTTATTAACAAAAATATAAAAAATTTTACCCATCCCCCTCTATCACCGAAACCATAAGCTGGAAAATTTTGAAAAAAAATGGAAGTATAGCCCCTCACCTGAACTTTACTGGAAAAATAAGTAGAAACCCCTAATATTCATTTTGGGGAGCAAATTATAGAATTAAATGGAAAATAAAAAATTATAATTGTTTCTAACGGGTCATGTAACATATCAAATCACAGGGCTCATTATGACGAATACAAATATATTTTTTTAATTTTTTTTAAATGAATATTTCAAAATATGTTAAAAAATTTTAAAAAAAATACCCATCCCCCCCGTTATTCCACAAACTAAATTTTTTTGTTTATTGGATAAATATGAAAAAATCCCGGAAAATAAATTATGAGACAACCCCCATAATAATTTTAGGGACAAATTAAACAACTAAATGGAAAATAAAGATTCAATCTTCAAACTCATCATGAAATATATCAGATAAAAGGCTCATTATGTGAGTTACAAATATATCATATTTTTAAATCATTTGTTTAAAAGATATTAACAAAAATATTAAACATCGACTTAATTCCCACTTTAGAAACTACACTATTTAAATTTTGAAAAATATATTTTATTTGTGTTTTCTAATAATTTGAATAACAGATTTAATAATTTATAATTTAAAACTTGACCTATTTTGCCCTTTATCTTCCAATCTACAGTGCCTCAAAACTCAGACAGTAGATTATAAAAGACTTCTCTGAAAGTTTATTAGTCAAATAAAACTCTAATGTTAATATTTGGGGGCCAAATTAGAAAATTAAGTACATATGTATTCTGATAAAAATCAAGCAAATCCTGAAGCAGATAAAATAAAAAGTCTATATGTGGAAAATCAAAGTGTATATATTTTTTTAAATTTAAAACGCGTCCTTTAAAAGATATAAGGGTAAATATAAGAAAATGCACTCATTTCCTGCTTGTCTGAAACTGGAATATTAGAATCTTGAAGGTGGTACGGAACCCTAAGTATGTGAGTCCAACTCGCACTTGACCAAATTATTTCTTTGTAAAATTACTTGAATTAATTTGAAAGTTTTTCACCTTTTCGAAATCATTCTGTAGAGCCACTGTTTTGACTTTGTTGTGACTTATTTTTTTTTTGTAGTGTGAACAAAAACTAAACAAATTACAAAGTTCATGTTTAAACGCCGTTTCGTATGAACGCAGTTTGTTGGTGATACTATCTGGCGAGTAACTTCCTTATATAACATTCCATATATTCTTTTTTTATTTCTCATTGATTGCGTGCATGAGAGCCCTTTAGTCATACGTTTTGTTTCATCTGGATTTGCGGTAGCAGTTAATACCACATTTATGTTTGTTGGTCCTATTAAAACAATCGAGAAAGTAGTGTTCTTCAGTGTTTTTCTGTATAACATTTCATTCAATCATCCTCAAGAACTAACTTTTTCTCAAGATACCAACTTTTCTTCAAGATACCTCCTAGAAAGAAATCCCCCACATTTGTACAAATAATCAATTTTCTAACTTAAAACTTGTGATTTCTGTTGGTGTAGGCATTTCTTTATACTCGACTCATTGACTCATCTAACTTTGACTAAACCGAAACACTAAACCAGCTTTTGTAACCCTTGTTCACCATCTTAATTACGTTTTATAATTTAATTGCCCCCCATAAAAGAAGATTGAAAACGTTGGGACACCCTTTATAGATTTCATGTCTAGTAGAAATTGTTTAGATTTTTTTCCCAGTTTCTAAAGGTTTCCATATTCTGCCAAACCGATATATGGAACTGATTGAAGCTTTGCGGAAATGGCTGACTGACTTAAGACTAATTGAAATTCTTTGCGCATTGAATTGTTGTGAAATTAGTTTGCCATATATGGCCTCTTTAAGATACAATAATACTCTTAGAGTTGATAGATTGCAAATTGAAAAGCCTTCTTTTACATTCAAAGTGATACGTTTTTTTCTAAGCCTCCAAACCAACTGAAATAAAGAACAAACAACGATAAAGTTATTTCAATGAATGTTCCAGAAATATCCCGATTACATTGTCATTCACCTACCATTGGCGAATTTTATCCGCTACACTGAACATTAAACAAGTACAATAAGTTTATGCTCGGCGTTCCTGTTACTTTGCATTTTCATGCTTTTCAACCACATTCTGAGATTATGTATTTCTCGTAGGCAAGCACCACCATCACCGGCAGAGGCAAATGCAAAGCTCTTCGAGCTCAAGTGGAGCTTCTGAAGTGGTTAGAGTTTCCTCTGACATTTTCGATATGATTTTCCTAGAAATTATGTGTTTCTCAACGGTAACACGAGCCTCTCATGTATTTACAAAGTCGTTATTCTGAATGGATGTCGATTCCAGATTCTTTTTATGCATACAAGTAAAAGGAAATCGTTTTATTCATTTTTTAAAAGCTTTATTCCATGAAAAGAGTTATGACTTTAATATACGTTGAATATATATTTGCCAGCATTTCAAATAAATTTATATGAGTTATAAACACAGATTTATAAATACCACTGTCGTGTTTGTGAGGTGAAATACACGTTGGACCTTGTCAAAACAATTCTAGCTTGGTAATATCGGCATAATGTTTGCTTGACATTTCGAAAAACCTCGAAAAAATACTAAATTTCTTTGCAAGACGGTTATTCCTTCTTCCATCTCAGATTTCCAAATTTTTGCACTAGAAATAAACCGTTTATACA
This sequence comes from Octodonta nipae, assembly GCA_034190945.1. Lineage (NCBI taxonomy): Eukaryota > Metazoa > Arthropoda > Insecta > Coleoptera > Chrysomelidae > Octodonta > Octodonta nipae. Next base: position 13,324,285 of record CM067221.1, on the reverse strand, counting down.
AGTTCTGAAAAATTTGAACATTATAGGTTAAATAATTTCGAAAAGATTGTTGAGGAGGTCTTGTATCATTTTGTCTGTTCATTGAGGTTTTCTCCCCTCAAAATTTTTTCCTGCAACAGATAAGTATTTAAAATCGTATTTGAAGAACAATTATTCTCACAGTTATTCTGAGAGAAAGAGATGTCTTAAAATGATCAACCAGTATTCCTGTATATAAGTAATGTATTGTATACTGTGTAATACTTATCTGTTTGGAGATGTTTCAACTCGACTCCGTTTTGTTGAGTCTTTTGAGATATGTTCAAAAAAATTTTGCACTGATATGGACTTTGTTGTTTGCCAAAAAAATTTTGACAGTGACAATATGTAATTTGCCGATCACTTGATACTGAGGGTACCAATCTTTTGCTCTTTTAGCAATAGATCTCTCCAACTCAAATGAAGATCGATTGAAGGGGCCCGATTTCCGTATTGTTTATCATCATACAGCTGGCTTCTTTAAGTTTTCTCTTTTTTAAATTTTCCTCTTTCAACAAGTTCTTTGTTTTATCCCAATCTATCCTATGGCTTCCGGTGCTGGTTAATACATGGTTGGCCAAATTTGACTTGTCCACATCATTTGGATCATTTTAAGTTGATCATTTTAAGACATCTCTTTCTCTCAGAATAACTTTGAGGAAGAATTTCTGTACGGACAGCCAGTAATCCGGGCACTTTTACGAAATTGCCTTACTACACTTTGTTCTCCAAATACGATTTTAAATACTTATCTGTTGCAGGAAAAAATTTTGAGTAGAGAAAACCCCAATGAACAAACAAAATATTATAGTTTAAGCTGAGTTTAAAATAGCTGCCTGGCAGTGTTTCAACCGACATTAATGCATGAACTATCGAAATGTTAATACGATTCAAAAATCACTTTATTTAGTCATTGTTTCCATATTCATACTGTTATATAAAGAAGGATGTGACCACAATTTGTAAAACCCTTATTCAAACGGACAATGGGACATTGAGCAGAAACAGATTTTCATATCTCTAAACTAAATGATTGCTATGGAACTGTGAAGTTGTGATGCACATTTTTTTAAAATGATGCACAAATTCTAAAGAATTTGTGCATCATTGTGACAAGTTGAATAAAAAGTGAAGTTTTGAAGTGTGTTCGTGAGTAAAAGATGAAATGAATGGGGTCGCCGCAAGGTAAGTAACATTTGTTTTGTTTTTTGTCTCATCCTTGAAAAAGCCCCTTATAAGTGTGCGCGAAACGTCGGAAAACTTTGTTAGATGCCGGTTTAGGTATATAAATAAATTAATTCCAAAAAAATGACGTGGTCCAAATCCGGAAAAAGCAGAAAAAGCTTGAACCTGGCAGCGAAAACCTCCGTTCTCATATTATCGTTACTGTTACTATTGCTTGTAAAGGTAAACTGTTTTAATTTTTAATACATTCTATTGTTTATTTTTGTCCAGTTTGTTTAAAATGACACAAAATGGAAAAATTCTTCGAAGAATTTCTCTCATGTATGTATCTCTACGACGGAATATTTCTCCCATGTTAGAAAAGACATTTGAACATTGTTTCGTGTCATATCGGTGATAACGACGAATGTTTGGCCCCTCATATTTACTGGACATATTTTTTTAAAATTACCTAAGGATAAATCGCACCATATGACATTTACAGATCCAACAGTATAGTGAAAACAAAAGAAACACACACCATTATTTTTCAATTACGAGAATCGAGTAAAGTATCTCTCTGAAAAAAGTTGTGTTTATTAATTGCTGTGCCTCCAAACCCGAATATTACGCCATCTTTGTAATAATTCATTAAATAACATTTCATTAAAATCACTGGAATTTTTGCGGACAAATATACAGTGATGGGCAAATGTGTGGAACCAAGTAAATATCTCTGGAATTATTAGAGATATCAAAATTAAATTTGGAAGGTGGATACTGCAGTAGATTGCCTATTTGTTTCCAAATTTTTTTACAATTTTGAACTTCCTGTTTCACCGGAAGTAATGTCGATTTTTAAATTTGCAATGAAACACCCTGTATAGTATTTTAGTTTCTAATGAAACATTTTATTGCGAATACAAAAATATCGGGTTTGATATTGTTTACTTCAACACCTACCGAGATATTGACAGAAAAGTAACTAAGGAAAGGAAAAATTCGATGGTAGCTAGACTCGGTTCAGATTTCATTTACGCCCGATAAAACAAACCGCTCGGTAAGAATTTGTATTTCTATTGGCCAATCGGTGGCATTATACCGTCACAGCCAACAGCACTGCTTGTTCCATAGTCGAATACACGTGCGTTTGTTTAAATCAGGCGCAAATTATATCTGAATCAAGTTTAGTAGTCCATGAAATTCATTGCAGAAGTGACAGTAGTTGTCAAAAAAGTTATTAGTTTTTTATTTGAACGTAAAAAGATTGTATTGTTTTAATTTAATCGTAAAATGGCCGAATTAAGTGCAAGAGAAAGAATAGAAATATTAATGATGATTGGGTATGGGGAGAGGAAAAGGACGCATCAAGAGTTTGTGACCTTTTTAACATTGTTCATCCGAATACACAAATATCCCGTTCAGTAGTCACGAAAACTTTGCGAAGTTAAGACACAAGTGGAACAGTTAGCAATTTACCAAAAAGTGGACGGTTAAAAAGTGCAGGTAATGAAGGTGTAGCTCAAAATGTTTGGAATCTTTGGAAGAAAAACCTCACTTATCCACTACCGCCCTCACCAATATGCATGGAATTAGCCGTCGTTCGGTAGGAAGGATATTAAGGCGAGAAAAATATCATCCATACAAAATTCGCCTCGTTCAAGAACTCTCCGAGACGATTTCGACAGACGTTTGCAATTTTGTGAAACGATGATGGATATTTGTAACCGTGATAATAATTTTATAAGAAATGTGGTATTTTCAGACGAGGCTACATTTTGTTTGTATTGTAGGGTTAATCGACATAACTGCCGCTACTGGTCGCAAAGTAATCCTAATTGGGTACAAGAGGCTCATACACACCATCCCCAAAAATTGAACGTTTGGGTCGGCATTTATAACAACAGAATCATGGGACCCTTCTTCCTACAAGAAACTTTAAACGGAGATAGGTATTTACAGCTTTTGGAGACACAAGTTATTCCGGCATTGGAGGTAAATGGACAATTACCAAATAATATCTGGTTTCAGCAGAATGGAGCATCACCCCATAACGCTCGCATTGTTCGATATCATTTAGATAAAACATTTCACCACAGATGGATTGGAAGAGGGGTACTTATGAATGGCCTGCACGAAGTCCCGAGCTTAATCCACTAGACTATTTTCTGTGGAGTTACTTAAAGTCTAAGGTTTATGTTGATAGACCAAATAATTGGCAAGAATTAGCTGCAAGAATAACTCAAGACATCCAGAGAATTACACCAGAAGTAATAGCTAATGTTACTAGAGAATTTAAAAACTGACTTGCTTATTGTCAAGAAGTAAACGGTGCTCAGTTTGAACATCTAATACATTAAGTTTAGTTAAGTTAAGTTTCAATGTTTTGAAAATCACTTAGTTAATAATTATGATTATGTATTTCTTTAATGGATATTAGATTTTTCCTTTCCTTAATTACTTTTCTGTTAATATCTCGGTAGGTATTGAAATAAACAATATCAAACCCTATATTTTTGTATTCGCAATAAAATGTTTCATCAGAAACTAAAATACTATACAGGGTGTTTCATTGCAAATTTTAAAATCGACTTTACTTCCGGTAAAACAGGAAGCTGAAAATTGTAAAAAAAATTGGAAACAAATAGGAAATCTACTGCAGTATCCACCTTCCAAATTTCATTTTGATATCTCTAATAATTCCAGAGATATTTACTTGGTTCCACACATTTGCCCATCACTGTATGTATATGTGCGTACATTTTTGGTGTGCTTACGCACTTCCTGTGATTAAAGCCTTACGAAGTACCCAACTTATAAAACGTTCTAATACCTTATGAAGGTCATTGTTCGGGTTAACAGCCGAATCGTTCCCAAGATCGTTACGCTGAAAAAATAAAAAAAAAACGAAATTGATCTCTCCCAGAGCCCGACTTTCCCGACGTAAAACTAAATTAAGTCAGGCATCTGATTTAAGAGATCTTGAACAGCTCTCGATCACTCTTCCCCGAGACATTATATGCCCTCTTTAGCCTTGGCGTATCGATACTTACAAATTGCAGGAAGTGCAATCGATGTTAATCCTGCAGAAAATTCGAAAAGGAAATTACTTGGCAATTTATCAGGAATGGATGAGAGGACCTTCCATAATCCCTTACGACGTCTACCCGATTCGACAGACGACCTTAACACAAGCACCAATAGAGGGCGTTTTTTCATATAAAAAAAAGGATGCGCTTGGGTGAAGTTAAGAGCTCGGAATTAGGAAGTGAAGGCAATTCATTAAAGTTTTCACATTTTTTAATGCGAAGCTTAGGGAAATGGGATTATCTAAATTAATGGGAAAACCGGAGACACAGAAATCTTAAGTCAGGCATATCAGAAGACAACCCCCTATCCTCATGGGTGCCTTAATTTAAGAAAAAAATATTTTTAAACTAGTAGATTTCAATAAACAGCTTTTTAGATGGATAGTCCAAACTCAAATAATGTAAGTAATTTGTATTTTGTTAAGCAAACGCTTGTTTACGGAGGCCCACACTTACACAATTAAAAATATATGAGTATGATCGTGAAATAAAAAAAATGTATTTCCTTCTATTTCCAGATTTACAAATGTGTTCTCTATGTAAAACACAGGGACCAGGGTATACAGATGTCTCACATATGAAGAGATAACATTGCTATTTAAGAAACGGTAAGAGATACAAACACGATTTAATAGAGAAAAATTTGGGTATTTTAGAGCACATTCGAATACTTAAAGTACAAATCTCTTACCATTCTCAAGTTATACAAGGAACATAAAAAAATCCCATTTGACTATCAAAAAATGTTAAAGGAAAAGGACCAATAGACTGATATATCATATTTTAATTTAATATATCGAAAACTATTGCCAACATCTACATGGAACGGTGCGAAGATCATATTGAAGGGGTACGAGAAGCAACCAAAACTCTGATTAAGGTATTTCGACAATACATTCATTATTTGGCAACATGGGGAGCGAGAACTACAGGCATTTCTGGAGCATCTAAACCGATCACAACCATCCATCAGATTCACCATGGAGAGAGAAGAGAGTGGGTGCCTACCATTTCTTGATGTGAAGTGCCAAAGGACTAAGACCGGAATCGAAACAACAGTATACAGGAAGGCTAGACATACAGGGTTATACTTACACTAGAACTCTAACCATCCATCAATAAAGAAAACTGGCATCATCAAAACATTAATCCATAGAGCCAAAAATATTTGCAGCACACCAGAGGCCCTCAAAGAAGAAAAAATGAAACTTAGAGAAGACCTTTTAGACGAACGGATATCCGGAAACCATCATTAACAAGGCATTTGAACAACTGGAGAAACCACCTAGGCAGGAAGAGGAAACCACGATAGCAACCGTATTACTACCATACACTAAAGGCTTGTCGGTAAAACTTAGACGTATTGGACGTTTGGTATCAAAATGGTTTTCAAGAGCAACAACACCTTTAGGAGCATGACCACAAAAACAAAGCCGGACAATCCTGCGGTACCAAAAACCTGCATACCATGTGAATGTGGCAATCTCTACATTGGGGAGACTAACCGACCATTGGACACCAGAGTTAAGGAGCATCGCATAGCTACTCAAATGGTAGAGCTAACAAAGTCCGGATTAGCTAATCACGCATAGACCAAACACCATAACCTCAACTAGGACCAGACAAGGGTAATTCAGAAGAAAGAGCACTGGTATAAAAGAAAATTTATCGAGAAAGCATACATAATCTCTAATGAGAATATAATCAGCGAGTCCAGCGTCCAAATTAAAAAAGTTTGGAGACCACTTCTTGAGCCACTGCCGCTACGCATCGCCGACAACCAGTCGCCAGGTCCAACTACGCTGTTTGGACGATACAGGCGACTAAGCGACCCAATGAGCATGACCTGTTAAGGGTAATCTGAATTTGCCATCTTTCACCTGATGACGATAGCAGATCCAAAGCTATTGAAACGCTGTGCGATCAATGATTTCAAGACAATGGAAGTCCAAGGAAACTTCGAGGAACGAGTAACATTATCTACAAACTTCAGACAAATATCATATGTGAAGTTTTATACGACGTTTTGAGAGAAAAAATAATCATAAGAGTAATTTTTTTGCATAACTAGAAAGCGATGTTTTGAAAATACCTAAAGTATCAAAAAAAATCAGCTTTTGTTTTTTAATTAGATTAAGTAAAAATTGGTGAAATCTAAAATCAAAATTACTCGTTGATGACTTGTAAAATGTATATTACAGTTAAAACTTGCTTATGAAATTTGTATGTATGTCGAATCACAGCAAAAGTTCTAGAATATTGTTTTGTTGCTGTGTAAATTACAAAAAACATTTTACGACTTGCTAATAAAGACGAATTTTTAACCGACATCCAAAAAGGAGGAGGTTATCAATTCGTCCCGTACTTTTTTTTTGTATGTATGTTACCTGATTTCTTCTCCTGTGGTGAACCGTTTTGAATGAATATGGTCTTGTTTAATAGAGTATATATCCGGATTGGTGAAACTTCAAATTTTGGACAAGAATTCTATTGGTAAAGTGAAGGAATTTGTGGATGAACACATGAGTGCATAGAAATTGACCAATATCCCTAACATATTGGTCGATTTTTCGAATACTCCTTATGGATGTGTATAGTTTTTTAACGTTTAATCCATTAACGAAGATCCCTAGGTGATCTCAGATACTTTTCTGGGACGTGCAACTTGCAGTTTTGCAGAAAATCGCCAAAATTCCAAAATCCTTATCAAAAATTTCATCGAAATGACATAACGGACATTTCCTCATAAATATTTTAATTCCAACGTAATAGTGCGGGAATTTTAGGCACTGGAAGTTTTAATTGCGAATTTGTAAATTTTCTATGTATATCTCAAGCACGTAGGTAGGAAACTATAGTATTTTCGGGTCCTTAAATTAAGGAGTACCAAGCTCGTTTTGTTTGTATACCAGGCAAATACCTATTTAAATAAAAAAAATTCCATTTTGCGAAGACGGTGCTTTTGGTTGTCACATTCTCCCAGCCTAATAGAAAATTCAGTGACAACACATGTCAAACTCTAAACTGCTATTTGGTGCGTTCATACACAGGGTGTTTAGTTATAGCAAACAAAATCACAAAATAAAGTGATAGAAGGAGTTGCATTTATATAATGATTGAAATATAGGACGAAGTAGAATGACAGTGGTCCATAGGCAGCCGTATATACAGGATGGTTAGAATATAGGGAGGAGTGGACGTTTGGTGATATAAAAATCTTGGAAAAAATGTGAAATTAAAATCATACAGGATGGTTGAAATATATACCGGAGTTGAATTATATTTATACAGTGTGATTAAAAAATTATTTATTTTATAGCCCCTAAGAAGTTGCATAAAGTGTGAAGAGGAATTAATGTTACACAGGGCGATAATATAAAATGTTAAAAATGAAATAATTTATGGTAGCCCACAAGGAGTTATATACTATGGTTGAAATATAGGACGGATTTGACTCCGTAAATATGGGATGGATTCTACTCCGTCCTATAGTTTACAGAAGGCAGCTAACAAATTTATGCTTGTCCGTCGGCAGTCGTATGTACAGGATGGGTGGTACATAGGGTGGAGTGGAATTATCTATAGTTATACAGAGTTGTCAAAAAAGTTGAAAAAAGGTTATATGGCGTGGTCCATAAGACATAAATAAATATATTTTGGGCTTATTTAGTCAACGCCGTGTACTAGTACATTTTGTCCGTAAACATTTACCTGTCAATTTAAATGAAAATATATCATTGTGTAATATTGAGGCTTTCGATGTTACCTGGTCCTGTCTATTAAGGTTATATATTCAAAATAAAAAATAAAGAATGAAAACTAAAAAGTTGAAAATAAAAAATTATAACCGACTTCCACCTATAACTAAAAATTTAAAAATAATTATAACAAAATACAACTCTAGTAAATAAATAAACATTCAATGTTTGTTAGGTACCTACCCAGGAAGTAAAAAATGTAAACATTAAAAGGTGCTCATTCTTTTCAAATTAATTACCTACCAATCTAGTATATTTGTGAAGCCGGTGCCAAGCAACAATCAAGCTTGGTGAAGTACTATATAAGTAGGTAATGCGGGATATTGGATTTACTTGGCACCGACTTCTAAAATATACTAGATTAGTAGGTAATTAATTTGAACAGAATGAGAACCTTTTAATGTTTACATTTTTTACTTCCTGGGTAGGTACCTGACAACATTGAAGGTTTTATTTATTTACTAGAGTTGTATTTTGTTATAATTATTTTTAACTTTTTAGTTATAGGTGGAAGTCGGTTATATTTTTTTAAAAAATGTTTTATTATGTATTAAATTAGGAATTTGTATGTTTTGTAATTAAATGAATTTTATGATCTAATATATCCCATTATCACTCACTTTATTATGCAAACGCCCTTCTCAGTCGTATCGCTAAGAAAATGATCATCTACCTGTCTACTCTCACAAGGCTTAACTGAAACTTAATTAAACTAAATGTTTAATAGTTTAACTAAAATTCGAGCGAGAACAGCGTTTCGGTTGGTCCTTAGTTTGCGGCTGGAAGCTCTCTTGTCATGATTTAAATTACTACACATACACACACACACACTCACACGCAGAACGTGTTACCTCGTTTGTCTGCCTGTGATTAAATTCGAATCAAATTCATATGAGATTTGCGACTTATTATGGCAGAGGGAGATTGCAAACCCTTATAGGTTTGCCTTTGTGTAAATTAGAATTACTTTACACAACACGGGTAAACAGTTGAGAAATTATTTTCAATAGAATAGCTTAGAGTCGAGTGACAATATACACCCAGCGGCAAGATCGTAAGTTTTTAGGCAAATTTTGCTGATCTTTTAAGCAAAATGACAATATAATATTCCACATTTTAAAACAAATTTTGGTGAATAACCCCACTAATCGTGCTTTATACCCTGAGATTCACAAATATGTTTTTTAGTCCCACAATGAAATCATCCTGTAGACTTATGTAGCAAGTTAGAAAAATTGAAGAATTGAAAATGTATTCCTTAACAAGTTACATTTTTAACCGACTTCAATTCGTCGCGTATTTTTTCGCTTTTTTTTTTGTATGTATGTTACCTGATTTCTTCTCCTGTGGGACACCGTTTTGAATGAATAGGGTCTTGTTTAACAGAGTATATATCCGGATTGGTGAAACTTCAAATTTTGGAAAAGAATTCTATTGGTAAAGTGATAAAATTTGTGAATGAACATATGCGTGCATGGAAATCGACCAATATCCCTAATATTTTAGTCGATTTTTCGATAACTCCTATAGTTTTTAACGTTTAATCTATTAAGGAAGATCCTTAGGTGATCTCATATATTTTTCTGCAATGTGCAACTTGCAGTTTTGCAGAAAATCGCCGAAAATTCCAAAATTATTATCAAAAATTTCATCGAAATGACATAGCGGACATTTCCTCATAAATATTTTAATTCCAACATAATAGTACGGTAATTTTAGACACTGCAAGTTTTAATTGCGAATATGAAAATTTTCTATGTACATCTCAAGCATATACGTAGTAAAGCATAGTATTTTCGGCTCCTTAAATCAATAAGTACCAAGCTCGTTTTGTTTGTATAACAGGCAAATACCTATTTAAATGCAAATTTTTCCATTTTCCGAAGACGGTGCATGTGGTTGTCACATTCTCCCGGCCTAATAGAAAATTCAGTGACTACACATGCCAAACTTTAAACTGCTATTTGGTACGTTTATAGACAGGGTGTTTAGTTATAGCAAACAAAATCACAAAGTAAAGTGATAGAAGGAGTTGCATTTATATGAAGATTGAAATATAGGATGGGCTAGAATGATAGTGGTCCGTAGGCAGCCGTATATACAGGATGGTTGGGATACAGGGTGGACTGGACGTTTGGGGGTATAAAAATGTGAAATTAAAATCATATAGGGTGATTAAAAAACTGTTATATGATGTGGACATAAGCAAATCATATACAGGACGGTTGAAATATATGCTGGAGTTGAATTATATTTATACAGTGTGATTAAAAAATTATTCCTTTTATAGCCCATAAGAAGTTGCATCAAGTGTGGAGAGGAATTAATGTTAAACCGGGCGATAATATAAAAAGTTAAAAATGAAATAATTTATGGGGTAGCCCACAAAGAGTTATATACTATGGTTGAAATGTAGGACGGATTTGACTCCGTAAATATGGGATTGATTCTACTCCGTCCTATAGAAGGCAGCTAACAAATTTATGCTTATCCGTGGACAGTCGTATGTACAGGATGGTTGGTACATAGGTTGGAGTGGAATTATCTATAGTTATACAGGGTTGTCAAAAAAAGTTGAAAAAAGGTTACATGGCGTAGTCCATAAGACATAAATATATTTTGGGCTAATTAAGTCAACGCGTACTAGTACATTTTGTTCGTAAAGATTTACCTGTCAATTTAAATGAGAAAGTATCACTGTGTAATGTTGAGGCTTTCGATGTTACCTGTTTCTGTCTATCAATGTTATACATACAAAATAAAAAATAAACAATGAAAACTACCTGAGTTCAAAATCACTAAAAAGTTGAAAATAAAACATTTTTAAAAAATATATAACCGACTTCTACCTATAAATAAAAAGCTAAAAATAATTATTACAAAATACAACTCTAGAAAATAAATAACACATTCAATGTTGTTAGGTACCTACCCAGGAAGTAAAAAATGTAAACATTTAAAGGTGCTCATTCTGTACAAATTAATTACCTACCAATCTAGTATATTTTTGAAGTTGGTGCTAAACAACAATCAAGTTTGATGAATTAGTAGATAAGTACGCAATGAAGGATTTTAGATTTGCTTGGCACCGGCTTTAAAATATACTAGATTGGTAGGTAATTAATTTGTACAGAATGAGCACCTTTAAATGTTTACATTTTTTACTTCCTGTGTAGGTACGTAACAACATTAAATGTTTTATTATTTATTTGATAGAGTTGTATTTTGTTATAATTATTTTTAGCTTTAATTATAGGTAGAAGTCGGTTATATTTTTTTTTAAAATGTTTTATTCTCAAACTGTTTAATATTTTGTTTACCTAGATAGCTTCATTTTTTGTGAAAATATGCTTATGTGAAGAAACACTGCAAATGTTCAAGGTTGACATCAAAGTGACCATGAAGTATGGACAATTACAGATATAAACACTATTAAATTTTGGCAAAAATGGGTTTGAGTCCAGAAGTTGTAGCGGGCATTGTAGCTTTATTACAAGACGGGTACGACAAGATTTCGTTTAACTAATTACAGTATAAATAAGGTTGAATACAACCACATGTATCAAATACTACATTTCTGAAATAATACCGTTAGGCTACATAGAGCTTCGCGAGTGACGAAACCTTTGGCAAAATCCAAACCGGGTTGACTGAATACCTTTTTCACGTTCCTTGTGGATTCTTGATTTTACTATGAACAGCTTAAGAACTTGGCTCAGCATACTGATAATACGGAATTGATCTCATCGACTGGGGTTTGGTTTCATGGATACAATGATGGAGTGAAGCTATTCCAGTGATATTTGACTAGAACATCGACGTTTTCCTCGTTGAGCAGCTTTATGGTGTCTACATAAGTGTTATCGGGTCCCAATGTTTTGCCTGCCTTGCTTTGTCGAATTGCCTTCATCACCTCAGATTTTAATATTTTGGTAGAGGATTCAGCTTCATTTAAATAGTGAAATGACCTTTGAATCCTTGCGAATTTGGTCAGTGTTTGGAATATTGTACATGTTGCTGCCAAATCACTTTGGCTTTGGGAATCTCAGTTTGTTTTTGCATGCTTCTATACCTGTTTTGATCTCTGTTATAAGCAATAATGACACCCAATACGTGCAACTAATAATTCTAATTTTGTAAAACGGAATTAACCGAGTAATCTTAACCCCCAAATTTCCTTTACTGTCCGAGAAATAGTGAATTTTTCATGAAACAATCCCTACCTACTCAAAATAATTGAATGTGAGTATTTAATTTCGAAAAATTGTTGAGGAGGTCTTGAATTATTTTGCCTGTTTATTGGGTTTTTCTCTCCTCAATTTTTTTCTTGCAACAGATAAGTATTTGAAAATATGGAGAACAAAGTGTAGTAAGGCAATTTCGTAAAATTGCCCGGCTGTCTGTACAGAGATTCTTCCTCACAGTTATTCTGAGAGAAAGAGATGTCTACTAAATAATCAACCAGTATTCTGGTATATAAGTAATGTATTATATATTGTGTTATACTTATATGTGTTTGGAGAGGTTTCAACTACGAGTCTGGAGTCGTTGTCAATCGTTTAGTGTTTTTTTTCTAAAAAATTTCGCTTTGATGTTGATTTTGTTGTTTGTCAAAAAATTTGATAGTGACAATTTGTCGTTTGACTATCACTTGATACCGAGTTTACCGTTTTTCTGCTCTGTTAGCAATAGATTTTACAATCCAAATGAAGGTCGATTGAAGGTGCTCGGATTTCCATATTGAATATCATCATACAACTGGCTTCTTTAAGTTCCCTCTTCTTTTAAATTTTCCTCTTTCAACAAAATCTTTGTTTTATCCCAGTCTATCCTATGGCTGCCGGTGTAGGTGAATTAAGTTTGTGTAATATCTAACCAACAACAAACTCTCCAAAAGTCAACTAATAATTCAAATTTCGCAAAATTACGAACCACCCATTCATTTCAAGAAAGGAATTATCACAGAATGTTAATGCCTATTTTCCTTTGTTTCCCGAGAAATAGTAAATTTTTCATGAAAAATCCCTACCTACCCAAAATAATTGAATCTGAGTTGTGTTAGTGCAAATACAGTATTTTGCTTCGATAATCTCTAACCAACACCAAATACTTCAAAGGTCAATTAACATTGAAGTTTCGAAAAATGATGAAGCACCCCTTAATTTATTACAAGAAAGGAATTAACCCAGTAATTTTAAGCCCTATATTTCCTTTCTTTCCCGAGAAATAGTGGATTTTTCATGATGCAATCCCTATCTACTTAAAATAATTAAATGTGAGTTGTGCTAGTGCAATTACAGTATTGTTCTTGTACAATTTTTAACAAACAGTAAATACTCCAAAGGTCAACTAATAATTAAAGTTTGGCAAAATGATGAAGCATCCATTTATTTATTCCAAAAAGGAATTAACCCAGTAATTTTAAACCCTATATTTCCTTTCTTTCCCGAGAAATAGTGGATTTTTCATAAAACAATCCCTATCTACTTAAAATGATTGAATGTGAGTTGTGCTAGTGCAATTACACTATTGTTCTTGTACAATTTTTAACCAACAGTAAATACTCCAAAGGTCAACTAATAATTAAAGTTTCGCAAAATGATGAAGCACCCATTTATTTATTTCAAAAAGGAATTAACCCAGTAATTTTAAACCCTATATTACCTTTCTTTCCCGATAAATAGTGGATTTTTCATGATACAATCCCTAACTACTTAAAATAATTGAATGTGAGTTGTGTTAGTGCAATTACAGTATTGTTCTTGTACAATTTTTAACCAACAGTAAATACTCCAAAGGTCAACTAATAATTAAAGTTTTGCAAAATGATGAAGCACCCATTTATTTATTTCAAAAAGGAATTAACCCAGTAATTTTAAACCCTATATTTCCTTTCTTTCCCGAGAAATGGTGGATTTTTCATGAAACAATCCCTATCTACTCAAAATAATTAAATCTGAGTTGTGTTAGTGCAATTACAGTATTGTGCTTGCATAATCTCTAAGCAACAGCAAATACTCCAAAGGTAGGACAATAATTACATGATAGACATATTAAATTACCCCGATGGAGATCTGCGTTGTATTTTCCGACAGCAATAACACTAATTTTCAACTAACTCCATAAAGATCTAACGACCGATTCCACAGCGATCGGTGTGATTATACAATAAAATAGCAGCGCCCTCTAGCGGAGCGTTATGTGTTCTGGAATTATTGAGTTACAAGAACAGAGGTTACTAAATCGCTGAGAATTCGTAATAAATGTTAATGCAGTTGGGAATTTTTCGATAGAAAACAACTCCGAAAAAAGCGAACGGTGTAAAAGTTAAAGCCGAAAGTCTGTCGGATGAACTCGAAGAATGATACTCGTTAAATGCAATTTAATGCTTGTTGTTTTTTTTTGTTCAATCAAATAACAGCTTTACGATGAAACGTTAACGATAAAGTTCAGAAATGTTGAGATAAAAAAATGTGGAAAAGTATTTCACAAATTGCGTGAAATGAGAGTGAGAATCGACAATAACGATTCAAAAATTGCGGATATTTTCTTACAGAACAAAGTTAATATTTATAGGAAACACTATACGATCAGCGATGTCGTATCATAGATGGCTCGTTCGAAATTTTAAAGGAGGTATGAAAATTTTACTGACACGTCTTGAATTTTCAAACTGTATACTCATTAACATGCTTTACTAGTACAGGAAGTGGCAAAAGTGCTGTATGGGCTCAAAAGCTTTTCAGGGATGCATTTTTTTGAGAACAGTTACAATAGAAGTTGTAGGCTATCCGATGCTGACCTTGGTCTTGACCTTGACTATGACGTTGCAGGTCCTGTGAAGGTCGAAATCATTTTTTAACGAAATCCCCGATTTTGTACTGCGTATTTGGAAAGCGCGAAAAATTCTACGTGCCTTACGAATTTCGCACCCACCTTTAACGGTCACAAACAGATATTTTGCATTTAATACGCTTGCGAAGCTTCGAATGTGGATGCTAAAGAGGTTATTTGGCTTTAACAATGAGAAACCACTCTTTTAATAATTAAATAAATAAATAAATAATTGCTTTATTGTCCAACAGTCTCCCATTTACAGGACAATTTACAAATACAACATTGCGGTACTTATTTGATTCAGGGTACATGTAAAAATACAAATAATTGTATATATTATGAAAATTATTGCACATAACATAAACTGGTGATTTCAACAAAATGTTTGTTCTGGCTCTTGGTGGCCTTAGCGCTAGGTGTTTCCTTGAGTGAAACGTAGGTACATTAAAATTAATTTGATTTAACAATTCCGAACAGTCTACCATATTATTTACTAATTTAAACAAGAATACAACAGAGGCACAATTTCTCCTTAATTACAAAGAAGGCAGTTGAAAACGTTCACATAACTCATCATTAGGTATATTCCTTATTTTGTCTGTTCATTGGGTTTTCTCTCCTCCAAATTTTTTCCTGCAACAGATAAGTATTTAAAAATTGTATATGTAGAACAAAGTGTAGTAAGGCAATTTCGTAAAATCGCCCGGATTTCTGGCTGTCCGTACAAAGATTCTTCCTCACAGTTATTCTGAGAGAAAGAGATGTCTACAAAATGATCGAGGTTTTTTCTAAAAAATTTCGCTTTGATCTTGAATTTGTTGTTTGTCAAAAAATTTGACACTGGCAAATTTGTCGTTTGGCGATCACTTGACGCTGAGGTTACTATTTTTTGTTCTGTTTGCAATAAATTCCTCCAGTCCAAATGAAGGTCGGCTGAAGGTGCTCCGATTTCAGTGTTGTTTATCATCATACAGCTGGCTTCTTTAAGTTTTCTCTTTTTTAAATTTTCTTCTCTCAACAAAATCTTTGTTTTGTCCCAGTCTATCCTATGGCTGCCGGTGCTCGTTAATACATGATTGGCCAAATTTGATTTGTCCACATGTCTTCTGGTAATGTTATATTGATGTTCTTTTTTCCTTACTTCTAAAGGTCTTGAAGTTTCACCGGTATAAGAATGGCCACAGTCACACAAAACACTGTACACACAATTTTTAGAACTCTGGGTTGCGTTAAACGGTTTGGTATGTATGAGGATAGAGCGCAAGGTATTATTTGTTTTTAAATCAGTTTTAACACTGTATTTTTTCCGATACACCTGGGATGTATGGAATTGTGTTCATAATTTGGTTGTGTGTTTGTGTTTGGTTGGTATTAGTGTGATGGTTATTTGTGCTGATTTGTTGTTGCGATTTTCTTCTAGCTGATTTATAGTTTTATTTATAAAGTCTTGGGGATATTCATTTTGAAGTAGATGTTCTTTGATAATATTGACTTCTTTGTTAAAGATTTGGGTGGATGAGGATATGTTTTTTGCATATAAGCACTTTACAACATCTTTCTTTACATTTAAGGGATGGTTGGAGTGAAAATTCAAATATCTATTAGTATTTGTAGGTTTTCGATAAGTACTTGTACTTATTGTGTTGTTTGTTCTATCTATAAGTACCTCAAGCTAAGCAAGTTTATGCAAATTTTCCATCTCCATTGTAAATTTTATTGTGGTTTCTTGACTATTGATGTAATCTAGGAATGAGTGCAGTTCTTTAGCACCAAACCACAAAAATGTCATCAACGTATCTCCACCACACTTTTGGTTTATTCTTATATTTGCCTGTGAATGTTTCTTCAACATATGTCATGAATATATTACTGATTATAGGAGATAAAGAAGAACCCATGTCCATACCAAATTCTTAGTTAGTTCCATAATTGTGTCAATGTTTAATTTTATTTTGTTGTGTAAGGTAATATCTTGTAATTTATTTTTTATAATTTGTAATGACTTATCAACAGGTACATTTGTAAAAAGACTAACTATGTCGAAACTTACTAGTATATCATTTCTCTTGATAATAATGCTTTTTAATTTTGTTAAAAAATCATTAGTGTTTTTTAAATTGTTTGGATTATTTTCGTAAGGTTTAATTATATTTAGTAAAAATTTTGATATGTTTTGTAATGGTGAATTTATTGAACTTACAATGGGTCTCATTGGTATTGTGTCTTTATGTATTTTTGGAACGCCATATAAATGTGGAGGTTTACTATAGTGTGGTGTTAAGTGTTTTCGTTCTAATGGAGTGAATTCTTGTTTGTGTTTTGTTATAATGTCTCTAGCGGCTTTTTCTATATTATGCGTAGGATCTTTTTTGAGCTTAGAGTATGATCCTGTGTAAATAAGGTCCATCATTTTGGTGTTGTAATAATTTTTATCAAGTATAACCGTAGCGTTACCTTTATGTCAGTGTCAAATTTTTTGACAAACAACAAATTCAAGATCAAAGCGAAACAACACTAAACGATTGACAACGACTCAAGACTCGGAGTTGAAACGTCTCCATACACAGATAAGTATTACACAATATACAATACATTACTTATATACAGGAATACTGGTTGATCATTTTGTAGACATCTATTTCTCTCAGAATAACTGTGAGGAAGAATCTTTGTACGGACAGCCAGTAATCCGGGCAATTTTACGAAATTGCCTTACTACACTTTGTTCTACATATACAATTTTTAAATACTTATCTGTTGCAGGAAGAAATTTGGAGGAGAGAAAACCCAATGAACAGACAAAATAATTCAAGACCTCCTCAACAATCTTTTCGAAATTACTTAGGTATATTCCTTTCTGGATATAATCCATCACTTTTGAGAACCAAATATTTCAGGAATTTTCTTTGGACCTTTTCGACACGTTTGTTGTGAATATAATAATATGGATGCCAAATCATACTTGCATATTCAACTTTAGAACGAACATACCCAAAATATAATGTTTTCAATGCGGAAATATTAGTAAAGTTTCGGCAGTTTCTCAATATAAATCCATAAGACTTTATTGCTTCAGATGTTTTTATAGATATATGCCCTACAAAGGTTAATTTATCGTCAAAGATAACTCCCAAATCCGTGATACTAGTATTTCTCTCCAACAGTATACCTTGACTTAAATAAGGAAATTTAATAGCTGACGTTTTTCGAGTATATGTCACTACTTTGCATTTTTTCGCATTTAGATTTAGATTATTTCTATTGCACCAGTTTTCTATAGATACTAATTGGCTCTGAATATTATGACAATCATTTACACCTTCTATTGTAGAAAAGATCTTGAAGTCATCAGCGAAGCATAATTGTTTTGTCGATATTGTATTACATAAATCGTTAATAAACAAAATAAATACAGAGGTCCTAAATTCGACCCTTGAGGAACTCCTGATTTAGCTAAGTATGAGTCCGATTTGAAGCCATTATAAGTCACGTAAATGTATCTGTCTGATAAGTAAGACTTGAGGAAATTTACTGCTTGGATAGAAAATCCAAATCCTGATAGCTTGTTGAACAGAATTCTATGATCAATTTTGTCGAATGCCTTACTGAAATCTGTATAGATCACGTCGACTTGTGATATAAGTCGGAGTTGGTGTCCAGTGCATCTGAGATATATTGAGTAATTGCTACCAGGTTGGTTGTTGTAGACCTTTTATCAATAAATCCGTGCTGATATGGAGATAGTTGATTGCGTACTAGTGAAAATATGCGATTATACAGTATGACTTCAAATAGCTTTGAGACGTTTGACAGAATAGATATAGGTCTGCAGTTCTCTAATATATTTTTCTCACCATTCTTAAAAATGGGGCAAACCTTTGCTACTTTCCAGGCTTCAGGAAATTTGTACATTGCTATAAATAAATAAATAAATGCTATAAATAAATAAATAAACAACCGCAGTGTGTTATACCTGAGAGTAAACATGGTGAACCTCAATACCTGCCCTACTACTACTACTACATGTCGTATAGTGGATTCGTCTAACCTAAGTCAACTTCTGCTTCCTGCTGTAGTAGGATTGTAACTGGCTAGATTTTGGAACATCTAAACACCCTGACCTTGGCAATAGATTCAGTCAATTTTAAATTACTTTGTATTGAATACTAATAATATGTAAATAAGTTTATCTCACAAATTTCTTCTAAAATTTATGTTGAGGACTGGGGTATGATTACTATGAAACTGGATGTCTCTGGATGGAGAGATTTGTGGCAGCCCAACTCTGCAGTCCTCCTAGGTGCCTACAGCGGAACCCTGTTATTATTGGATCAGCATTCCCTGGTTGCTTGTGGTTATGATATACTAACTCTGCAGTATCTTTTGACGTGACCCGCACGTCCACATCGTGAGATTGTGTCCACTTACACAATAACGCATACATTTAATATTGTACATTTGAATGTCAGGTGGATCCCACAAAACCTGATTTTGTCATCAAAAAGTACTGGGTCATCTATCGTGGATAAGGCCTAAACAGCAGTCTATGGGTGTTTTGGACAGTTGTTCGCGCAGAGCTTCCATCGCCTGTTTTTTCGATCATGTCCATAGAACAACGCAGGTTGATTGCACCCATTTGTTTCAGTTGTCTCTGGGTCTCCAATCTCTAATAAACAAATCTTACCGCTTGCCGTGACATGTGTAGCACTGTGTCTATCTCTAACGCACGAACGTGCACTTCGCTGCTCTTCCTTATGCCATTGGTTTGCGAGTTCTTCTGAATTTCGATGTCGTTGATAGAATTTTGGACGACAAACTGCTCTTTAAAGTCTTCAGGTGCATTTGGATAAGCTATATGTACCAACTGTCGAATTGCTGTAACGTCAGGGTTCTGATAGTTGTTTTTCGTATTTATTTCGCCCAAGTCAGTAATGTTTTTTTCAGTTGCGTGGTACTTGATATTGCTCAGAATTTTATTTCAGATTTTTCCTAAATATGCCGCAGGTGATCATTTTTCTGGCATGTTGGAATCTTTCTAGTTTCGTATCAATGCTAATACTTGCTCTAATAAGCCTACGATCGCTTCCCTGTCCAGAATGGATTTAACATGCATTATATCATTAATATCAAGAAATTTTCAAAACTATTCTGGCCACTTTGTGTCTTTTACAAAATTTTATACAATTGTCTGTTTAGAAAATCCCAATGAACAAACAGAATAATCAAGAACCTCCACAACCATGATTTCGAGAACAAAATGGCAGATGTAATATTTCTTATTTTTATTTCATTATTTTTACTCCCGAAACCCCTGCTATTTAATGAACTTGAATTTATTCCGCAGAATTCGCTGAACAACGTCCCCCTATCCGCTCTATTATGGCTTTCAGACAAATTTTTACTTATTCCAGCAAAAAATGTCGTAAGATCTCCAAAATAACGTAACAAACCTCCTATGTTACGATGTGATGGAAGGAAATTTAAAACAAAAGTTTTCATTCGAGGAAACTCCATTACTCCGAGAGAT
Organism: Octodonta nipae; assembly: GCA_034190945.1. NCBI lineage: Eukaryota > Metazoa > Arthropoda > Insecta > Coleoptera > Chrysomelidae > Octodonta > Octodonta nipae. The sequence continues at coordinate 13,303,892 of CM067221.1, read as the reverse complement.
TTTCCTTTTAATATTTTCATTTCGACGACGACTACGAGAAAAACAAAATAAATTATCAATTTAAAAAGCGTTTTCGAGTTCGTTTTAAATTACGAACGTGACAAATGACAAATTATCTCTTTAAATTAAATGAGGTTATTGAAACGTTAAAAGTCACACCGGGTGAAAAAGCATTCGTTCCATCTGAATTCAGGACGTCACGAAGTCCCTCCTGCAGCCCTCGACAAGCCTTCGAAATGAATAAATTAACGGGTCGACAAAGGAAACTTTGTAAGTGAAAAATTCTGTTCTCGTTAAATGCGAATCAAATAACAATAACGGGTACAGGAAATTAACTGAATTACAAAATGAAATGGAGGTCGAAGGAATGTCAGCAATTTCCCAAAGAAATGCTTTTTGTCGTGGAAATTTAATTATGCGAGAAAAATTATATTCGGAAGGGTTTACAAGGTGTTTCGTTTAACTAGATGACAGGACGTCTCAGAAAGTATCGATTTTTCTAATTCACTTCAAGGAATAGGCGTTCAGCTTGTTCGCCTTCATTCGAGCCATCCTTCCAAGTCTATTAAGGCTGAAGTCTCATTTAAAAAATTCATATCTTACCCAGCGTCACGATTTGTTACTAGTTTGTTGCTAATTTGTTACGCTAAAAATAGGTCTCACCAATTTTCTAACTTAAATAAAAACTACAGAGGCCATAGCTTAAACTTTCTATCATACAAAGATATCAAAATTATGAAAACAGCAGATTTTGTAGCTATTCATTCATTTTAAGCTACGGAGATTATTACTGTAAGTTTCTAAGAATTAGAAAAAAAAAGTGGAAGATTTTGTAATTATTTTTACGTGATTGTTCCCTTGGAAGGTTTTTTTTATTTCTCACCTATGGCAAGTAGCCTTAACAGCAGATTTTGTAGCTATTCTGATGGTAATTTATTACTGCAAAAGCAATGTTGTGGTTCTTACCAGTTCCCAGAAAGAATGAGTTTTGCAGCCTAATTTTAAGCTACAGAGATTATAGCTATTGGTTTCTAACCCATAGATATATCAAAATTCTTATAGCGGCAGATTTTTTATATTTTTTTCCTGCATTGATTGCTGCAATGGCTTCTCTAGCTTTAATTTAAGCTTAAATTTGAGCTAAAAACACCAAGGTTGTAACTTTCTAACCAATAGGGTAATCAAAATTCTGAAAGCAGTATATTTTGTAGCTATTTATGACTACAGAAGCAATGTTGGGACTCTTCTTGATTCCGAGAAACTTAATTTTAAGCTACAGAGATTATAACTGTAAGTTTTTAACCAATAGAGATATCACAATTTGTAAAAGCGGCGGATTTTATAAATATTTTTTCTTGATTTCTTACGCTCTAACAGCAATAACCTCTCTAATTTAAATTTAAACAACAAAGGCTAGGCCTGTAGCTTTCTAACCAATAGAATAATCAAAACTCTGAAGGCAATAGATTTTGTAGCTAATCCGACACGAATTTGCTGCACTGAAAGCAATTTTGTAAATCTTACCTACTCTCATAAACAATAGCTTCTGTAGCTTAAACTGAAACTACAAAGACCATAGCTGTAATTTCTAATCCTCAGAGATATCAAAAACTGAAACAGAAGATTTTGTAGTTACTTTGATGCTAATTTGTGATTCCAAAAGCAATGTTGTAGCTCTTACCAATCGAGATGGCAAAATTTTTAAAGCAGCAGATTTTGTAACTATTTCTTCCTAATTTATTGATTTATTACTGACTACTCTGGCTTGAATTTAAGCTACAAAGGTCAATGAAAGCAATTTTTAGATTTTACTGAATTCTGTGAAATAATAGCTTGTATTGCTTAAATTTAAACCACATTAGGACACAGCTGTAATTTTCTACTCATCAAAGATATCAAAAAACTGAAACAGCAGATTTTGTAGCTATTTTGATGCTTATTTGTGATACCAAAAGCAATATTGTAGCTCTTACCAATCGAGATGTCAAAATTCTTAAAGCAGCAGATTTTGGAACTATTTCTTCCTGATTTATTGATTTATTACTGATTACTCTAGCTTGAATTTAAGCTACAAAGGTCAATGAAAGCAATTTTTAGATTTTACTGAATTCTGTGAAATAATAGCTTGTATTGCTTAAATTTAAACCACATAGGACACAGCTGTAATTTTCTACTCATCAAAGATATCAAAAAACTGAAACAGCAGATTTTGTAGCTATTTTGATGCTTATTTGTGATTCCAAAAGCAATATTGTAGCTCTTACCAATCGAGATGTCAAAATTCTTAAAGCAGCAGATTTTGGAACTATTTCTTCCTGATTTATTGATTTATTACTGATTACTCTAGCTTGAATTTAAGCTACAAAGGTCAATGAAAGCAATTTTTAGATTTTACTGAATTCTGTGAAATAATAGCTTGTACTATTTAAATTTAAACCACATAGGACACAGCTATAATTTTCTACTCATCAAAGATATCAAAAAACTGAAAAAGCAGATTTTGTAGCTATTCTGATGCTGATGGTTATTTTAACAGCAATGTTGTAGCTGTCACCGATTCCGAGAAACAATGGGCTTTGGAAGTTAATTTTAAGGCACAGATTTTTTAGCTGTAACTTTCTAACCAATCGAGATGTCAAAATTCTAAAAGCAGCAGATTCTGTAAATATTTTTTCCTGATTTGTTACGTTGAAACTTTTGTATTTCTCGCCTATTGCGAGCAGCAGTGACCCCTCTAGCTTCAAATTAAGCTACAGAAGCCATAGCTCTAACAACAATGGCCACTTCACCTTAAGTTTAAGCTACCATGTTGTAAAACTCTAGCAGAGTAATCCAAACTCTGAACGGAATAGATTTTGTAGCTGTTGTGATGCTAATTTGCTACATTCGAGGAATTTTGTAACTCTTACCAATTCTGAGAAACAATGTTAGTTTAAATATAAGCTACAGAGGCCGTAGCTCTAATTGTCCAACCAACAGAGACATCATTAAACTGAAAACAGCAGATTACATAGCCATTCTGTTTCGCAGCTTAATTTAAAGTTACATAGCTGCAATTTTCTAAGCAATAGAGATATCACAATTTTTAAAGCGACAGATTTTATAAATATTTTTTCATGATTTGTTATGTTGTACATAATTTTGTGTTTCTCACCTATTGCGAGCAGCAGTGACCCCTCTAGCTTCAAATTAAGCTACAGAAGCCATAGCTCTAACAACAATGGCCACTTCACCTTAACTTTAAGCTACCATGTTGTAAAACTCTAGCAGAGTAATCCAAACTCTGAACGGAATAGATTTTGTAGCTGTTGTGATGCTAATTTGCTACATTCGAGGAATTTTGTAACTCTTACCAATTCTGAGAAACAATGTTAGTTTAAACATAAGCTACAGAGGCCGTAGCTCTAATTGTCCAACCAACAGAGACATCATTAAACTGAAAACAGCAGATTACATAGCCATTCTGTTTCGCAGCTTAATTTTAAGTTACATAGCTGCAAATTTCGAAGCAATAGAGATATCACAATTTTTAAAGCTACAGATTTTATAAATATTTTTTCATGATTTGTTATGTTGTACATAATTTTGTATTTCTCACCTATTGCGAGCAGCAGTGACCTCTCTAGCTTCAAATTAAGCTACAGAAGCCATAGCTCTAACAACAATGACCACTTCACCTTAAGTTTAAGCTACGAACCAATAGAGTAATCCAAACTTGAAAGGAATAAATTTTGTAGCTGTTGTGATGCTAATTTGCTACATTCTAAAGAATTTTGTAACTCTTACAAATTCTGAGAAACCATGTTAGTTTAAATATAAGCTACAAAGGCCGTAGCTCTAATTGTCCGACCAATAGAGATATCATAAAACTGAAAACAGCAGATTTCGTAGCAATTCTGTTTTGCAACTTAATTTTAAGTTACAGAGATTATAGCTGAATTTTAAGTAATAGAGATATCACAATTTTTAAAGCGACAGATTTTATAAATATTTTTTCATAAATTGTTATGCTGTGAGAAATTTTGTATTTCTCACCTATTGCGAGCAACAGTGACCTCTCTAGCTACAGAGGCAATGGCTCCAACAACAGTGGCAGCTATAGCTTAAATTTAAGCTTGTAACTGCCCTGCAGGCCAGGGCTCTAAACAATAGAGTAATCAAAAATCTGATAGCAGTAGATTTGTAACTGCTAATTCGCTTCACTGATCGCAATTTTTAAGTTCATGCCGATCTTGACAAATAATGATCTCTGAAGCTTAAATTTAAACTACAGAAGCCATAGCCGTAATTTTATAACCAACAGAGATATTAAAATTCTGAAAACTCCAGGTTTTGAGACTGTTCTGATGCTAATTTGTTCGCCGCAAGAAATTTTGCACCACATACCGATTCCAATAAACAACGGATTTTGCAGCTTAATTTTAAGCTACATAACTAACGCAAATAGGTGCATACCATGTGTTACAAGCAAACCATAGGATTTCAATCAACCCAGACGAATATGGGCCAACGCTTAATAGACCACTAAGAACAAACTGCGGCAGCTGATGCGACTCTTCAAATCGGTTAAAATACCCCCTCCTCCTTCTCAAATGTAACTGGAGCGCTGTTTCACACCAGTTGGAAGCATAGCTGAAAACCTGCAGTGTTGTAACCTCGATGTTTATTTGTAATATTTAATATTATTGTTTCCCTGACTGCACCCTCTTGACTAATCTATTTGTATGTTTATCTGCTTATACAGGGTGTGTTTTTTTTATGATCAGTATGAGGATCTCGGAAACTAGCGGAGATAGAGCAATGGTTAAATTGGGAAAGATTTGCCGTTTTACTGGCCCAATTTAATGACACTTTCGGATTTTTGTAAAAAGTCATGGCTTACTAGATGTTTTGAAAAAACGAAATTCTGTCGATTGACTCAAATCCCTCTAGCTCCCTTGTTTTTGATTTTATAAAAAAGTGCAATATCAAATTTGAAGAGATTTGTATCCCGAATATGATTGTTATGTCCTCGTTTGCGTGACAACTCTCGTTTTCGGGATATTACACAAATTTATCTTTTTTTGAAAGGAAACTATAGTTGGCTATGACCTCAAAAAATCGGACATTTTTAGAGCTTTTCAGCGATATAATACTCGATATAGTTATTCATAAAAATAACGGAGTTATGGATGCTTTTCTCTCTTATTTTCACTTTTAACGTAGTTAGCCATGAAAACGATTGTTTTCACTTTGACGTTTCCTCATTTGAGAGTAATTCCATTAGTAGTGCTGAACTAAAAGTCGATATTGACCAGTTTTCGTGATAAAATGGAATATTCTAACGAAGAAAAACTGAATATGGTGAAATGTTATATAATATGCCATAAAAATTCAGTTCTTGCAGCTGAGGAATACTTTCATAGATATTTTAATCGTCGTCAACCTGCCCTATGTACATTTAAGAGGTTTTACGATAGTTTACGCAGATATGGATCTTTTACTGAACCACCAAAGGAACGTAATCAAATTAACGAAGCAGCACAAATAAATGTTTTGGCAATGGTAAATCAAAATCCATCTACATCAACTCGTGAGATTGCGGCAGAAGCTGGCACATCTCAACGAACTGTAGTTAAGGTACTGAAAGCGCACAAGTTCCACCCGTACAAACTTTCAGTTTCTCAAACTTTGCATGCTGGTGACGAACATCGACGTATTTTGTTGTGTACATGGTTTAGAGACATGTGCCTTGACAATTCACAGTTTCGATTAAAGGTGTTATGGTCAGATAAAACTAGATTTACTAACTGCGGTATGTTCAATAGACACAATGAGCATATCTGGGCTAAAGAAAACCCTTTCCATGTTGAACAAAGACGACCCCAGACAAAATTTGGTTTTAATGTTTGGTGTGGTATCATAGGGTCTACTATTCTGGGGCCTTTTATCTATGACGAATCACTTACATTTCATGCAATACACTTTTCAAGACATGTTGCATAATTTAAGTTTGACCATTATTATGTACTTTAATTTCTTAAGTTTTTAGTAAGTACCTACTTATTTAGTTTTTTCGTTATATCTGATATACCTAATAAAAAAATCGTACAATGTCTTTTGGAATAGTTATTAAGTTAATCTATTTCATGGCTAACTATGTTAAAAATGAAAATAAGAGAGAAAAGCATCTATAACTCCGTTATTTTTATGAATAACTATATCCAGTATTATATCGTTGAAAAGCTCTAAAAATGTCCGATTGTTTGAGGTCATAGCCAACTATAGTTTCCATTCAAAAAAAGATGAATTTGTGTAATATCTCGAAAACGAGAGTTGTCAAGCAAACGAGGACATAACAATCATATTCGGGATACAAATCTCTTCAAATTTGATATTTACACTTTTTTATAAAATCAAAAACAAAGGAGCTAGAGGAATTTGACTAAATCGACAGAATTTCGTTTTTTCAACATATCTAGTGAGCCATGACTTTTTACAAAAATCCGAAAGTGTTATTAAATTGGGCCAGTAAAACTGCAAATCTTTCCTAATTTAACCATTGCTCTATCTCCGCTAGTTTCCGAGATCCTCATACTGATCATAAAAAAAACACACTCTGTATACACAATTGTCTGTATTATCAATTAACACCATACTGTAAATTAAATCTTAGTGATAGCATAATAAAATTTGCAAATTCAAATAAATATTTTATTAATTTGAATTATTTGGATTATTTAAATATGGAACTTTTTCTCCATAATTGTGGTACTATTTTCCCCTACAAAGAAAATATCACATACAAACACAAATATCACTCAAATTCATAATCTTCACCCGTTTAGAAGTCGTAATCGAAAGAGTCCCGTATACTGATCTTATTTTGACAAAAATTGCATATAAGTCAAAGATATATAAACCACATCGTTCCTACCGTTTGCCAAAATTATTCGAAATCACGTAGGCGTAAACCAAGCAAAACAAATGACATTTGACTTTGTCATTCGCTCATTACATCATTTGTATCCTCCCTTTTCCTCCGAGATTTTTTTTCTTAACAACGATAACAATATTAAATGCCATTAATTTTTACCAACTGCAATTTTGCAAATTTTAATGGGCCCTACTTTCTTTCCCCGCATTGCAGAAGTACTTCAGTTATAACTCACCACACCAAACAACGATTTAGCTCGAGGAAATGCTCCTAAAATATACTTATCTATTTCGAGGTGTCAAAATAAAGTGCAGCCAGGAAGCCGACTGAGATATGTGTCTACATTATTAATGTGTCAGGGGAAAAGCGTCAAGAGCATCCCTCATGTCGCTGCCATCCAGTACTGTCTCATATAACACTTTACTATTTCTCTGGAAGGAAATGATCGTTTTACCTTCATATATCATGGAAGCAATTTGAGATTATTATACGGTTGATGTGAGAGGACGTTTTTGATAATGCGGTGGGACAGTGGGCTGTTGATTGACTAGAAATATCAAATAATCTACGATCCCACCATAAGATTACTACGATCATCTGTAATAAATAGAAACGCAATTTTAATGCACACTATTTTTCCTATAAAGTTAAAGTAGGGTTTTATATTTCCATTTTTTTTTTCAAAATGTTAGGACTTATAGCTTCGCAGATAAAAGGGAGGGAATCGGTCGATTTTGCATTTTTATATATATCTTTTAACAAATTATTTTGAAGATAGATACTTGTATTCCTCATAATAAACCCTTTCATGTGATATATTATTTCATGCTTTTGAAAGAATCTTATTTTTTCTGTAAAATTTAAGTGAGGAATTTGTAATTTTTCTGAAAATTTTGGCTTTTATAGTTTCGATCGTGTAGACTTTGGGCAACGTCGTATATTCCACCAAAATTAGAATTTCTTCCTTTATGACATGTACTCCTGATCGAGTCACCAAATTATTCCCTGATATCAAATTTCAACTTTTTCCTTCAACCAGTTTCGGAAATAATTGGCTATGGGCTATTATAAGGGTTTCCGTATATTAAATGTACCGAACCCTAAAAAATAATATATAATTATTATACTAACAATATACAGTGCATTTTTTTCCATCCCCGCAAATTTTTCTATCCTTCTTCATACATGTCGCATAATAGACCCTCGGGTACACTCGATGCTTTCCGGCAGTGATCGACTTTATATATCGGATTTTGACATTTTACAATTTTGTTTAATCTTGTCTATACAGTAAGGTCGCGTGGGTTGGAACAAATTCATTTAAAATTCAGATGTTGTTTTTTTGGAGAAACGCTCGGACACGTCGGTTTTTTTTGTACTGCGGTTTTTGTAATGAAAAACTCATTTATACAGGGTGGGTAATTTTTTCAAATGAAAACATTTGTTTTTTATTTTATTTTTTAATTCTGCAATGAATTCTAAGTATTTTTCATGTACAATGTCCTAAAATTAAAAGTTATTTCAAAATTGACAAAAAAACATCAACATATCAAATTAATTGTTCAAATTGTTGACCATTAACTTCCTGACAATACCTAAGACAGTTTTCAAATTCTCGTAACACTTCATTTAGCGTTTGTGACAGGATTCGTTGTATTTCGGCCCTAATTCTATTCTTTAATTCCTCGATATTTTCCGGCTTATTGAAGTAGACTTTCGATTACACGTAACCCTAAAGATAAAAATGTAACGGGCATAGATCTGGAGACCTAGCTGGTAATTCGATATTACCTCTGCTTCCGATCCATCTATTTGGGATAATATTGTCAAGATAATCTCGCACTGTTCGCGAATAGTGCGGGGGCGCTCCTTCCTGTTGAAACAATACCGAATCTGCCAGTATATTAGGGTTTTCACCATCGGTAAAGTTCTGTTAAACAGGGTATTACGTCATTTTTTAATAAATAAATTTCCGATATTAAGTGTTTCCTCATTAAAAAAAGGCCCAGAATTGAAGTACCCACAATTCCAGCCCATAAGTTAACTTTCTTGGAAAATTGTGTATGACTTTCCATAATCCAATGTGGGTTTTCTGATCTCCAATATCGAAAATTTTGCCTGTTTACTGAACCATTTAAACAAAATGTTGCCTCGTCGGAAAAAACTATCTTACTTGAAAAGTGCAGGTTGGCATTGCATCTATCCATCATTATTTCGCAAAATTCTACTCTCCGGTCCAAATCATCTTCATTAAGTTTCTGAACTAAATGAACTTTGTACGGGTGCCATTTATTTCTATTCAAGCATTTTAGAACAGAAGAAGAAGAAGAATTTGTCTAGTGGATTTATGAGGATTTTCTTGTAAATCAAACAAAACATTTAATTGTGTATATTCTGGAAGATGTTTGGGTTTGTAATTGCCTCTTACGTAGCCAAATTCTAGAAACTTTTTTTCTATTATGCCAACTACCGATCGTGTAATAGGCCGCCCCATGGGCCTGTTTCATAATCATCACACTAATATTATTAGTAAAAAAATACAAGTGACAAGTTACATAATATTGAAAACTTGAAAGTTGAGATAAATTTTCACATAAATATTTACGTCGTGTGTCGTGTGTTTGTGCTCCAGCTGTGTGCAGAAATTTAACAGCTGATTGCAAATATATTTATTTGAGGTTAAGTTTTAACTATTGTTTTACTTCAAATAATCAGAGTCAATGTATCCAATAAACGGTTACCACCTTCATATCTTCTCTCTCTGTGTAAAGATCTTTTATCCAGTAGCGTCTTCTTGATCTTTGTTTTTTCTGTTTAATATGGTCATACAAAACAATAAAAGCTTCACATATTCTCCTAATATCGGACATCACATAAACACATGTCAAAAGTCAGATGAAAGTGAGGTTAGTTAATAAATTCAGAAATTTCGTACGTCAGAATTTGCAAACGCGTCCACATCAATCACTGAAGGCGGCGCAAATCCTTTGATGTTCATCGAAAACCCGACTCTGTGCGTGCCTCAAAACGTCCACATTGACACAAATTCTCCCGCACACACAAAAATTTACGTTGAATTTGCCATTCGGCGCAAATTTTTGTAGATCTGGACCCGGCTTTACGTCAAATCGTAGTAGAGAAATTAAATTGTGAAGGCCTACCTTGTTAATATTCCTATATATTCGACCATTAGGCGACACAAACGGTTGGTTTCTCCGACATATACCTTTGATAGTTATATTGACACTTGTTATAATACACTTCATTTTTATCAACCTTGGTTTGAGATTTACTTGATTGAATTGTCGAGACAAATTTGATATATTCGCCAATAATGGTGCATGTTAGGTGGCGCTACTCTCTCTTTTTTGTATGATCTATGCTCTGTGCTATTCTCCTGCATATTTCGAATACTAATATTTTGGATTTTACAAGTTGTCACTTGTAGAATAATTTTGATGTTGCTAATTCTACAAGTTACAAAACTACAAGTTACAAGTTGATTATGAAACAGGCCCCTGGTACTTCATATTAAACAATTCGCAAACTTCAGCTTGTGTGCGAGTTCTGTCGCCATATCCTACCATCCTCAAAATTTCTATTCGCTGCTTTTTAGTTAAACGCGCCATACTTTGAAACTTTGCCACTGATAACCAACCAACTTTGCACAATGATAACCAAATTTTCAAAAGATATAATTTTCAACAGCGCGGGGCTAATTTCGTACAGAATGCTTGTAATCTGGTAGAAAGTCACTTAGAATTCGAAAACCTAAAATCTTTTGCATCCTTTACAATTTTGGATAATTTTTTGAGAGTACTAACTTTTCAAGATTTATCAATCCATTGAACGCAAGACTTGTTTCTAGTGGAGAACCTTCATCAGTTGCGCTCCCCTCAACTGACTGAATTCTCGAATAATTATTTATGTATATAGTACATATAACTGAATTTAATATTTTATCACGAAATGAATTTCGACATCCAGGAGTTTCAGGAAAATCTAGCTCACAGAAACTCCAAACCGGGAGTCGTACTGGGTGTTTTAGTAAACCTACGAAATTTTTCGAGTGATTTCTATCCTAGGAATCACAGGGAAACGACGTTACACACAGTACAATTCCCGATTTGAAGTCTTTGTGAGCTAGATTTTCCTGAAACTCATGGATGTCGAAAATCATTTCGCGATAAAATATGTTTGAGAGTAGTTTCAATTTTTGTCTGTCAGATTGCAGTTGCGTCGAACCTCATACACACAACTTTACTTAGAAGCGGTATCTAAGATGTCAATAATCAGTTTTTTGCAAATTTTTAAAATTACTCATATAATTTGGAAAGAAAGTTTTCGAGATACTATCAGTACAAGTTTATAGTTGGTAAATACAAATTACAGACGTAACCGTGTAAATGGAAAAAGCACTTAAAAACAGACCACAAACAATCCATCAATATAAAGCGGAACCAACATTTTATTTTGAAAACATAATTGTTCTCTCCTGTTAAATATGCCGAGTGAGCCTCATTTAAAATGCCCCCGATGCTAGAGCCGGAAAAACTACAAAAAAAGACAAAATAATGAAATATCGTTTAACTTTTAACCCCAACGAAATGGTAAATCACTTCCGGATTTTCCCCTCCGGGAATTTTCATCTCGGTTTACCGAGAACTTTTCTCGTAGCTCAGGATTTTCCTGACAAATTTTCACAATCCTGCAACTCGGAAACCGGAGGCAGATTTAAGGAAATTTTCACGGTTTTCATAGGTTTGCTTTATGAAAATAAACTGTTCTAGAAAAAAAAGAACAAAAGAAATTTTATTATATAAATGTTTTTACGAGACGGTTGAGAGAGGAATAATATACGTGGAAGAGTTTATGCAAATTTTCAAGCTACGTTCAAAAATTTTACCACTACGTGAAATAAATTTTAACACACACTAACTTCAACTGTTTATTTCTATAATTTTACTCACTGTGCGTTTTGTATATTGATTTTTCACAAATCATATACTAAATACTATTACTAATACGCAAATACGGAAACCCACTACCACTTTTTCGGCCTTTATTTTGAAAGGAGGGTAATGAAACGTATACTATTCGAAAGTTATTGTGCCGTAGATGTGCAGAATATATAAATAATCTTTATTTATTTCTTTTAAAATAAGTAAATTAAATATAAATTATTGATAAAAACCAAGTGAGATGGCGCCCACTATGAACAACTACATTAAGCCTTAAAATCTAATGTTCGAAATTTGACAGCAGTCGACAAAACCCCAATCGTGTAGCGCAGTATAAATATTGCTTAAATAATCGACTTTTACTTACTATGATGTATGCTCTAAAAACCTTCTTTTCTATTCATTTATGACGTTACTTTTTTACAAAAACGTTGACTTCGGAAACTATTGTGTCGTAATCAAATTGAATGTGTTTTTACACATTTACAGAAGAATCGACTTTAAAAATTTCAAGTAAGTACAATAACTATTTAGAGATTCTAAAGCTAATTAATAAATTTTATTTCCGATCCTGACCAAGTTGAGTATATACATTTCTTCAGTCATGAATTTATCACAAATCTAATAGCAATTTATTAATATTTTGGTGTATCTATTACTGCGTTCAAAGGCAATCTTTTAAATAAATTTTAAGATGTCATCTAAAATAGCAGTCAGTCAAAAATTGTTTAATATTCTTTTAACGAGATGTGATATATATACTGCAAATATATTTTTACTTATTTACCTAATAATATAATACATATAATGTTTGTTTATTTTATTAATTTATTAAATTCCATTTTGGGGTTTTGGCATCTACAAATCGATTGTTCGGGAAAAATTGTATTACCAAGAAAGAACGAGACTGTTTTGTTCAATAAAGGGTGATTTGGTGACCTACTTAAGAATAAAACTGCTATGAAAAATTCTTTCAATGCAAATTGATGTGTAGGATCTTATAAAAATTTTATTACTGTTTTTCTAGCATTACATTTTTATAGCTGAACCTTTCAAGATTTTAAAGTAAAAATTGCTGGATTAGGCCATTTTTGGATGGGTAAAAAGTTATGTGTTTTCATATTAATTTGAGGCACATAATAAAGTTGTCTTGAGAGTCGTTACGTATGCTTATATAAATAGACTGAGATATAAGGCGCTGTAAATTACCATTATACAGGGTTGATTCCAGATATGTTAGAAACCAAATGTTTATTGGGTGAATTATAGTTAAACAGGGATGGTGAAAATATTATATATAGATACACATACAGGTATGTTGGAAATATGCCGGAGAAGAATATAGTTATACAGTCTCGTTTAAAAAATGCAACATTTTGTAGCCCATAAGCAGTTGCATATATAGGATAGATGCGATATAGGGTGAGAGGAATAATAGTTATACAGGATGATTACAAAAAATATTAGAAAAAGAAATGATTTATAGGGCTGCCTATATGAGTTGCATATATTTAATGATTGAAATATAGGGCGTACTAAAATTATAGTTACAGGAGGTAGTTAAAAAAATTTAGAAACTAAAAGAGTTAATATAGCCCATTAGTGATTGAATTTACAGGGTTCATGGAATAAGGGGGCAGTAGAATTACAATTATACAGGGTGTGCAAAAAATATACAGGGATGCACATACAGGGTGGTATAAATATGTGCTGAAGTAGGGTTAAAGTTATACAGTGTGGTTTAAAAATATTAGAATAAAAATGCAACATTTCGTATCACACATGCAGTTGCATATATAGGATAGATCTAATACAGTGTGAGAGGAATTATAGTTATTACGGTAATTACAAAAAAAAGTTAGAAAAGGAAATGGTATATTGGGTAGCCCATCATGATTTGCATATATATGATGATTGAAATATAGTTACAGAAGATAGTTTAAAAAAATAGAAACAAAAAGAGTAAATATGGTGGTTCATAGGCAGTCACATATATGGAGTGGAATTATAGTTTTACCGGGTGGCAAAAAATGTTAAAAAAATATGATGGTGGTCCATGAGCAGTTGTATATACAGGATAGTTAAAATACAGTCCAGAGTAGAATTACTATAGTTACATAAGGTGGTTAGAAAAAGATTAGCAAACATTTTTATATTCGGTTATATATAAAGGGTAGTGGAAATATATTATGAAGTGGAATTATTATTATGAGTAGTTTAATAAATGATAGAGAATTGAAATTAAACTGAAACAGTTATCTTGAGAAAAAATAGTTTATACAGCAAATGTCCGATTATATGGAAATATGTACCAAAATTGTTGATGAATCCTTGAATTGAAGTTCGGTCACCCATGTACTATTTATTAAATGTACAAATGGACATGGAATAAGTATTAATAAGAAATTAAAACTAGATATACGATTTCTACTTCATAACTATTCAATATTTTCAGATGGAATTGTCAATTATCTTATTCTATTTTCTATATTAAACTACCGGTTAAAAGCTGAATTATTTAATTCTACGAAATTTCATAGTAACGAAATTTTTGTGATTAATTTCCACTTACTGTCTCTTTTATATTAAATTGAGAATTATGAATTTCAACACAAATAAAGTCCTATTAATTATATATGAACAAGAAGTTGAATTTTATTACTCATTGACACAATTGGTCGAATTTCGACCACAGCCGATTCTAGTTCTTATTATTTTAAGTACCTTTTAGATATTTTACAATCCATTGAACGCCAGTTTTAAACCTGCAGTCTCCAGACTATAAACCTCATGCTCAGTTCAATACAAACCAGAAAATGTATATTAAAAGTGGCCAAGAAAAAACTCTTGAAATTATTTTCAGGTCTCAAAGAAGAACGCTGTTTGGCAAACCCCAATCTGAAATAGAAAAAGCGGAGTTTCTCTGAATTTCGATCTCTTTGGTAACAATTATTTCTCCTATCTCTGAGAATACAATATAGATGCTTTTCTTTTCTTTATTTTCTTTTCTCTATATTGAGCAATTACTAACATACAGTATTTTGCATAATTATTTAGTCACCCCATACGTTCGACTTACTTCACTCAACATTTTAACAAACTCTCAACACTGTTTAAATATGCATTCAGTAACTAAGATAACGAAAAACCCGTAGGTATTAGAATTCAAAGCGAGATTCTAAACGAAACACGTAAAACGAGAAAATGGAGTCAGGTGGAGTCGCAACAGATCTACATATATACGCGTGCACTTCCATTAAAATTTTATACAGCAGAAGTTGAAAAAGATAATTTCCCTAGATAGCTTCCTTTTGTTTCTATTTTCATGTAAACGAAATATTAACGACTGCTTCATTTTACAGAGCGAGTTGGTTCTGCTCTATTTCAATAACATAACGAAGTGTCGCTGGTATGGGGGCATGATGTGGGAAAACTATTCGATGAAAAAATAACTTTGAATTAAACAAAAATTAAAAAATCTGACTTCAAATAAAACACAAAAATAACTAAAAAGCAAGATTAATTATCTGACTTCTACAACTCAACACTTATTTGTTGTTCCGTTTATTGTAATTGAAAATATTCTTTATTTTGTAATCCTCCCGACTTGACCATATACAATATATGCCAGCACACTCCCTCTAAGGCGCGCATGGCGTGCCTTTAGGGGAAAATTCACTAAACCCCAGATATCCTAAATATCAAAAGGGTTTAACTCTTTGGGAGCCCTTGCCAGGTTATCAGGGCCGTGTTTGGCGTCGTGGCTGCAGTTTTCCATGAATTTTGTGACCGTCCGGGCTGTTCCTAACAGGGCGGCTTTTTGCATTTGTTGGTAAAGATGTTCGTCCTGACCGAGGTATTTTAAATTATTTAGTAGATGTTTTAGGACTACTCCTGATGTTGATATAACAATTGGTACCGTTAGTGTCTTATTTATTTGAAATCCCTGTATTTGGTTATTTTTTTAGCCTGCTTAATATTTAAATAATTGTTGTTAGTGATTACTATGCCAATTAAGGTTGTTCTTCTAGAGACTTTATCTACCAAAACTATATCTAGCTATTGTGAGCAACAGTCCGATAGGTCAGTATCCTGCGGTCCCAGTACACCTTCTAGCTGTTATTTTCTAAAACAGATTGTGGTTGGTATACATACTGTGGCATACTTACCGACTGCGATTGTTCAAGTTTCATTGCTAGTTCCTGGTGCAGTATTTTTGTCACAGCATCGTGTCGTTCTTTGTATTCAGTTTCAGCGAACGCTTGACAACCTCCTGTGATATGCTGGATATATTCAGATGTTTGGCAACCATATCTGCATCTGTCGTTGTTGATAGAAGGGTCTTTAGATAGTTCTTAGTTGGAATTACTTGATCTTGGATTACCAATATAAAGCCTTCCGTTTCAGGAAACATATGAGCAGAGATCAACCAGTAGTTCGATACTACACTGTCGACATAATCTTGGTTGACGTCATTTATATGTCTTCCATGAAGGGGCTTCTCTTTCTATTTGAGCAGGTTTTGATCAGTTGACTGGTGGTGCAATTGGACTTGTTCTTCTGTCTGTCGCAGTAGTGTTGAGTCATCAACCTGGCATATGACTCTGTGTAGATTAGGGAATTCTCATAATTTCTGGAAATGATTACGCAAAATTAGAAATTTGTTGTCCTAGTAGTTTGCTTATATCGGCCAATCCTCTCCCTCCTTCATACCATGGTAAAGTTGTACGCTCTTTGGATGGTGATTTTAAGCTTTTGTTAGTAGAACTGGAACTTTCCGTTGTAGTTGCTCAGTGTCAGTCTTGCACCAATTAACTATACCCAAAGAGTAGTTGAGCAGTGAACACGTGGAGATATCTGTTAAGCTAGGTTTTCAACAGTTGTCTTGCCCTTCTATAGAACTCTGTTGTTAGGTTCTTTTTCATGGTGGAGTGATCAATACGTATGCAACTATTATTTATTATATTATTATATATAGTTTGGAAGTTGTAGATGAATAATATTATTTGTTACTTTTTGGGTTTTAACTCCTTTTTTTGTCAGTGGTTTTCTAAATTCTTCATTTAAAGTTTTAGTGCCTTATTATGTTATGAATGCCTCTTACAAACACCCTGTGCATATCATTCTAGAAATATCATGTGTCGATAATTATTTTCTAACAAATCTGATATTTAAATTTGGATATTTGTAAAGAAAAATTATGGGACTTCTTGCACATTCACGACATACGGAATGCTGTATCTGATTTTCGAAAAAACGGCGTATTTTATCTTATGAGCAAATTATAAGAGACCTCATGACATTTATAGAATACCGTTATCATTATCCAATAAATCAGATTCTCAACATATTATAGTTAAAACTGTTCCAATAGCTAAAAGCGTTTTCGAGAACTCGGAGACAATACAAAAAAAACTTATGCTCCGAATATAGTACACACTGTTTGTAGCTGGTAACAAAAAAATCGAATTGAAGATCCCCACCTTTTGTAGTAGGTTGCAGTAGAGTTAGGTTTAGCGATTTTTCTCTAGTTTTGGGGGAAGTGACACGATTTTAGAAAAATAGAGATATAGAAAATTTTTCTCACATATTTGTAGATTTGTTTTTTTATTATTTGTTCAATCTGAGAGACAAAATTCACTAAATGTATTTAAAAATAAATTAACAAATGAGATACTGAATAATCTGTTCATTATCTTCTAAAAAAGAAACATCGAGACCATTAAACGTACGAATAAATGAAGACAATAATTACATAAAGAAACAACAATTTGAAAAATCAAAAATTTGTGTACATGCTTAGGACCTAGGCCATAAAATACAATTTGACAATTCAACTATACTTCACAAAGAACAACATAACACAAAACGCAAAATAAAAGAGTCTGCCTAAATTCTTTTGAATGAAGACGATTGTATCGCTTCTACTTCTGTAGAATTTAATCGTATCTGGTTACCGACAATTAAGGAAGAAATTATTAATGGTAACCTCCTTTTGAACAACCCAATATCGGGATAGCTCATAAGGTTTTTCCTAGGTTTTTCCTTATGACGTTAATGGGATCACTGAAACAATAGAATTCTTTGATCGCATTTTTGGCGAATGCGCTATCTTATAACAAAGTCGTACCTAGGAACGCCACTTATAAATTCTAAAGACAACTCTTTCAAATTCTTCTAATTTGAAAGCTGGTTAACTATAATTCATGATCTTTAGAATTTTTTGTGCTAACTGTATATCTAAAAACAACAAATTTTCTAATGTCAATTTTAAATGTCATAAATCAAATTTTCATTTTGCAATCTACATCAATAAATATAAAGCCATTGACAACGAAGTCAGAATAGACTGCAATATACGTCGTTTTATTTCTATTGTGGTGTTATTGCCCAAAAAAACATAAAAGTAATCTGTTCATTATTACATTCTTAAATTTCAATTAATGTCATCATAATTTTAATTAATACTATTGTAAAATAAGAATAATAGAGGTATTTCATTCATATGCTATCGGTGGTTTCCCCAGCACCAAATTCTATTTTAAAAAATAGAGGATATCGAATCAATTATTTCCCAATATTTTAATTGAAGCAGTCTTCGTATGTACTTATAATCGAAATTTTACATAACTGGGATAAGGGGTGTTTAGGGCAACCCTTATGCTACCCAACGCTGAGAAATTATGGTCTTTAAAAAACGAGCTATGCTATTTTGAAAACAATCGGGAAAACACTACCTATTTTTATAAAATCTCTTTTGTATAAGATCTACCTTTTTAGTTAATATATATATAAATATATATATATATAAATATATAATATATATATATATATATATATATATATATATATATATATATGATCCCGGCGATGGTAAAAAAACGACGTTTCGGCAGAATCACATCTGCCCTCTTCAGGTCGGTTCGCATAATTCTCGTAGCCTTCTGCTTTCGCTTCTAGTTACTCGAATACTGTACTAGTAATTGAAAATGTTGATTATTCATCATGAAACGAGGATGCATATCTTGAGTTATAAATCCATAGAAATCATTGTAAATTGCCAGGAAAACATAAAAATCCATGCTAAACGCGTAAAACAATATTAATTAGTAAAAATACATGGAATTACAAGAGTATAAAATAAATTAGGAAGCAAAGCATCATGTAAACAACTTTCAGAAAAAATAAAATGTCAATAACTTACAAAGTAATGAATAAAAATAAAATAATAAAGAATAACTTTAATCTTGTTAGTAGAGGTTAAGCAGTGAAAAGTGCAGTTAGACAAATTGTCAAAACAATTCCAATGACATATAAATTGGCAGTGTCTAAAGATTCATAAGTACGGTAAAGTAAATGTGTAGTGCATATCTGACCGATATGAAATGACAATTAGGTTGGAATTTCCAATAAAAATTTGAAAACATCAACAAAGATGGTATTGGTTGATTAATAGTAAACAAGAAGGAAATGGTAAATAATAATTAAATTTAATTTGTATGAATAATAAATTAAAACATGACGGTGAACATGGAATATTGGTAAACAAATACGGAATGGGAACCCATTATAAAAATTTGTTTATAAAATAAAAGTTCTAATGGACAATGAACAGATTTGGAACTAATGGACTGTAATCACGACAAGGAATAAAAGGTTAGTGAAACAATAGTTGTTTGAAAATATTGTAAATAAAGTGACAATTGATTTATTTATTTTTATGGTAGTTAAGGATATTAGAATAACAAATTTTAATTTTAAAATGATAGAATAAAAAGAGAAATTTCTCATAAATCTTTAGTAATTAGGAATGATTTCGTTTGTTGATTTATTGTTTTAATGTTTTTAATTAATTTATCTTGTTGTTTAATAAAGGATGTTATTGAAAGTTGAAATTGAAAGTTGTGTTAATTTATTTAAATGAGCCAAGAATAATATTTGAATACTTAGAGTATCATTTAAATTCTTTTCAAGAAAAATAAAAGTTTCAATTTAGTAAAATTTAAAAGTTAAAGAGGTTTTGAATAAATAAAATGAATAATAGTGTTGAATAAGTGGAATAAAATAGAAGCAGAGAAGTTATAAGGAAGATAAAAATGTAAGTATCAATTTTAAATATTAGAACCTGTTGAACCACCTTGAGGTAGGAGTATGAATGCTATGAAAAATTAAAAACCCTGAGAATTTAAATTAATCAAATAAAGTTTGAATAATAAAGTTTATAAAAATATTACTATGCAAAATATATAATCAAACCAAAACAAATTGGCTAGCTCAAAGTGTGCCTCAAAAATAAAATAAGAAAAATAAATATAAATAATAATCAATTCAAAATAATATACAATACATTTTTTGTATTTTTGAATTTAGATTCAATTATCTTTGGTAGTTTCTTTACAACACTGCCTATAGTAGCAAGCACGATTTCGTATAAAAAGCAGTACACTGAAATTTTTGTGACTATAAAGACAAAAAAACAATAACGCATCAATAAACAAATGTGAGAATTTCATTCCAATTAGTCATCTCTATACTTTGAAGATGTTGGTGTTGTTTTTATTCTGGCCTGTATAAATTCACAGAACCTACTGAACAACCAAATAATAATTTCACCTAAGTTTGGTGAAATTATTATCAGTGTCACCATCTGACGGGCCCGTCTCCTTCACAGTCCAAAAACCCTCGAAAGAAGTTAAATAATAACACTTTTACCATACGAAATCCAATACCGTACGAAAACAACTCCTTTCATAACTCAGCAACGCCTCACTTCAATAATACCTTCACCAGAGATTACGTCAGCATCACCATCTGACAGGCCCGTCTCGTTCACAGTCCAAAAACCCTCGAAAGAAGTTAAATAATAACACTTTTACCATACGAAATCCAATACCGTACGAAAACAACTCCTTTCATAACTCAGCAACGCCTCACTTCAATAATACCTTCACCAGAGATTACGTCAGCATCACCATCTGACAGGCCCGTCTCGTTCACAGTCCAAAAACCCTCGAAAGAAGTTAAATAATAACACTTTTACCATACGAAATCCAATACCGCACGAAAACAACTCCTTTCATAACTCAGCAACGCCTCACTTCAATAATACCTTCACCAGAGATTACGTCAGCATCACCATCTGACAGGCCCGTCTCGTTCACAGCCCAGAAACTCTCGAAAGAAGTTAAATAATAAAACCCTTACCTTACCGAAAACCAATATCGTATGAAAAGGACTTCTTTCATAACCCAGCAACGTGTCACTTCAATAAATCCTGCACCAGAGATTGCGTCAGAAACTCACATAAGAAGTTAAATACTAATAGCTTTACCATACTAAAACAGCTTCTTTCATAACCCAGCAACGTGTCACTTCACTAATATCTTGCCAGAGATTACCTCAGCTTCACCATCTGACGGGCCCATCTTGATCCCAGTTGAAAAACTCTAGTAAGAAGTTAAACACTAATAGCTTTACTAAATGCAAACCAATACCATACGAAAACAACTTCTTTCATTAGCCAGCAACGTATCACTTCAATGATACCTTCAACAAAGATTACAAAAGCATCACCATCTGACGGACCCGTCTTATTCTCAACTGAGACACCTTCCTAAGAAGTTAAATATTAATAGCTTTACCATACGAAAACAACTTTACGTCAGCGTCACAATCTGACGTTCCCGTCTTGTTCACAACCGAAAAACTCTCGTAAGAAGTTCGATTACGTCAGCGTCAACATGTGAAGGGTCACTCCGGTTCCAACAGCCCAAAAACACACACAAAGAAGTTCCATTCAAAAATATTGATTACAAGTAGATATTGCAACGGAACCGACAATTCTGATACATAAACGTACACCATATCCCAATATTAAATTAACCAGATTGCATCGAAGAATATTTTATCGGTGCAGAACAATGTTGGAGGTGCATTTCATCGTGCCGAAACTGGCCACATTGAAATTTTCCCGGCATGATAACCGCTTGTAAGCACAGAGCGTAAATCCGAAAGCTCAGCATCGTAAATTTCGCTCATAAATTGCTCCCGCAATTCAGATAACAACACTTGTTCGATTATATGTAAAACGAGAGATCGTGTCGGTCATACTAAACGTATGGCGTTGTGAAAAGTCTTTGTGGGAAATCGATGCTCATAAAAGTGCAATTTTATGATTTTTTGACATCTAAATAGCAACATAATTAATTTAAATGCCGTAAAAAAATGATAACAACCATGAGATGTAAAAGAATGCTTGAAAAGTTCTCAACTAACCTGATGCCAAATTATGATATATCACTTTTCAATTATCTCCGGATAGAATATTGCTTTGTAATTTTTTTCACTCTAGTGTAAGCGATTACGAAGGAAAACCAGTAAGAAATTTGGGTGACCTACTTTTGACCTTGAAAATTAGCTTCCAAGGGATATTTTCTTAGATGGAAATTGCTCTGCTGGAGTTTTAGAAATGGAGAAGTTCGGTAAAGTCATTCGGAGGTCACCCGAAGGTCACTAGAAGGTCACGTTCAAGAAAAATACAAATACAAAAATATAGGATGATAGGAAACTTAATCTCTGCCTTTGCTTATTCTATTTTGCTAATTGTGCATTGGAATAATGGCGGCAAATTTGGAAAATTTTCGTGAAATAAGCGAGAAGTTTCCATTTGTGTCCGTATGTTATCTCCATAACCAATCATTTGTAGAATGGTTATTTTGTGCATTTCTGTTAAATTAACCATTTTCAGATATTATTACGTACAGTTAACGAAATTCAAACGACAATAGCACTGAAACTGATCACCACCGTCATGTAGGCAGAAAATAAGATGCTAAGGTTATGAAACGAAAATAAACAAAACTGTATTTTTTCATATCAGTAACAAGGAACGCAGGAATAGTTTTTGCTTAATATCTCAATATTAAGAGCTAAATGGGAATTAAGTATTGAGTGTAATGTTGGGAATTTGTGAAATAAAATAATTCTCTTTTTTATGTTAATTTTTGTAATCTATATATAAATAGGCAAAGACAAAACGGTTAGGTACCATTTATTTGCAATATTGGTTCATTTATTCAATAAAATAAACTATAAAATTCATAATATACGCCCACACTGTCAATGCCAAACAGTACCGCCAGATTGGTTGGAGAGAAAATCGTAAAATAGATTGACTCGAATGAGAAAAACAAACTAATTTAAACGAAAAAATAATAAATTTTGTTTGGTTCTGAAAGTTAATCTACATTATTGAGATCTCACCCACCAAAATTTATATTATATTATAATGACACGTTATTGGGTACTCGCAAGTTTTTCTAAATAGAGTTTGTTAACTACAATCGGAAATTTGTATTGCGTGCCAACTGATTTATTATTTATTTTTCATATTATATTTCATTATTTTAAGATTATACTTTTAATTTATATTGTTTTTATTTTAAAGGCTAATAGGTTCATGCAATTTAACTGAGATTACAAAGTCCAAGATATAAATACCTACAAATAGTAAAATTCAAAATAAATAGTTAGATCTGGCATCATGGCAATAAATCATAATGTTCGCGGACAGTTCACGGCGTGGTTCACGGCCAACCTCATGCTAGCGAATTTCAATTTGACATTTCATATAATAAGTGTTATTTCAATGAACTTACAAAAATTGTCAACAAATAAAGGTATTATTTAACATAAATTAACAGAAGGTGAATTGTATTTGTTAAATGTTTTGATATAATCCCCATGAAAACTTTTATGTAAGTAAACTAACTATATAGAGATTATAAAGCTAAGTTATACCTACATTTGTTTTCAGATCCTTAAAAGTTGGGTATGTTTTTAACTTTATGCTATGTGCGAATGAAACTTGAATAAGTATTAGTAGTATGTTGCTGTTTTACTCGATATAAGGATCTTTTAATTTAATTTTAACATGTCTAAAATATTAGCAGTCAGTCAAAAATTGTTAAATGTTTTCAAGATGCGATATGCTGCAAAAATATTTTTACTTACTTATCTAACAGTATAATACATATAACGTTTGTTTATTTTTATATATCTTAACAATATGTAAATCTCGCAAACAGCAATTTTTGTCGAAATTTCATTTCGAGGTTTTGGCGTCTATAAATCGATTGATCGGGAAAAATCGTATTACCGAAAAAGAACGAGATTGTGACATTAATTATGACAGCTGAGTTTTGAAATTACAAGAGTTTCATTATAGGGTGATTTGGTAACTTACTTGAGATTGAAACTTTTCCAATACAAATTGATGAGTATGATCTTATAAGAATTTTATCATTATTTGATATTTTTCTAACATTAAATTTTTACAGCTGAACCTTTCAAGAATTTAAAGTAAAAATTGCTGCTTAGGCGTTTTTGGGATAGGTAAAAAGTTATGTGTTCTCATGTTCTAAATTGACTGAGATATAAGGCGCTATAAATTATAATTATACAGAGTGATTTCAGATATGTTAGAAATCAAATGTTTCTTGGTTGGCACATAAGCAGTAGCATATATAGAGTGTTTAAAATATAGAGTAGAGTGCAATTATAACTATACAGGGTGGTTTGAAAAAATAATTATATAGGGAAGCCTGTTAGCGGTTAAATTTACAGGGTTATTGGAACAGAGGGCGCAATAGAATTACAGTTATACAGGGTGGTGCAAATATATACAGAGATGCATATACAGGGTGGAGGAAATATTAGCTGGAGTAGAATTGTAGTTAAACAGTGTGGTCTAAAAATGTTAGTATAAAAATGCAACATTTCGAACCCATAAGCATTTGCATATATAGGATAGATGCAACTAAAAGAGTAAATATGGTGGCTCATAGGCAGTCGCAAATACAGATTGGTTGGAGTGGAATTATAGTTTTACCGGGTGCTTCAAAAAAGTTAAAAAATATAAAGCCGTGGTCCATGAGCAGCTGCATATACAGGTTAGTTAAAATATTATCCAGAGTAGAATTATAGTTAGATTTTGATTTTAGGTAGTCCATTAGCAGTTACATATACAGGGTGGTGGAAATATAATATGAGATAGATTTATTATAATAAGGATTTTAATAAATGTTAGAGAATTGGGTGCAATTATAGTTATACAGGGTGGTTAGAAAAAAATAATTATATAGGGTTGCCCATTAGCGGTTGAATTTACAGGGTTCTTGGAATAGAGATTGTGTACACATATTTGTCGTATTAAATTAAGAATTACGAATATGAATACAAATAAAGTTTTATTAATTATATCTGAAAAAGAACTAGGATTTCGTTACTTATTGACACAATTGGTTGAATTTCGAGCACTGGGCGATAGCTAGTAAATCTGAAAACACTTAATATTTCCCAAACAATTGAAGATAGGTGTAGGACATTGTACATTAATTATGTGTAGAATTTTCTGGAGAATCCAAAAAATAATTAATATACGGGGGGTTTGCATTTACAATAAGAAAGTTGGTATTGGCCACTGTGACATGACACATCCTATATATTTTTTTTTGTTGAAAAAATGCGCATCTAAAAATACAAATCGACTTGTCCAAGAGTTTTTCCCTTCAAGCCCTCCTTTATTCTTTATCGAATTTATTCCAGTTGGCTGTTCCATACTGTATATTACATATGTTATCTTCCATACAAAAGAATGACACCTTGAAGACATTATTTATTATATTTGTTTGTTTAGTTGCCAGACCGACAGACTTATGCCATGAATGACAATCAAATTCTTTCTTTCAACAATTTATTTATGGAAAACTTAATAAAATATATTTTTACAATAACGAGATTATTGCTGGCAACAATTTCACCCACATTAAACCAAAATATATGTGTCATATATGAAACGTGATGCGTTGTCGTATTTAACTTCCGAAGTTAATATACTTTTTGTGAGAGATGCATACAGATTAAATTAGATTTTATGATTTATAATATGTATGAGAAAAGTTTGCCGGGTTTCTTCCTGGGGATATATGAGAAAGTATTCGAAACAGGTAGAATATTGAAAAACTCATGGAACGCATCAAGGAGAATTCTATCTAAGTAACTTTTAATTTAATATAGTAAAGTGAAGAGTTGTTGTTTTTTTTTGTGAAATATTTAAATTGGTCTTGAAAATATTTCAAGCGACTAGCACATAAGTCGTGATAAGAAAATAACTAATGATGATGAAAAAAACAATGATAAAAGCTCTGAAACATATTAATTTAGTTTATAGTTATCAGAATCATTACTAACTTCTATTAGGAATAAAAAACTGCTGTGTGAGTGAAAGAGAAACTAACCAGTTAAGTTAAAATAACACAGCAAGCACGTCAGACAACTTGTGTTTGTTTCCAATCGTACTTGGTCAAAGTATACAGTGCGAGTCAAAATTTACCTCCTCCCTATTTTGTATGGCTATACTTGCCTTAATGAAACCTGGAGCGTGTAAATAAATGGTTGTAAACTTCTCTACTAGTGGTAATAGTGATGTAACCGCAATAGATGGCGTTACAGGGTATCTGTGGCTACCAATTTGCATACGACTTTATGCAATTCATATAGCAACTGTTCAAAATATGCTCCGTCTACTTGCTGACACAAATACATCCTATTAGTAAATTCTTGTCGTACTCGTTCGATTGTGTCAGCTGAAACTGCCTTGTATTCTTCAATAATTCGTTGTTCTACAAAGGTAAGATTATCGGGTTCCGTACCGTAAACCTTGGAATTCAAATACCCCTACAGAAAAAAATCTAATGGTCTCAGGTCTGGTAACCGAGCTGGCCATTCTATGAGACCTCGCCGTCCATCCATCTATCACGATATTCTTCATTCATGTATAATCGCACTGCACCAGAATAATGCACAGGAACACTATCTTGTTGAAATATTATTTCCAATATGTTGAATTCATCTGGATCATCTTCCAGAATTTCAAGAATTAGCGGCTCAATTGCATGTTGTAATATCACACCGGTTAAGTTTGTATTGAGCAAATCATGTCCAACTGTATGGTTTCCCAAAATACCTGACCAAAATCCAGTTTTTTTTGGAAATTGAATATGTTTTTCACGAAAGATGTGCGAATTTGTGTTGTACTTTTCTTCCAAATGTTTATGCAGATTCTTGGATTTTTTAATAAAGCCAATTTCGTAGGGATATTTAGGTCCTGCTCTTCTTTTAGTTTATCATTTTCACTGCTTACTTGTTTCACATATTTTTCTGATTTATAATTTGAATTACACCCTGTGATATTGCATTTATTTGGAACATTTTATTAAAATATAAAATTTTTCATATTTTAAAAATAACATTTTAAAACGTAAAAACTAAAAACGAAAGATACGCTATACTGTTTAGGTTAGATATAAAACACCACATCCGCCTTCTATCAGCACGTGATACAGCCAGTGCTAGAGCCATTTATTCATTCTTGAGCCGTAGAGTGCACTGTAAATTGTTAATATAAATTGCTGTCTCGCGTGTGTTTAAGTTTCCCTAATTCTGTATTAAGATCAGCTTTTGCTCTAAAAAGTCTGTCCTCGTTTACTGACCTGAATTATAAAACATCTTTAACCGGACCGATCTTGGTACATAAAGTTTTCCATTTTGTCATTTCTAGCATTACCGGAAACAATGCGGTTAAAACAGGACGGCTTTGAAACGACATTTACTAACAAACACGAAGCTCAAATAAGAATGTGACTTTCTCTAGATGTTGACGTCGATTTTTCGTGTCCTTTCCATCGATGGGCTTCGGAAAATTCGATACGGTCAGGAAAATAAGGAAACGGAGTATTACTAAGTGCGTGATCTAGGAATTCCCTGAAATATTCGCAATATGTTTCAGCAAATTTCATCAAAATCTGGTCAGACCCATCCCATAAGGGCCATGAAAATAGTCTATGGCACTTTTCGGTCCTTAATCTATCTTCATGAAAAAAATCACCTCAATCCTCCTTCCATTGCTGTATTAAAGTAGAGCACAAGGATAAATTGCTTACTACTACATTTATAGTTTCTTATTGAGCGCACTGTAAATTGCTGCCGTTTCTTTAATTCCGTATTAAGAGCAGCTTATGCTCTAAAAAGCATCTCGTCGTTTACTGACCTGAATTATAAAACATCTTTAACCGCGCTGATCTTGTCACATAAAGTTTTTCCATTTTCTCATTTCTAACATTACCGGAAACAATGCGGTTTAAACAGGACATTTCTACGAAACGACATTTACTAAAAAACAGGAAGCACAGATAAGAATGTAGTTTTCTCAGGATGTTGACGTCGATTTCCCGTGTCCTTTCCATCGATGGGCTTCGGAAAACCCGATACGTACAGGAAAATAAGGAAACGGAATATAACGAAGCGAGCGATCTGGTGAAACAGTTTTACCCTGCAATGTTCTTAATACGTTCTGGGAATTGCACAGCACTCAGTTCCAAGGCAGAGGGCAAATAATTCATTTTGCGTTATATTGGAGATGATATTGGATATCCGGACATCGGGCTATGACTTTTGTTATTGAATTATAGATGTATCGAAAGGGAAACGGCAGAGACAGAGTTCATAATATTTTTTGCCCTTTTTTTCCGAAACAGATGCGGGAGATTTTTTTTGATGAAATATTCGATCTTATTATATGGGATATAGTCTATTGGATTTCTATACTACTTTAATGGTGTCCTTTATCTTTATCATTATTACTTTATCTCTTCTTCATAGCAGTTTCGATTTTATACGACGGTTTTCTTGTTATTTCGTCCAAATTGACCAAACACTTCAAGGACAAAAGTGATGATTTATAATTTTTTATCTATCTCTAAACTGAAATTATTAAATTAAATTTCTAGAATCAACTTTGTTATATAACATAAAAACAACAAACACTTGTTTCAATTTTATACAAGACAAGAATAATATCAACCCCATAATGACTAATTTGGTCAAGTGCGAGTTGGACTCGCATACTCAGAGTTCCGTACCACCTTCAAGATTCTAATATTCCAGTTTGACAAACAGGGAATGAGTGAATTTTCTTATATTTACCCTAATTTCTTTTAAAGGGAGCGTTTTAAATGTATAAAAAATATACACTTTGATATTCCACACATAGACTTTTTATTTTATCTGCTTCAGGATTAGCTTGATTTTTATCAGAATACATATGTATTTAATTTTCTAATTTGGCACCCAAAAATTAACATTAGAGTTGTAATTTACTAATAAACTTTCCGAGAAGCCTTTTATAATCTACTGTCTGAGTTTTGAGGCTCTGTAGATTGGAAGATAAAGGGCAAAATAGGTCAAGTTTTAAATTATAAATTATTAAATCTGTTATTCAAATTATTTAAAGACAAATAAAATATAATTTTCAAAATTTAAATAGTGTAGTTTCTAAAGTGGGAATTAAGTTGATGTTAATATCTTTTAAACAAATGATTTAAAAATATGATATATTATTTGTAATTCACATAATGAGCCTTTTATCTGATATATTACATGATGCGTTTGAAAATTGAATTTTTAATTTCCATTTAATTGTATAATTTGTCCCTAAAATTACTATGAGGGCTTTCTAATAATTTTTCTTAAAAATTTCAAGTGAGCCCCAGTACCCCTAATTATTTTCAGAATTTTAGGTAGTATGGTTTCGGAAATAAAGCGAGAAATGAAAATTTTTTATATCTTTATGTTAATATCTTCTAAACAATTAATTTTAAAGATATGAAAAATATATATTTGTATTCCTCATAATGAGCCCTTTCATTTGATGTAATGCATGCGTTTAAAATATTTTTTTTATTTTCCGTTTAATTCTATAATTTGGCCCCCAATATTAATATTAGGGATTTCTTCATATTTTCCCTGTAAAAAAAGGTAGGTCTTATAGCTTGGGGAATAACGGGGGGAATGGGTCATTTTTCTTAAATATTTTTTTAATATACTTTAAAATATTCATTTTAAAAAAATTTAAAAAATACATTTGTATTCGTCATAATGAGCCCTGCGATTTGATATATTACATGATCCGTTAGAAACAATTATAATTTTTTATTTTCCATTTAATTCTACAATTTGCCCCCCAAAATGAAAACTAGGGGTTTCTCCTTATTTTTCCAGTAAAGTTCGGGTGGGGGGCTACATCTCCATTTTTTTCAAAATTTTATAGCTTATGGTTTCGGAGATAAAAGAGGGGAGAATGGGCAAAATTTTTTATAACTAATTTTTTTTTAATATGAAAAAATATATATTTGTGTTCCTCAGAATGGGATCTTTTATTTGATGTATTACATGATGTATTTGAATTTTTTTTATTTTTAAATTTTCATTTAAATCTATAATTTAAAAAATTAATATTAATGGTTTCTCCTTATTTGTCATGTAAAGTTCGCGCAATGATCTATATTTCCTATTTTTTTTCAAAATTTTAGGCTCAGTAGTTTCGAAGATCAGGGGGGGACGGTCGATTTTTTTTAGTTTTTCCCCGCAGAAGTACTCCTAAAATCAAATTTTCTTCATTTACGATATGTACTCCTGATCGGGTCACCAAACTATACATTGATACCAAATTTCAACCTCTTCCGTCCAGTATTTTAGGAGAAAATTGCTGTGATGTGACAGAGGCAGAAATCCGGAGTGATAGTATAAGGGTATCCGCATATTGTATATACGGAACCCTAAAAATGAAATACTTTCTCTTCTACATATCTGAATCAACCAAAACTACTTCCAATTCAACAACAACATTCTCAACAGTACTCAAAGCCTAACTATGGGCAATCCTTTAAGCCCCCTTCTATCTGAAATATTCATGGACTATTTAGAAACGCTAATTTTCAGAAACGATCCCATTAACAAAATCCTGTATTGGTACCGATACGTCGATGATATCATTGCGTGTTTTACGGGTACACATCGACAATTACAGTTACTACACAACTACTTAAACCAAATACACCAAATTCACACTTGAAACTGAAACAGATAACACAGTAAACTTCCTATACCTAACAATTAAAAGGCAAGACACCAAACATACATTCACCATATATCATAAACCACTCTGACACCACCCCATACAACATAAACTTGCTGCCTATCACTGTATGTTACAATGTTACACAGACAATGCCACTTACAAAACAGACTTTGAAAGAATCAAATGGCAGTCAACAATGGTTACACCACTCAATTTATTGACAACTTATCAAACAGAAAATTAAAGAAAATTGCTATTAAAGAAGGCTGTCCCACTGACCCCAATCCCATACCAAAATTATACCATACTGTCACATTCAATGGAACCCCCTCACAATTTTTACAGAACAGGAACATATATACAGCCTTCACAACAAACAATAATTTATCTAGACATCTAAGAAACAACAAATACAAGACTGACAAAAATTCTAACTCGGGTGTCTATAGGTTGAACTGTGGTAGTTGCCCCAATTTCTATATTGGTCACACTGAAAGATCTTTCAATTCAAGATGGTGTGAACACACTAGAGCTTTTGAAAATCAACAACAAAACAAACCCACATTTACAGATCACTTATTAAAAGAAAACCGAAAACCAGATACATTCGAAATTTTACATTTACAAAACAAAAGTAAAAAATTACATCTTAAATCACTGGAAATTAAAAAAAAAATTCTCGGAATCTATTAAACGACCAAACTGATACCAAAATAATATTATATTATATTATTAACATCTATTGTCAACAATTTGGTAAATGTATAATTTAGGTGACCTACACCCAGCCCACTTCCTCCGTAATTCCCCATAATTAAAACCTTTTAATTATTTTATTACCTTACCTGTAGTTTCTTTGTAAGATATATATATATATATAAATTTAGCATTTATTGTATTCCCAATAAAAATAAATTGAAAGTGAAAATTTAACCAAGTGTTTGTTGTTTTTAAGTAATCTGAAATTCATTGAACTCGATGTCAGATTTAAAAGGATTCACTTGTCTATCTATCTGTATCCAATCAATTATGAACGAATTTTATATAAAAAAAACTTTTTCTATTTAATAAACAACTGCTAGGCAGCACGCTATACTCCCAAGCGCAAAGATGGTTGAATGGCACACATTCAATTCCCAGTTTCAAATTTCTGTAAATTATTTAGTATGTCATTTTACAATTATACAATTTTTAGGCAATTTGTGTTCTGGATTTCTGAAATTTAGACTATAAAACATTCCCGTAAATATGCTTACCACATAGTACTTTAGAAATTAATAAGAATTTATGAGACTGTTTTTCTTGCTTGTGAGAAATCAGTTTGAGGTATTTAGTTACAACTCTAAATGAACGATATACAACAAATTAGTTTCTACCTTGTGCCCTAACATAATATATATATATATATATATATATATATATATATATATATATATATATATATATATAATAACAAATAGTATTAGACAAAATAATTAAAAGCAGTAAGACTTTTTTTATAAAATAATTATAACAACCTACCACACATCTGATATCTACACCAAACACCACTTACTCATTAGCAAATAATGCCTAAAAAACTTTATGAAGTTTATTTTCGTCTTTCTAATTTAACATAGTTCAGTTTAAATTAAATAAATTAGTCTTGTCAGTTTCCTTATGGTTGCGTTATACATGTGATATTAAAAGTGATACACACATGCTTAAATTTAGTTTTGGTCTGAAAGATATTTTGTTGAATAACCAAAACTCTATACAAGTTTTTGCTGACGCCATCAAGGTTCGATTTCGATTTCTACCTCATTGTGAAATATCAAAAACAATTTTTTTTATAAAATTGGTTCTATAATGGTAAATAAAACTGCAGACTTATAAATACAAATTGTAATTATAGATTTAATAAAAAATATTTGTTATACAAAAATCACAGATAAAAAGTAACAATCTAAATATTTCAGTAGCTCTTCTACGTTTTTTTTACCACCAATCATTATCTGGTATAGTCTTGGTCCACGGAAAATAAAATCAATTCCTCTATCTCATTCATCGGGATTCCTTTATAGCTTGCACCACAAATCTTCTGCAAAACAAAAATTCCATGTAGACATAATACAAATAAGGTGTATGCTAAGTATCTGTCGCAGAAACAAAAAAATATATATTTCTGCATTGGGCTCCTTACACAGTTCAACGTTTTTCTATAAAAAAAGATTTCTCCAACATTCCAGCAATCATAATTTTAGCAAATGATTTTCATTAAGTCCTTTTTTCAATTTCAAATAGAAAATACTAACTGAAGCGACACCTCGTGATTTTCTGTCACACTATTGTTGAAACGATTAAAAACCGTTAATCGAATTATACTTTTCACCGTATTTTTAAGGATAAAATACTCATTTTTGTAATAACTTTAATGTCCAGTTTTTTTACCAATACCCAAATCATATAACTGATATTAACTGAATCACTAAAAAAATAACAACTGAACATTGGAAAGTTTTTGAACAAAAATCAGGAGTATTATTTATTTTGTCAATGTCATTCCATTAACCTCATACGTAGAAAGTATCTCAGATTTCCGTACATATTTGCTGATATATGCTAAAAATGCTTCCGAACACTGGAACTGGAATCCCTCCAACCACCCGTGAAAACGTGAACTCTACATCTACATAAGAAAAAAATTCTGTCAGTTATAATTATAGCTTTTTCTTTGGTTATCATTTTTTATACTGAACTATCTTTTTCGAAACTTAAATTTGAAGGGTTGTGTGGTCGATCAGCTCAATGACATCACCCTGTTGCGGAAGGTTGATACATCTTTATGTGTTGCCATTGAAGTTGAGGACATAGAAGCTGCTACAGTGGTGTTAGTTGCGAAAACTTTACCAATCAGTTCACCTAATTGACATATTGTGACCACCACCCCTAGATGATGTATGATATATGTTTGACGCGTTGTTAGCATTGTCAATGCAACTTGAATCTTTGAAACGGCGATCTAAACAATTGATGGTTCAAGACACTGTATAATTCTCTAAGTTCTTGAGCCAGGAGTGCCTTCTTCTCCTTGCACTTCTCTCTCCTATGATTTCCCCTCAATTATGAAGTAGTTGGTATAACTTTCCTGTCACCTTGAAGCTTACACGTCTGGAGGTAGACCGCAATGCACAAATATCGTAACAAGACTAGAAAGAGAGATCAATAGAGCACTCACTTGGGGCTGTTTCCAATGAATTA
The DNA here is from genome assembly GCA_034190945.1 of Octodonta nipae. NCBI lineage: Eukaryota > Metazoa > Arthropoda > Insecta > Coleoptera > Chrysomelidae > Octodonta > Octodonta nipae. Next base: position 13,269,799 of record CM067221.1, on the reverse strand, counting down.
CGTTCAGCATGAAGTTCATTGGCTGTTTCCCATCACCAAATGAGATAATAAGATGCTCCCTTTATTGCCCTCTCTTTCTAGTCTTGGCAAGATATATGTGCATTATAGGCTACCTCCAGAAGTAGATGATCAAAGCCTCTCAAGGTGTGCCCCAGATATTGTATTCTCTTTGTTATGGTTAGAAGAACTTCTTTCTTTTCCTAATGTGTGATACCGTGATGGTCCACCCACGGTATCCTCAACCTGCGCCTGTACATCCACAGCTCGAAGATTTCGAGTTGGTTAACATGTGACTTCCTCATCGTCCACGTCTCCATCTCATAGTAGAGTACAGAGAGTGCACAACATCTCAGAAGCCGAAAGTTGAGATCTACATTTAGGTCTCTTCAGCAAGCTATATTCTCCATTTTTATAAATGGACGTTTTATTAATGTGTATCTTTCTACGAATTTGTTATCAACATGTATTTAGTCTTCCTTACATTCAAACCAAGTCCGTATTGCTCACTAATTTCTACGATTTTGCTTAGAAGGAATTGCAGATCCACTAAATTTTCTGCCAGAAAGACCATGTCATCAGCATATCTTAAATTATTTAATGTTGTGCTTTTTATACTGATCATCTAGACCTTCATTTTGTCTTTGTCGGTAATCCATAGCCAGGATGGAACAGCATAGGAACACACTGATGAGAGGGACAATCAACTACCATCAACATGGAAGATACAGTATGAAAAGACCACGTCAAGCGCTACTACAAGAGGACGAACCAATGATGAAGAGAAGAAGACTGCGAATAGAATAGGAAATATTAGAGAATAGGATATATAATATAGTAGGTAATGAAATATCTTAGGGAATTAGCATTGTATCAATATAGGAAAAACCGTAGGGAATTAAATTGTAATAGAGGGTAGGAGTAATGAAATTTTTTGTAAATTTGAGCTCTGAAAAAATAAAGATATTGTTACGGAAAATGTATAACGTCGACCGAGGGAGGACCCTGCATATACCTACCAAGTGTAACTGTCAGAGTAAACTCGAAGACTCTCGAATGTAAAAATTTTATATAAATAGATGTTCTGTGAGCGTTATAGTCAGTCTAATTCATAAGTTCAGTGATTATAAGTAGTAAAGTATATGTCAAAGTGAATTGTAAATTGTGTTTTTTGTTGTATTGTAGATCTGTGTTTCAAGAAATTTGTAATTGAAGTTCGAAAGAAGGATTTTTTTCGCCATAAGTAAAGGAGTATTAATTGTACAACAGGTGTATAATTGAACCCACGGGATAAGTAACAATATGTTAAAGGGTGGCGGTATTATGACACTCTAGATTGTGAATATTGCAAAAACGTCCTAGGGAGTGTGATAAACCTATACAGACTGCTAGTAAAACCAAATTAAAAGTCACCTAATGTAAAATACTTAGAAATAAGTGTTAGCTGTATTTACTAATGTTAATTCAAAATTGGTAGTTGCTAAATCGTCTAGATTTCTACATTATGAGGAGCAAATAAAGTAGAACACCATCTCTTGTCAATACCAAGTACGAGGGCTGCCTTTTATATTTCAGGATTAGAGAACAAAAACAAATATTAATCATCGAAAATCGCATTATTATTTTTCAAAATATTCCCCATGCAGATCTATACACTTTTGCATGCGTTTGAACCAATTGTCGAAGCACTTTTTCCACTCTGATTGAAGTATCTCCAAAACATGCATTCTGAACGCAGCAACCGCTTCTTCAGGTGTCGAAAAACGTTGACCTTTCAGTTTGGTTTTTACGTACGGGAATAAAAAGAAGTCATTTGGTGACAAGTCAGGACTATACGGCGGATGACTCATCAAATCGATGTTTTGAGTGGTCAAAAATGCAGTTGTTTGAGCCGATGTGTGGGAGTTCACATTGTCGTGGTGAAGAGTGATCCGTCTTCGGCGGTTGGTTTTTCTCATTTCTTGGAAGACAACTGGCAAACAAATGGTTGTGTACCACTAGTGGTACAGTTGCGACATGTCCAGTTTTTGTTGGATTCGGTTCATCTTGAAACACCCATACAGTCGACTGCTGTTTACTTTCGGGCTCATACGCGTAAATTCATCAACTGTCACTATGTCATAAACGTGTTTTGAAGCACCGCGATCATATTTTTTGAGCTTTTCTTTCGACCAATCGACACGAGCCTTTTTTGAACGACTGACAAATTGTGTGGGATCCAACGCGAACAATTTTTTTTGACATTCAAATGTTTATGCAATATTAAATGTATTCTGGTCCCACTAATGTGTAAGGTTGACTCAATCTCACGATAAGTCACCTGACGATCTTGCAATATCAGTTCGCGCACAGCATCAATGGTTTCCGGAACAACAACTGTTTTTGGACGACCTTCACGAAATTCGTCTTGGAGTAAACTACGACCTCAATTGAATTCATCATACCATCGATAAACAGTGGTCCTTGATGGAGTTTCATCGCCAAAAATTAAATTAAGTTCATCCATGCACTCTTGCTGACTTAATCCACGTCGAAAGTTGTAAAAAATAATCGCACGAAAATATTCACGATTTAATTCCATTTTTTAGCCGAGATGAATCCTTTAAATTACTGTAAACAACACATAGCGTTTGTATGTCAAAACGTTCTGAGTACCTATACCCTCAAAAATGTCAAACTTTACGATAGAGCTGTCAGTTGTCAGATTGCAACACTAGGGTTGTCCAATCCCGAAATATAAAAGGCAGCCCTCGTACTTATCATACAATTCACGTTGTATTAACTTACCTAATTATATCGTGCATCTCTGGAGATTTGTTAATATGCCTGTGATTGTACTGATATCTCTCTTCAAACGTTTTAAAGGAAACTGAACCTTGCGAAGCTCTTCTGCAATCTTGAGCCGCTTGATACAACTACAAATGCACAAACAATAAAATAATTCCAAAAAATTTCCTCGTTTCCGTACCTTTTTCCCCAACTTGTAAGGCACCACGCTATCATCTTCAGCGTGAAGGAATAAAATTGGTGCGTTGACATCGCAAATATGTCGGTCAGATTCGAATCTGAATCCGTTGTCCAGCATCGGTTCAATGACGGTGAACCTGAACCAAGGCAGAAAACTAAAAAACTTTAAATTCAAGGATGACAATTTGGAAAAAATGGAACGTATGAATTATATTACCTTCGCCACAGGGAATTCCCCGATTTCGTCCATCATATTATTGAAAGGGGATTCTAAAATAACACCAGTAGGTCTTTTAATGTTTCTCTCTTGTATAATGTTGACTGTTTGAATGGCAATGCTCGTGCCCAGTGAATGACCCCAAATGAAGACATTGCCTTTGGTTTTATTGGCAAACCAGGAATAGATAAAGACAGCATCCTCGATTACTTTGGTTTCGGTTGGCTCGTGCTCGGACGAGTCGCCATAACCTTAAAACAAATCCAGTTACACGTAAGTGACAATCAAACAACTGTGAAGAAAAATCAGATCAGTAATCAGGCATTAAGGCATGAGTTAACAGGAGCAGGTTCACACAACCGGACCCTGGAGCTATAACAATTGAACTGCTGCAACCTTTGATGTGTCAAGAGATAAATCCTACGACGTTTTCTACCTTAACAGCAAGTTATATTTGTCACACTCAAAACTATGGGAAAAACTAAAGGCCGGTTTACACACTACGATAAATACGGCCAATTTATCGATACGATTTATTGTTACATGTAATCAGGGCATAGAAGCGATTCATTGGACTTGGATTAGATGGTTGGTGCCGGTCGGCGACAATTTCTGCTAATCGTAACAACATGTTGGAACATATAGACAAGTACCAGTCATTTATTGCTCACGTTGCATTTGCTGTGGCAACGGAAAGATTGCGTTAAACTTGTTCGAACTTTGTTTTTCGTCTAGGAATTCAAGGCAGCTAAACAAAGTCTGAGAGTTCTTGATTGAGTTTAATGAAATTGAGGATTACAAAAAGGTATGCGTTTACAGAGCTCGTTAAAAATGGAATACATAGAAAATGCTTTCTCCACAGCAAAGCGATCAACACGAATATTAGACAATAAATCGTTACGATTTGTCATAGTGTGTAATTTGTAATGTGTAGTGTGTCGATTTATTGGAACAATAAATTGGTTAATCGCATCAATACGATTCACCTTATCGTCTAAATCGGCCTTAAGTCTTCGACTAAAAGAAAACTGGTAGGGGTAGTTTAAACCAACCCCTTCCGCTTTCTGGGTGTCATAAGCCACGCCCCCTTGCCGCGCTCCCACTTATCGGTTTAAACGGCATACATGGGCTAGGCCTTTTTGTATGATATGTGGTCTAGGCTCAAACAGCTAACCACGTGGTGCAGCATAGAGCCGCAAGTTCCAAGTCACGAAGAAACAAATCATAGCATCACAGCTCTCTTAACTCGTGACGTGATGATTAGACAGCGCTGGTTGTTCTGATCTAATTGTTTATAAACTCTGAATTTCGTGGAACAGTAATGATGTTGATATTATTTTATATTAAATACTTTAAATAAAATATGTTAATTTTATATTAAAATAAACACACTTATGTAATTTTCACTTGCATTTATTTGCTATTGACAATATTGTTTCACCAGGTTACTGGCTCCTTCAGAATACAAAGTAAGCCAGTAACCTGGATAGTCAATAGCAAATAAATTCAAGTGAAAATTACATAAGTGTGTTTATTTTAATTTAAAATCAAAATGAATTTTTCCCAAATAAAGACAGAAAAATATCTGTTTGAAATGCAAAAAATGCCAAAATAGATCGGAAAAAATCTACTTAAAATTAAAGTAACATGAAGTTCTATGTGATGCAGACTTTCTAAACTAAATTGTATAACTAATAACTGAAGGATTCATTCATTGAAACATCAACATTGTGAGATCTTACAATAAATCTTGACTAATCCTCAAAACTAAAATACAGCCTTCATAATTCCATTATATTAAACTGAATCACTTTTCCAATGAGTCGCATATAGCTGAAGTTATCGACTATTAAAACTCAATGCTGTAATTTCCGATTCAGAACTGTTACTATCTATCTACTTACGATAAAAGCCTTACTTCTGTAATCGAACGTCACGACGTGGAAATGCCTCCTTAACACCCGATACAAGGCGATTCTGTAGTCGTTCACCCTGTTTCCGGCGTTGCCGTGACAGTAAACGACGACGTCTTGGCCGCTGTTGATGACGGCATCAGGGTAAGGTTCTTCCCCGTCGACAATATCGACACCGTCGAATTTAAGTGTGAAGTTTTCCGGTAAAATGTGCCAAACACCCAAACTGACGCCATCTGCAGAGACCAAATAAAAATTTCTTGCTTGTAAGAAACCGTATCTCGACGGGTGAAGGAAATCGGAATCCGGATCGACGCTAGCTGAAATCGGACATTTTAATCTAAAAATTTGTTTCCGTTTAATGAGTCAAAACAGTCATTGCCAATTTTTAAACACTGTTAATCATGATCTATAAATTCCGAAATTCATATATATATGAAACTGACTTGATTACTAATTGTACACTCTTACTTAATATGGTGATCAGATTAAAATAAATTTAAACACTGATTGCATAAAACTTAAAAAAAGTAGTATATGTAATATTCATTGTCTAACAGGTTTTAGTCTAAAAAACTGACATCTCGATGCCACAGATGCAAATAGTTACATTATTCGTATAAACCAACCGACCAAGAACTTGTACTTAAAACAAAAACTATAAACTAGTATTTTATTAACTAGATTTTTGTTTTAAAAACATGTTTATCTGGTACTCGTGATAGTCTAAGTATGTCCATTATGGTGAAAAGATAAAACAATAAATGTCTTAAGTCTAGAGTTTATAAGCTTACATGTTCGGAGTGTAATAGGTTTCTATATTGGCATGACGTGTAAAAAATTTAATACCCGCTATGAAGAACATTTACGGTCGTTTAAATTTAATAATACAAACTTTACACTTGTTCAGTAACAGGCGATTCTACTCCTAAATTAGTAGATACAGAAGTTATTCACTTCCACAATTTCAAACCAATAATTAGCCTCCTGGAGTCCGTAGGCTTTTTTAAAAGTATTAGTGACCCTCTTTATTCAGTTTAATCCTAGAACAAAATCAAATTCATTTTCAACCCCTAACTAAGCTCAATCCCTCACTTTCCATTACTTCAAGTTTAATTTTTAACCGACTTTTTTGTATGTATGTTACCTTATTTCTTCTCCTGTGGTGACCCTTTTTGAATGAATATAATAAAAAGCTTAAAATAATTATAACAAAATACAAGTCTAGCAACTAAATAACATATTCAATGTTGTTAGATACCTATCCAGAAAGTAAAAAATGTAAACATTAAAAGGTGCTCATTCTGTACAAATTAATTACCTACCAATCTAGTATATTTTTGAAGTCGGTGCCAAGCAACAATCAAGTTTGATGACGTAATAGATAAGTACGCAATGAAGGATTTTAGAATAGCTTGGCACCGACTTCAAAAATATACTAGATTGGTAGGTAATTAATTTGTACAGAATCAGCACCTTTTAATGATTACATTTTTTACTTCCTGGGTAAGTACCTAACAACATTGAATGTGTCATTTATTTGCTAGAGTTGTATTTTGTTATAATTATTTTCAGCTTTTTAGTTATAGGTGGAAGTCGGTTATATATTTTTTTATTGTTTTATTGTAGTTTCTATTATACTTATAACTAAAAGTACGGGTGGCGTAGTTCTTAGTTCTTTTTTGTGCCGTTTTGGTTGTTTTGTCATAACTTGTATGGCTAAGTGTTACATATATGTATTGGAAACTACTGTTTTGATATTTAACAATTATTTTCGAAATTTTTGAATATGCACTTCAAGAAAGATACAAATTTGACAATGAATATCTTTCAATATTCAAATGTTAAAATAATAGATAGTTTACTTTTATCAATGATTGATTATACTTACACTTAGAGAGGAAAACAGAGGATCGTTGTAAGCTATACGAAAACTTGTATATTAAAGGGAAAATGACGAAAGTACATAAAAACACTAAAAAGAGTAATTGAGCTGCTCCAAGGGCTATTCTGAAAAAAAAATACACATGAATTATTTGTCAAAAAGTTTCAATGTTTCTTAACAGTAACACCACAAAAATGCCACACCACACAAAAAAACAAACTTAACATAATTTACATTTTAAAAACAGTCAAAATAAAAACAGTATGAACACCATGGGCAATCATTAAGCATTTTCGGATATATACTGAGATTTAAATTTGACTCAACAGATTTTATCATTATTCTTCCGATTTTTTATTTTTCGCGATTTAGGTTTTTGACAGAATAAATTTGAAAATTTTTGGCTTATTTTATATTGGTTGTGTTGTTTGGTGTATTTAATATTCTTAACGTTTTGAAGTTTTTTGAATTTATTTATTTATTTATTTATTTTTTTTTTTGATAAATCATAACATTTCAACATTTTCTATTTTTTTGTGATTTCACGTGCGGTAATCAGATTTGCAGACCAAACTTCTGTAGTACTGACAAAATGACAAAAACTGTCTCTATTCATTTAAAGAACAGAATC